>CM060337.1:25099028-25106528 GCA_030674155.1 Stramonita haemastoma
TTAGCCCCGGGGGTGCTACTTGTCAATGTTGTTTCTTTCGATTTCAACAGAGAAGACCTGCAGCACCGTGTTCTGTGATAGTGTTTGAACATAGAAGAATAGTCGTAATGTGACGTTTCTGTTGTTGAACAGGGAAAGGGCTGCAGGATGACTTAGCACTCCCTGCTATCACTTTGCTACACTGTGTTTATGTTCAAACATCCCTCTCAACATTTCTTGGTTCATCTCACACCTATGCTTTCGTTTGTGGAGATTTGGGTAGGGGGGGGGGGGGGGGGACGGGATAGCCTAGTGGTCAGAACATTGCGCTCGCAATTTGATGACCCAGGTTCGAATCCTCCCGTTCGAGGGTTGTTTTTTTTCCCCTTGGAGTTAACTCAGTGCTACTCCACTCCCCAAAAGTCTTTCGGATGAGACTATAAACCGAGGTCCCTTCGTGGTCGGCAGAGCTATAAATACATAAATTGAAGTGGGGGGGGGGGTGGTTGTTCCTCATCTAGAGCTCTGAGGTTCACCAATGATGCGAGTTCGCACATGCAATCGTTTAGACCTACCATTAAGGTAGCCGCATTCCGACTTCAAGGATGGTGTAAAACACGACACCTGTATATATACATTTTTGTTTTGTTGGTTGTTTTTTTTCATCCAGTTCTTTCCTCACAAAATGTTTTGCTCTTCCGAAAGGCGGAAAATGGGTTTTTAACGTGTGCACAAGATGTTCTGCAAGCATTCACACACGGGGGTGGCGATGTTTATAGCTCACCCAAGGACTAGTGAGGGGAGTGGAGTCAGTACTGATGTTAACTCCAGGGTTATAATCCCCTAAAAGGAGCGCTTCCCTGGTGGCTCAATCCTAGGCCCTCATATCACATGATTAACGCTCTAACCACTAGCTATCCCACCCCACAAAGTGATGTCATTGGCACAGTGCACAAATTCGTGTCCATATGTACGCCAGGGGGTGTGGGATAGCTCAGTGGCCAGAGCACTTGCTTTCCCCCAGCCAAGGTTAATAAGCAGCATCGAGCGTGGTTACCAATTGGAATGGTGACCGTTTGCGCACCTTGACTTCAGTACAGTCCCCCGGTTCACCCAACTGTAAATGGGTACTTGCTCTCTCTTTAGGGTCAGGGAAGGTAAAGCAGCGAGGGAGAGGAGATGGGTGTCGCCCTCAATAATTTATGCTGGTCCCAAGAGAAGCTGAGGTCTCGGGCGCCTCGCTCCCTATGACCTTACAGGTTATGGGACACCTTTACCTTTAACTATGTATGCCAGTCATGCGGTTGTCAGCAGATGTCGGGATACACACCACCATTTTTTCAAGAAAATCAAAAGAACAGGTGATTTGTAAGCAAACAGTTTATATCATTCCATGAATTATAAAAGCCACATCTACCCAGTTTATTTACAACATCTCTCTAATATAAACGATAAACATCATAATTGTAAATATAACGATAACAGAATAGTGGTTGGAATAAATAATCATCTTTTTTTTCAAAAATTATTTACAAAATCGCTAGTATATTGTAGAACATCTCCTGAACTGTTTTTTTTTAAACGTCGAATGTTTATTGGGTAATGGATCACAGACCAATACTATTGCCTAACATCTAACGACAACATCAATACTTTATATAACAATCATAGGCATACAAAGTGTAATAAACGTACTGAAATACAACCCAAAAAACCCACACTTAAGCCTAACACAGTACTAACAACACAGCCTAGAGTATTGCTTGATAGTTTAGACCTCAAACAAACAGTCATTCTGTCAAAACAGAACACCATGTTAAATAATAGGAACCATTTTTTGAGAGAATACTTGATCATTGTCGAAAACTATTTTCATTGACTAATTGGGTTGTTCTTCAAATCAATGTCTATCACATTAGGTTTAAATGATGTTAGACACCTCTGTAAATATGGGAGTTCTCCGGATGGAATCAGTTATCAATTTAGATTTATTTATTTTTTAAAAAGAGAATAGGCCCCTTGCCTTAAAATTTTTGATATTGTAGTTGGAATGGTAAGGAGACTCAATTATATGGGATGGTTTTTTGTTGTTGTTGTTGTTGTTTTTTATGTTTTATATATCATTCAAAATTGTTGGCATGTATTTCCCTTCTTCAATAGAAACAGTGTGCAAACTCTACTCCATTTTAACTCAAAAATAATGGTAAGAATAATAGGGGGGAAATGTTTATTAATGGTATGTTGTCTGGTTGATAGCGCTTGTATTTAGTGAACAAACAGCATTGTTGGTTGCTTGCAAGAAAAAAACAAACAAACATACAAAAAGAACAAGTTTATGCCATGATGTGTAGATACATACCAAAATAATAATTGCATCTGGATGTCACACAATACAAACAACTGTCTGTGCATTCCCAATGCCGTCACACAATGATTTATAAGTAAATTATAAAAAACGTAATTTTTTTAAGAAATATTTTTCCACAAAATTACAAGAATTTGTCACTATCTAACGCACAAAAAACAACATAATAGAAGAAGATAAAAAAATATATATATAAAAACAGCAAGTACATGTAGTCTGTTTATGTTAACTTTCCAAATCTAAATTGAAACGCATCGCAGCATAATTTGAAATAAGAATTAAATCTGTCATTGTGTACAGTTGTTTACCATCTCTCTCTCTCTCTCTCTCTCTCTCTCTCTCTCTCTCTCTCTCTCTCTCTTCTCTCTCTCTCTTCTCTCTCTC
Source organism: Stramonita haemastoma (assembly GCA_030674155.1). Taxonomy (NCBI): domain Eukaryota; kingdom Metazoa; phylum Mollusca; class Gastropoda; order Neogastropoda; family Muricidae; genus Stramonita; species Stramonita haemastoma. The sequence continues at coordinate 25,101,757 of CM060337.1, forward strand.
TCTCTCTCTCTCTCTCGAGATGAACTATGAAAAGTCCTTCAGATGAGACTTTAAACCTAGGTCCCTGTGCGAACTGACGAAGAATATCTTGCGTTCACGCTAAAACCCATTCCGCTTTTCGGAAGAGTAGGCCATTGTGTGACGGTAGAAACGATTGACAAAACTACACACATCCAGGGAATGGATGGGGGGAAAAGCACACGAGTGTTGTTCCATTGTCCTCAGAATACAATATATTTAAAAAAATCTCACTCCAAAATGAAAATGAGAACTAGCTCGAAACATGCCCTGTTCTAACAATTACTTAACAACGACAACAAAAATCCCAGTCTTTTATTTTAAGTAATAAACACAACACAATATTATCATGCCATAACAATGACTTAACAAACTTGCATTGAAGTATACTACAGCATCAACATGTTCTGCTATAACAATGACTTTAACAACAAACACACTGTTACATTGAAGTATCAAAGCAACAGAGCAATAATTCATATAATGTCCTCACAACAAACACACTGTTACATTGAAATATCAAAGCAACAGAGCAATTCATATTTGTGACGCTCCACCACGAAATGAGTCATTTAGCACATATTCCACTTTTCAGCTAGGAGCCATATAAGGCAGGTGGGGGTGAGTTTTCTTTTTGATAATTTGATGATTATAAAACTATAGCACTTATTCTACGTTGTAGTGAAATATCAAGGCATAATTCTGCTTCCTTTTGTTTTAAACGGGCTTTGAAAATAGCAATGCCCTCATTCTGACCACCTTTATGATGCTTAACTTGTCATTTTCTCATTTTGACATTTCTTGCAGTCTAGCATTTCAATTTGTAATAACTTTTGATAGAATTGTTCGATTTTCAATCTGGTTTTTGTATTGTATAGCCATTTTATTGCAGATTAACAACATGTTAATAACAAAAAAATGGCCTCTGGTGCAATGCGACTCCTTATGTGGTGGAGCATCGCATATGTCCTCACAACAAACACACTGTTACATTGAAGATCAAAGCAACAGACCAACACATATGACTTAAAAAACGAAACACGATCTTACACTGAAGTATCAAAGCTACAGATCAATTCACATATGACCTAACAACAAACACAAACGTGCACTAAAGTGTCAAAAGCAACAGATCAATTCTATCCTGCTGTTAAATACTGACAGAGAACAAATCTTGCGCTTGAGGTTAAAGGGAGCTAAATCAAGAGAACTGAAAGTCTGCAGTGAGCTTTTTTTTTTACGTTTTGAATGACAACAGATAAAATTACTTCCTGGCAATAAAAACAATTATTTCAAACCAAAAAAAAGGGTTACTTCCAGGCCCAACTTTTTTTCATTTATTTTTTTAAAAAGGAAAAAAAAAAAAAAGGCTACTTCCTGACAATGCTGATGGTGACTATATCAACTTTGTCATACTTCCAGACCAATACTTCCAGTATACTTCCAGACCATTTTTTTTTCATTTATTTGAAAATAAATAAATAAACAATTTAAAGATTGGCTACTTCCTGACAACGCTGATGGTGACTACATCAACTTTGTCATACTTTCAGACCAATACTTCCAGACCCTTTTTTTTTGCCCATTTATTAAAAAAAAATTAAATGGCTACTTCCTGACAACGCTGATGGTGACTACATCGACTTTGTCATACTTCCTGACCAATATTTCCAGACTATTTTTTTTTCATTCATTTTAAAAAAGAAGAAAAAAGAATATAAAAAAAGGCTACTTCCTGACAACGCTAATGGTGACTACATCAACTTTGAGACAATAATGTCCAAGTCTTTTTCTTTATTTTTTTATGAACAACAGAAAAAATTACTTCCTGAAAAACAATTGATTCAAACAAAAGGGTTCTACTTCCAGGCCATTTTTTCAATTTATTTTTAAAAAAAGAAAAAAAAAAAAAAAATGGCTACTTCCTGACAAGCTGATGTGACTATATCAGCTTTGTCATACTTCCAGACCAATTAATTTTTTTTTATTTATTTAAAAAAAAAAAAAAAGATTTAAAAATGGCTACTTCCTGACAACGCTGATGGTGACTACATCAACTTTGTCATACTTCAGACCATATTTATTTTAGTTTCCATAATAAAAAAACAAAAAATGGCTACTTCCTGACAACGCTGATGGTGACTACATCAGCTTCGTCATACTTCCAGACCATTTATTTTTTATTTATTTAAAAAAAAAAGAGAGAGAAAAAATGGCTACTTCCTACAACGCTGATGGTGACTACATCAGTTTGTCATACTTCCAGACCATTTTTTTTTTTTATTAAAAAAAAAAAGAAGAAGAGAAAAAATGGCTACTTCCTACAACGCTGATGGTGACTACATCAGCTTTGTCATACTTCCAGACCATTTTTTTCATTTTTTTTTTAAAAAGAAAAGAAAAGAAAGAGAAAATAGGCTACTTCCTGACAATGCTGATGGTGACTACATCAACTTTGTCATACTTCCAAACTTTTATTTTTATTTATTTTTTAAAAAAAAAAAAAAAAAAAAAAAAAAAAAAAAGAAATATTTAAAAATGCTTTGTCATACTTCCAGACCATTTTTCTTCATTAATTTTATTTAAAAAAAAAAAAAAAAGTAAAAAAAAGAAAAACAACCCAGGCTACTTCCTGACCACGCTGATGGTGACTACAGGCTGCTGATGGTGACCGTCACCAATGGTGACGCACTGTCCTTGTTCACCACGCGCGTCTGCACGTCCTGCCTCTGTCGCACCTCCACTATCTGCAAAAAAAAAAAGATAAATAATAAAAAATAAATAGATAATAATAAATAATTAATAAAAAAAAATAAAAACCTCCACTATCTGCAATATTTTATATATATATATATATATATATATATATATATAATATATATATATATATATTACTGAATATATATATAGTTTTTTTTTTTATTTTTTTTTTTTTTTTTTTTTTTAAACCTCCACTATCTGCCCACCACCATGCAGCAGTTCTTCTTCTTGTTGTTTGTTGTTCGTTGTTGGTTGTTGTTGTCATGCGTTCCTTACTTAACTTAACAATACTCTTGGGGTAGTCAACCTAGAGATGTGCACTTTTGACTTGACTGACTGACTCACTCATCATCCTCCCACCTGGGAATCACAGTGAGATTGAAAGTGTTGCACACTGAATGAGAAGTTACGCTGTGTATGACAGTTTTTTTGGTAAATACCTCGCCATACAGGCAGCCATACTCCAACTTCAGAAGTTGTGTGTGTGTGTGTGTGTGTGTGTGTGTGTGTGTGTGTGTGTGTGTGTGTGTGTGTGTGAGGAGTGTGGGATGATGGTGAGAGAGAGAGAGAGAGAGAGAGAGAAGAGAGAGTGAGAGAAAGTCAAGTCAAGTTAAAGTCAAAGTCAAAGTCAAAGCCCAGTTTTTTTTTCTAGATGGGACATCGAGTAGGCATTTGATTTGCTTTTTTCCCCGCTCAAGCCATCTATCTAGGGAAAAAAATATTTCATCAATACTATTTAACTCTAACATGATTACAGCAACCTTTTCAAAATAAAATAAAATACCTATAAGAAGTATGTGTGTGTGTGTGTGTGTGTGTGTGTGTGTGTGTGTGTGTTGTTGTCTTGTAATGTGTGTGGGGAGTGTGTTGTTGTGTGATGTTAACCAGTGTAGATTGTCTTTTACAGAAATGTACATACCTTTAAAAAAAATGTCCTGAGTCTTTAATATTGTTTGTTTATTATTTTGCGATGAACTCTTGCTTTTCAGTTTCTGTTGATATTGATATACTTTTGGATGTATTGCTGTAAGTTTCTTTTCTCCTGTTGAACTTGTTTGTTATCCTCCATGCCCCAAAAGGGGTGAAAGGAATTAAATCTTGAATCTTGAATCTTGTGTGTGTGTGTGTCCATGCTTGTTTTTTTTTGTTTGTTTTTTTTCCTTTTATGGGGAAACAATTTGGTTACCAGCGTTTTTCCCCACAAAGGGCAGCGATTTCATTTTGCAATGATTTCCCTTCTACTAAGAGTTGTGTCCCTTCCACGTCGCGCTTGCAACATCATTTTACCTGCAAGATAACATTATTCAGAATGATAATAATGACATTTATAATAATGAATGATTATGAATATTGTTTATAATATGATAATAATGATAACACACCATACTAATCAATGATGACGATCATATTGCTGCTGCTAATGATGATGAGTATGATGATGATGATGAATGATATAATGATAATAAATGATGATGATGATGATGATGATGATGATCATGATCATGATCATGATATAATACTCACACAAGACAAGGACAAGGACAATAGTGACGATCACAAAGTAATAATGATCTGCAATTTCTGGCTATGGAGGATGACTTGAAAAGTGATGGCTTTGAGCTAATGACCACATTCCGAGTTGTGTTACTATGAGTAAGCATACACACGTCCTTCTCCTAAACACACACACACACACACACCACACACACACACCACCACACACACACACCCCCACATCACACATCTCTCTCTCTCTCTCTCCTCTCCTCTCCTCTCTCTCCGTCTTTTCCTTCTCCTCTCTCTCTCTCTCTCTCTCTTCATCTCACTTCTCAACTGACGACAGACAGACGACAGACAGACAGAAGACAGACAGACAGACAGACAGCACTGGCCGTACCCTACGCTGTACAGTGGCCTTCAGGGTGCCTCAATGGTCAGCTGCTTGTCGTTACCCATGAATGCAGAGATGGTGCTGGGATCCACGCTCTCTGGAA
>CM060337.1:25116528-25119028 GCA_030674155.1 Stramonita haemastoma
TTTAGTTTTATTATATTATATTATTATTATTATTATTATTATTATTATTATATTATTATTATTATTATTATCATTATTTCTGTGGATGCATTACTATGTGCGGTATGATAATAAGTGTCATATGGTGGATCGGTGGTCTAAGTAACGCGCCTGTCGAGAAAGCAAAAAGTCCGGGTCGAAGTGTGCGGTGGTTCAATCCCGTTTGGGTCCAAAATTTTCCCCCATCCATTAGATCATGATGGTGGTCTGAGTGCTATTCTTTCGGATGAGACGATAAACCAAGGTCGAGTGTGTTACACATTATAATTTAGCGCACTAAAAGAACCCACGGCAAGGAGAGGGTTGTCCCTGGCAAAATTCTGTAGAAAAAGTCACTCTGATAGGGAAACAAATACAGTTGCAGACAGAAAAAAATGATAATAAAATAATGGATAGGCGCTGCACTTGTAGCGACGCGCTCTCCCTGGGGAGAGCAGCCCGAATTTCACGCAGAGAAATCTGCTGTGACATAAAGTGGTATAAATGAGTGAATAAATAAATAAATAAATAAATAAATAAATAAATAAATAAATAAATATAAAAATATAGGAAAACAGAAAGGAAGCACCAATTTCTAAAGCGGGAGTGTAGCCTGACCCACATTGCTTCTGAGACTATAATCATGTACTAGCATGGCGTCGTTTTGACATTACTACTCTGTTCTCTCTCTCTCTCTCTCTCTCTCTCTCTCTCTCTCTCTCTCTCTCTCTCTCTCTCTCTCTCTCTCTCTCTCTCTCTCTCTCTCTCTCCTCTCTCTCTTTTCTCTTCTTCTGTCTGTCTGTCTGTCTGTCTGTCTGTCTGTCTGTCTGTCTCTCACCCCCAGTGAATAGATGCATTTATTTATTTATTATTTATTTTATTTATTTATTATTATATTATTATTATTATTATTATTTATTTATTAATCTATCTATTATTTAACATCGAAGATTATAGAATAAGCACTCATGTGCTTTTTTTTTATATCCAGTCCCCGTGTGTATGCAGTTTTGTAATCTTGTCCTTGCTCCTACACCGGCACACGATGGCCTACTCTTACGAAAAGCGGAACAGGTTCTAACGTGTGCGCAAAGATGTTCTGCGTGCGTTCGCACACGGGGGCCTCCTCGATTTACAGTCTCCATCCGACAGACTTTTGGGGAGAGTGAGGTCAGCACTGATGTTAACTCCAGAGGAAGAATCCCCTCAAACGGGAATCGAAGCCGGGGTCGTCAAATTGCGAGCGCAATGTTCTGACCACTAGGCTTATATCCAATCCCGGAGTAGGCCCTTTACGTACCAGAAGGACGAGTGCCAAATCATATATATTATTAAAAAAAAAAGCCAGATACCCATGGAGTATGGCTACCTTTTAACACTTTTAAATCCAACCTCAAGACACACTTATTTCAAACCTAAGTTTTTCTCCTTCCGCTTCCATCTCTTACCTGTCCCTGCCTTCAACATCCACCTGCCACAAAGTGCATAACGTTTGTAGGTGTGTGTGCGCGCGCGCGCGTGCTGCGTGCGTGCGTGCGTGTGTGGTGTGTGTGTGTGTGTGTGTGTGTGTGTGTGTGTGTGTGTGTGGTGTGTGTTTGTTGTGAGATGTGTGGTGTGAGTTGTGGTGTGATGTTGTGGGTGTATGTGTGGATGTGGGGTGCTTCGAATTTGTCAAGACTGTAATAGTTTGCTGTTTGTGCGTCCGGTAGTTGAATGCAAGCGCTTTGATTTGTTTTTAGCAAAAATAGCGCATACAAATTCCATGTATTATCATTATTATATATTACCTGAATGGTGAGAGAAAACTATCAAGTTACGCAAAATAATATCACCATTGGTGAACCTCTGAATTCTACTTGAAGAACAACACAAAAAAGAAGGGAATGCTAACAATACTGAATCTATTGTCAAAAAAGGGATATACAGCTATGTGTTTATTTTCTAAGAAAACTAGATTCAGGGGGAAGGGGGCGGGGGGGGGGGGGGCATAGAGGGAGGGAGGAGAGAGAGAGAGAGAGAGAGAGAGAGAGAGAGAGAGAGAGAGAGAGAAGAGAAGAGAAGAGAAGAGAGAGAAGAGAGAGAGACAGGACAGACAGACAGACAGACAGACAGACAGACAGACAGACAGACAGAACAGAACAGACAGACAGACAGACAGACAGACAAGACAGACAGACAAGACAGACAGCAGACATAGAGAGAGACAGAGACAGACAGAGAACAGAGACAAGAGAGCACAGAGGAACAGAGAGAAAGAGAGAAAGAGATAGGAAGAGTGTTGTTATTTTTCTATGGATAAAAAATATTTTGGCAGGTTAGTTACATACAAAAGCTTCCACAGCTTTGCTTCTATTATTTTGTTGGCAGCATAATCTAGATGATAAAAAAAAAAAAATATAATAAGGACGGTTTTCAGAGAAATGTAGGAATCTGCTCCAAAATTCTAGGAGAGGAAGAAAGGAATGTTTGTTTCTTCTGCAAC
>CM060337.1:25128423-25130923 GCA_030674155.1 Stramonita haemastoma
GAATTGTCCGATTTTAAATCGGGTTTTTTTTTTTTTTTTTTTTTTGACACCCATTTTGTTGCGATTAATTTCGTCAAAACTAAAAAAAAAAAAAAAACCCCTTTGGTGCAGCAATACGCTCATTATGTGGGGGAGGTCCCCATATGCACATTTAAGTTAGTTCCTATCATTACAAGACCTAAAACCCCACCCCCGTTTGTGCATTTTTTTTCCGGGGAATTTCTCTTTCGTGTTGGCAGGGGGGCCCCTATCGCTTCACGCAACTGCAAACTTTTGATGGCTGAAGCAGTTTTCTACAGTCTGTTTTTGATGCTTATTTATTTTTCTCGTTTTTATCACGTTGCTTTATGATAAAGGTTTTTTTTTTTAAAAAAAGGGAAAAAAAGAAACAGAAAGTACGCAGGTTTTTTGGGCAAAATAAAAATAAAATAATGATGATTTGATTAATTTATTTTTCTCACCCCCCCCCTTAAAAATTTTTATTTAGGTGGGTTTTTTTCGGTTTTCTTTTCTTCTTTTTTTTTGCTATATATTTTTCCCCAAATTTTGCGATGAAAAATTTTTCCTTTTTGAACAAAAAATGTATTTTTTTTTATGACAGGTGAATTTCTTTTTTTTACATAAAAAAAAATTTTCTCGTGCAGGTGTTTTGGGTGTGGGGGTGTTGTGTGGGGTGTGTGGTTTTGTTTTGTGTGTGGGGTTTGGGGTGTGTGTGTGTTTTTTTTATAAATTTTAAATCTTTTTGTCTAGAATGTGTTTTTTTTTTGCTGTCTTTGTGGTGTGGTGTGTGTGGGGTCTGTATTTGTAGGTTTTTGTGTTGGGGGTTTGGTGTGTGTGTTGTGTGTGGTTGTTTGTGTGTTTTTTGTTTGTGTTATGCCTTTTTCGGGTGTTTGTTTTGTCTTTTTTTGTCTTTTCTGATTATTCCTTATCTTCTTAGTGTTTATCTTAGTTTTTTGTTCTGTGTTTATAAAGCATGAACTGCAACCGGGAAAAAAAATTTTTCACATCCCACCCCAAATTTACAGCAAAAGGAGTTGGAAAGGGGGAAAACCCCCTAAAAAAACAAATTTTGGGGGGTTAAAAAAGAAATGTTTTTTCTGCCACCTGTGCGTTGTAAATCTTTTTAATTTTGTGCCATTTATCTGAGTTTCCCAGCCGCCTTGATGACGTATGGTCCACAAGGGCTTCCCTTTTTTTTAAAATACGCGTCTTTGCGTTGGACCCATTCACATTTTATTTTAAATGGTTTTTTTTTTTTATTATCATTACACTCTTGAATTGGAAAAATTTATATTGCACACTGATGTTCTTCTTATTTTTCTGACTTTTTTTATCAGACGGATGGATGGGGTTTTGGTTTTTTAGATTGTATTTTATCATTTTCATTTTTTAGTGGGGGGGGGGGGGGGGGATAGCTAAGTGGTCAGGGGCGCGGCCCCCCCAGCAAGTTAAAACGCTTTTGAGCGGGGGGTTTCCCCTTTTTTGGGTGGGTGATTTTTTTCGCGCCTTGGCCTTTAGTCGTTTCCCCGGGTTTACCCCCGTGTAAAAGGGGGGCCCCGCCCTCTTTAAAGGGGCGGGGGAAGGGGGTTTAAAAAGCCCGCGCGTTTTAGGGGATGGGGCCCCCCCCCCCCCAAAAATTGCTTTGGGCCCGGGGGGAAAAAAAAGGTCTCTGACCCCCGTTCCCAATATTTTATAATAAAATATATTTTTATATAAAAAAAATATTATATATATAATTTTATTTTTTTTATATATATATATAATATTTAAATCTCACCTTTTGGGGGGAAAGCCCCAAAACCTAGGCGGGAAGAAAAAAAAAAAAAAAACAAAAAAAAAAAAACCGGGGTAAAATTTTAAACCCTCTCAGGGGTAGCAGAAGGCATTTTTTCCTTTTTTGTGTCATCCATTTCCAAAAGTCAGCATGGCCAAAAATTTTTCCCCGAAAAAGGGGAAAATCGGGGGAAAAAGGGGGGGGGTGGGGGGTTTCTACTTTTGCACAAGAGGGGTTTTTTTTTTAAGAGGCTTATCTAAACACCTACCAAATCAAAAAAAAAATGCCCGAGGTATTGTTGCGCGTTGGGGGGAAAAGATGACAACCTTGGGAAAAAAAATCCCCGCATACCCCCCGAGGACTAGTCTAAAAAAAAATTTAAAAAAAAAATTTTTAAAAAAAAAAAAAAAAAAAAAATAAAAAAGCATGATGCTTATTCCCTTTATTCGATATCAAAGAAAAATGAAAAGAAATAAAAAAGCCCCCCAAAAACCCAAAAAGGAAATGCGCACACATTTTTGTTTTATATGTTTATCGATTTTTTATTTATTTATCCCCTTTTTTTTAAAAAAAAAAAAATAAGCACTTTATGTGCTTTTTTTTTTTTCATCCAAATCCCCCCTGCGCCCCTTTCGAGGTTTTTTTAAATTTTTTCTCTGTTCCCACCGGCCCACAATGACATACTCTTCCGAAAAGCGGAAAAAGGGTTTTTAAATTGTGCGCAAA
>CM060337.1:25138423-25147495 GCA_030674155.1 Stramonita haemastoma
GAGGATAATGGGATAAGCACTTATGTGCTTTTTTCCATCCAGTACCCCTGTGTATGCAGTTGTGTATATATGTCATCTGTTCCCACCGGCACATAATGGCCTACTCTTACGAAAAGCGGAACAGGATTTAACGTGTGTGCAAGATGGTCTGGCCATTGAGCCATCTTGTCCCCGCTCCCATCATGTAAAAGCCTGAAATGTAGGGAGGTTTCATGAGATTCATATTAGGAGGGTCTTGACACGGAGGTGGGTGGGAAAAATAAGTGGAATTTCAGCGCGGGAAAACAGGATATTGACGCCAAGAATCCCGATTTCTGTAACAACATCACTGAAGTGGCGTTTCACTGAGAGATGGCGCTCTCTCTCTCTCTCCCTCTCTCTCATCCCAATCTCCCTCCTCTCTCTTCTCTCTCTCTCATCTCTCTCTCTCTCTCTCTCTCTCTCCCTCTCTCTCTCTCTCTCTCTCTCTCTCTCTCTCTCTCTCTCTCTCTTGTAGTTTATGTGTGTTGTGTTGTTAGTGTCGATATAGGCCTGGTATCTAGCACACAAGCCCAATACAGCCTTTCTCAATAGATAGGTATATAGTCTATAGCTTGGACTCCACAATACAAGGGATGCAACACACATACTGTTGTTCGTGTCCTCACAAACACAGACACTGGATTGTTCTCAGAATGTTACGCCGATACCTACCTCGTGACCTATTTGATAGAGGAAGATAAGGATGCAACAATGTGGTTTGAGTGTGGTTTCTTTTTGGGGGGTAAAGACGCAAATTCTCTCTCTCTCTCTCTCACCTCCTCTCTCTCTCTCTCTCTCTCTCTCTTTTCTCTCTCTCTCTCTCTCTCTCTCTCTCTCTTTTCTCTCTGTGTCTATCTCTCTCTCTCTATCTCTCTCTCTCTGTCTATCTCTCTCTCTCTCTCTCTCTCTCTCTCTCTCTCTTCTCTCTCTCTCTCTCTTCTCTTCTCTCTCTCTCTCTCTCTCTCTCTCTCTCTCTCTCTCTCTATATATATATATATATATATAAATATATATATATATATATATTATGAGCATTTTCGCACTGCGCACTGTTTTCTTGGCAGAGAATGCTTCAGTGTGGTGATATAGATGATAGACCAGCCCCTGGATCTCACCATGCATGACAATATAACGCACCGCCTGTAGATACACACAACTACCTGATTCACAGAAGCATGCAGGTGATAAAAACCTCCAGCAAAGCAGTGAGCAAACTAATAATAAATTGATATATTAATAATTAATATAAATCATAAAAAACAGCATGCACACAGGTGTCGTGTTTAGAACCATCCTGAGGGAAAAAATAATGGGTAGCGCTGCACTTGTGGCGACGCGCTCTCCCCGGGGAAAGCAGCCCGAATTTCACGCAAAGAGATCTGCTGTGACTAAAGTGGTATAAAATAAATTTTTAAAAAATAATCATCGTGATTGCTCTTTCCTCTTCGCCAAACGTTCCGACAGCAACTATTGTTATCTGTCGTGATTATTAGCGAAAAATATATTGCAGTACTGCAAGGCACTGTCCAAGGAGGAAAAAAAAAAAAAAAGGCAGACCAAGGAAGAGATGGGAGGACAACATCAAACGAATGGGACAGGCCTAGAACTCAACAAAAACTCTGAGAAAGGCAGAACCAAAAGAGAGGGAATGGAAGGAACTGGTTGTCAAGTTTCAGGGGTGCCCCCACGGTCGCCAGACTAAGGGATAGATAGATAGATAGATAGATGGATAGATAGATAGATAGATAGATAGATAGATAGATAGATAGATAGATAGATAGATAGATAGATAGATAGATAGATAGATAGATAGATAGATAGATAGAAAAGATAGATAGATAGATAGATAGATAGATAGATAGATAGATAGGATATTGCAGTAAGCGCCTAACATAATTACCAGGAACCCAATGCATCCGACTGCAGCGTGAGAGAAGAATTGTTGATATTATCTTTTCAGCCCGGTTTAAAAGGCAGAAAAATGGAGAAAGAAGGCAGGAAATTAACAGACAAGAAGGAGATGACATGAAGAAAAAAAAACCACAACAATAATAAAGTAGAAACATCGAGAGGGGTAGAAAAGTTGGGAAATCCTAGCACAGAATTTCCAGAAGGTGGGGATGCTATTTAAACTGACAGCCCCAGCCGGCCAGCCTCCCCCCCCCCGCCCCTCACCCCCCCACGGATGAAGTAAACAGACTAAAAGTCGCGTTATGAGGGACGACCTGGGAATAATTACAGAGGAACCACGGCACGTTAAAGAACAGCTTGAAGAAAGGAATAAACCCCATGTAGTCTTAGGCCAAAAGGACTATAATTTAGGCAGAGTGGAGTCAGTACTGATGATAATTCTAAGGGACGGGGGGGGGGGGGAGAGGGGACCCTTCAACGGGCGTTTCGGTGTATAGTACTTGTAGCCCAGTGGTAAGCTGGAAACCGCGTTCGATCCCCGGGACATTTATTTATTTGTTTATCTATTTATTGTTTTATATCGAGGATAATGGATAAGCATTTACGTGCTTTCTTTTTACATCCTGTCCCCATGTGTATGCAGTTTTGTAAATCTTGTCATCTGTTCCCACACCGACACACGATGGCCTTCTCTTACGAAAAGCGCAAATGAATTAACGTGTCTATCCAAAAGGATATAGGTAGATTGGAGTCAGTACTGAAGGTTATCTCCTGGGGGGTGGGGGGGTGGGGGAAATCCCCTTCAACGGAATCTCGGTGTACGTGTAGCCCAGTGGTAGTTGGAAACCGCGTTAATCCCCGGACATCAAATCGCGGACTACTACAACAACAATAACAACAAAAACAACAACAAATAGTATGACATTTTAACTGGAAACCGAGGAGGGCGGGCAGTTTATGTAGCTGGTGGCTTTTGGGGGGCTCTTTTCTTCAAAGCCTCCCCCCTCCCCCTCCCTCCAATCCCTTCCCACACCCCACTCCCATCCTCCTTTCTTCCATTCCTTTTGTCTTTCCTTAATTAAGTGATTTCTCATCTTGCCAAGACGTGTTTCGTCAGTCATTCCATTAAGGTAACAAAACCTACAGGCAGTTGTTTCTTGCACACACAAGTGCTTGCACATGTGCCAGTGCAATTGAAGGCAACTTTCGTCAAGTTAAAAAAAAAAATTAAAAAAATATTCTCTCTGTCTCTGTCCCGTCTGTCTGTGCCTGTCTGTCTTGCCTGTGCCAGTGCAATTCAAGGAAACTTTTCGTCAAGTTTTTTTTTTTTTTTAATTCTCTCTGTCTGTCTGTCTGTCTGTCTGTCTGTTGCCTACCTGCCTGCCTGCCTGCCTGCCTGGCTGGCGCTCTCTCTCTCTCTCTTCTCTCTCTCTCTCTCTCCTCTCTTTCTCTCTCTCTCTCTCTCTCTCGCTCGCTCGCTCGCTCGCTCGCTCGCTCGCTCTCGCTCTCAGAGATTGACAGACAGACAGACAGACAGACAGGCAGGCAGACCAGACAGACACAGAGAGAGAGAGAGAGAGAGAGAGAGAGGAGAGAGGAGAGAGAGGAGAGAGAGAGAGAGAGAGAGAGGAGGAGAGAGGGGGGGAGAGAGAGAGAGAGAGAGTGAGGAAAAGAGAGGGGAGAGAGAAGAGGAGAGACTTGGAGAGAGAGAGAGGAGAGGAGAGAGTAGAGAGGAGGAGAGATGGAGAGAGGGAGAGAGAGAGAGGAGTGAGGAGAGAGAGAGGAGAGAGAGAATGTCATGTTGGTTAAAAGTCGGCTTCAACAGAAGTCAAAAAGAGTGCCAAGAAGATAGACAAAGGGAAATAGACACTGGAAATGGGAGGGGGGGGGGGGGTGGATGGCATGGGGTGGAGGAGTGGGGTGCGGGGGTTGGGGGGGTTGAGGGTGATTAACGATGCTGGATATTATCCAAATAGTTGTCCCCACCTGTCAGTGTTTGTCTTACTTCTTCCTCATGCCTTCACACACACACACACACACACACACACACACACACACACACACACACACACACACACACACACACACGCACACACATGCACACACATGCGCACGCGCGTGCGTGTGCGCACACACACATGTGCACGCGCGCGCACACACACACATACACACATGCGTACGCGCGTGCGTGCGTGCGCGTGCACACACACACAACACACACACACACACACAACACACACACACACACACACACACACACACACACACACACACACACACAAAGAGTTGACTTTCACGTGTGTTGATGTTAACTATATTTGTTTTATTTTGTTTTGTTTTTTTATTTTAAAGCGGGATTGTGCTTTTAGATGCTAAGGTTTTGTCTTTAGTTTTGCTTTGTTGAGAATTTTCCGTGAGATTTTTTCCCACCAGTAAGGTAACCGCATTCCGACTGCCGGAATACAGTTCGGGAACTGAATCTACCGATTGTGGCAGGACAGCGGGAAGTGCCTCCTGCTTCTTTCCGATTTTCAGTTGTCGTGGGTTCTTTTGACGTGCACAAGTCTGTAAGCACATAGGCGTGACTGGTTTACCTCTTCCGAAAGACTTTGACATTCAGTTTGATCTTGCTTACCGTCAAAGTGGGAAGGAAGGGCAAGGCTGGGAATCAAATCCAGAACCTCACGGTTTACTTGTTCGGTAGATGAACGTCTAAAACCGCTCTACCACTTTTCTTCTTACACTAATGATTGAAACTGATTATTAGTAACGGTGAGAAAAAAAGAAATAAAATTATAGAGACAGAAACAAGGTGGTGAGTTTGATATTATATATATATATATATATATATATATATATATATATTATATATATATATATATATATATATTATATATATATATTATATATAAAATTATGCCCCCTAAAAAAAAGGTCTTTGATTAAACAGGGTGATGATGTTTTTGAAACTCTGAATCAATGAAAACATTGCTGGCTGCTAGGCTACTTTTGACAGTACTATTAAACAGCTGACACACTATCCTTTTCAACTTGGCAGTTCAGACGGACTGTTTACAACCTGTTCGTTTCAACCTGTCAGTACGAAACTCACAGCCTGCAAATCTAGCGTCACTCAGTGCTAAATTTAGCACGCCCTTTCCTTAAGTCCAAGTGTGGTCAGTTCCTGTTATGATTAGCACCAGCTGGCCCCAGCTGGGCTGACTGGGATGGGATGGATTAATTAGTAGTTGAGAGGAGCTGAAAGTGGGGGGAAACTGACAGCTGTGAACTGCTACATGAAACGTTTGGAAAGTTTTGAAAATGAAGAAAAAACTCCAAGCTTTAATCCCATTCACAAGGCATCAACGTTCGCACGTTGGGGGGTGATCTAAAACTTCGAACTGAGTAGAGAGTGGCTGGAGTGTCGGACTGATCCGTCAGGGATAATAAAGCAAGGTTCTAGGCCTATTTGGAATGGTCAGGTTGGGTTGAACCTGACCTCTCCAACCGCTTGAGGGGTATGATTACAGTGACAAAGGATTCTTTTCTTTCGTGCTGCCTCCTCTTCCCAGACATTCCGTCCCTCAGTTCCCATGCCACTCACTTCAATCTCCCCGCCACAACCACACACAGATTCGTTATGTCGCATCCTCAGGGTCGGAAATCCTCAGGGAGCTCATCAATATCAGGTTGCCGTGGGGCTACAAGCCAGAGGGGTTCTGCACTGCTGCTGGGTCACTGGTAGTATTCAGTGGTGCCAGTTCTGAGCTAACATACGCAGAACACCGCCTTCTAAGAGCCCCGTTCTAAAGACTGTATTAGCTCAGTCGCGGAGCCAGACTAAGTTGCCCACCCGAGGTGGCGACCACCACAACGCCCTAACGACCGTCCCCATGAACCTCCAGACCCCAAAGGCTCTGACACAAACTCACCACAGGCACAGAAGTGGATGGGGAAACCAAATCTGAGGTCAACATGACGCCAGAACAACTTGGGGCCACTGAGTCAAAGGCAGCTTTTTTTTTTTCATTGCATGATGATCAGTGAGAATGAGGATGATGCAATAATGCTGCAATGGAAGTGCATTTGATTTGAGAGACTACTTGATAGGGTTGCACGCTACCTTACTCTAATAAAATATCCCAGCGTCAACCAGGCCCGAGAGATACAGGACACCTGCAGTGTTGGTCAGGTAACATGGGCAACATTCTCAAAATCGCATCTGGAAAGTGAATGGAACTCAACTTTGAGGTCCTAGTCTATGAGCTCAAAGCACACTCGCTCCGAGAAGGAGCTAGCCTGCCGGAGTCTGAAAAAACCCTACGACTCTTATGGGATTCGAACCCGCGACCTAGCAGTCTGCAACCTAAGGCGCTAGCCATTGTGCCATGGTGGCTGGTGTGACCAACGATTTCAGATTGCTTCCCCCTGACCATCCAGCTGAAGGTAAGGGAGGCTAGTCTGTCGACGCCTTGAAAAAAAAAAAAAAAAAAACTTTGAGCAAGTAAACAAGGCAACAAAGGTAGTTTTCGTCTCTTCTACAGAAGTTTTAAATTTACAAAAAAAAATATATCGTCGTAGACATCGTTTTACGGCCATTTTAAATTATGTACTCTCAGACCCAATGCATAGATCTAGATCTGAAACCTGGCTTCCTCTCTCTCTCTCACACACACACACACACAACACACACACACACACACACACATGCGTACCCCCCCCCCCCTCCCCCTCCAAATAGATTTTCTGTAGATAACTGTTGTAAAGCCTGCCTGTCAAGAATGTTTCATCACGTGTTGGTATATGTTATATTGTATAGATTTTTCCCTCAGGGGTTGATTGATAACAGAGCCAGTTGGCAGGCAGAACTGGCTGAAGTAGGTAGGTTTCCTTTCAGCCTAAAAATGGAAGCCTAGGCTAAACTCTGGACTGTGATACACTGGATCCACGTTTCAAACTTGAATCAAAAGTTATAGATCTATGTACAGCTAGTCATACATATTCAATGCTCAAGATTAGAAACAGTTTTTTGGATCATATAGATCTAATCATCATTTGTTACAACAACTGAGTTTCGTCATAAGTACATTATTTACATTATTATATATATATACAGATTCGTGGGTGTATTATATATATATATATTATATATATATATATATATATATAATTATATATTTATATATATATATTATATATATTATGCTATACAGGTCTGAATTCACGAGAAATGTATTGCATTTTTGGCGATGGAAAATCTATCGATTATTTTTTTCTAAGTTGACTTTGATCATCATCGTCATCATCATCATCGTCATCATCATCATCATGAAAATAATTAATAATGACAATAGTAGTTGTAGTAGTAATAATGATCATCATCATCATCATCATCATCATCATCATAACAATAATGTGTACAATTTATTTAGCGCTGAATCTTGTCAAGTAAACAAATCCAAGCGCTTTCGATGCTGCTGTATCCAAGACAGGCAGCTTCATCACAGCAACAATACAAACAGTGACGATGTATGATCGTCTGTGAGGGGAGGGGAGGGGGGGGGCAACTACTGACCATATCCGTGACCTTGGGCTCTCATTCAACACAAAAATACATAGATACACACTTAACCCAGCTGTCTTACCTCACTCTCCCTTCTCTGTACACTCACCTCATCTCCCCTTCACCCCTAGCTGTACCCATACCACCGCCTTTGGCCATGTGTAGACAGGACGGTCGGGGAAGGTAAGGAAAAAAAGGAAGGGGGGGGGCAGTGGAAGGTGTTTTCTTTTCATCTGCCCAAAACTGAGGAGCGCTGGGCTGTAAGGAAAACTCCATTCCACCTGTCAGCTGCTGCCAAAGAGTATAACCTCCTTTCACCTTCACTTAGGCTACTGCTGTAGTAGTGGTGGTCTTAGAACAGAGAGCTAGGCTACTACAACACGTTTTGGGCATAAAGCACACGTACACACACACGCGCGCACACGCACCGCGCGCACACACACACACACACATAAATATATGCACGTGCACACGTTCACACTCGCGCATATGCATACATGATTGGAATAATATAATGTGTGTGTTCCCATGGGCACACAAGCATGTGGCCTGTGTGCATGATTCACAGCTTGAGAGAGAGAGAGAGAGAGAGAGGGGAGAGAGGAGAGAGGGGAGAGAGAGAGAGAGAGAGAGAGAAGGGGAGGAGAGATGAGAGGGGAGAGAGAGAGAGAACATTGAATCAAATCAAATCAAATTCCAAATCAAATCAAACCAAATCAAATTCTTTTGTTTCGAGGATAATGAATATGCACCCATGTGCTTTTTTGTGTACATCCATTCCCAGAGAGAGAGGAGAGAGAGTGAGGAGGGGAGAGAGAGAGAGAGAGGAGAGAGAGAGAGAGACAGACAGACAGACAGACAGACAGACAGACAGACAGACAGACCCGACACACAGACACACAGACACACAGACAGACACACAGACACATAGACACACAGACATACAGACACACAGACACACAAACAGACAGACTGGCAGAGAAACAGACAAGCATACAGAAACCATGTTTACTTGTGTTTGCATCTTCATAACCCTGAGTTCAACAACCGGGTTCACTGGGTAACTGCACCCACCCCCAAACCTGTGCGCCATTGCAAAGTGTGCGATGACACACCTGACATTTTCATATCCTGTTGGTTATCTGCAGTGGAAGCTGAAGGGAAGCCCTCAGAGAGCAGATGGGAAAGGGGTGCTGTCAGACAGGGGTGGATAACTGTAAACACTGCCGACAAATCAATTCCCTTCCATTGCTAGCTAAGAACCCACCTGCGTTTGGATGTGCAGAATTCTGCCAGAGTGAGAAAGGTTGATAATGTTTGTAGAAACATGTTCAGTATTGGCATGATGCAGGACAAATCTCCCTTCTCACACTTACTTCTTGACTTGTCTGCAGCCTTTGATTCTTCTGGACCACTCAATTCTTATCTCTCCCGTTCAAAATACGTCTGGTATTGATGGCACATCGCTCATCTGGTTTTAGTTCATACCTCACAAACCGCTGCCAGGCAGAAAAAATTGTCAGCTGAGGAACACATAACAACAACAACAACAACATGTGGTATACCAGGTTTGGCTG
>CM060337.1:25147595-25155095 GCA_030674155.1 Stramonita haemastoma
GGGCAACGAGGTTAAAAACGAACAGGTTGTAAACAGTCCGTCTGAACTGCCAAGTTGAAATGGATAGTGGTGTCAGTTTGTTTAATTAGTACTGTCAAAAGTAGCCTAGCAGCCAGCAATGTTTTATTGATTCAGAGTTTAAAAAAACATCATCACCCTGTTTAACCCAAAGACCTTTTTTTTTTAGGGGCATAATTATATATATTTTATATATATATATATTTTTATAAAATATATTATATATATATATTATATATAAAATATATTATATAAAATTTATATATATATATTTTAAATATATATTTATATATATAATATCAAACTCACCACCTTGTTTCTGTCTCTATAATTTTTTTTCTTTTTTTCTCAATGTTACTAATAACAGTTTCAATCATTAGTGAAAGAAGAAAAGTGGTTAGAGCGGTTTTAGACGTTCATCTACCGAACAAGTAAACCGTGAGGTTCTGGACTTGATTCCCAGCCTTGCCCTTCCTTCCCACTTTGACGGTAAGTAAGATCAAACTGAATGTCAAAGTCTTTCGGAAGAGGTAAACCAGTCACACCTATGTGCTTACAGACTTGTGCACGTCAAAAGAACCCGCGACAGCTGAAAATCGGAAAGAGCAAGGAGGAACTTTCCGACTGTCCTGCCAAAATCGGTAGACTCAGTTCCCAAACTGTCTTCCGGCAGTCGGAATGCGGTTTACCTTACCGGTGGGAAAAAATCTCACGGAAAATTCCAACAAAGCAAAACTAAAGACAAAACCTTAGCATCCAAAAGCACAATCCCGCTTTAAAATAAAAAACAAAACAAAATAAAACAAATATAGTTAACCTCAACACACGTGAAAGTCAACTCTTTGTGTGTGTGTGTTGTGTGTGTGTGTGGTGTGTGTGTGTGTGTGTGTGTGTGTGTGTGTGTGTGTGTGTGTGTGTGTGTGTGTGCACGTGCGCGCACGCGTGTGTGTGATGTGTGTGTGTGCGCGCGCCGCGTGCGCATGTGTGTGTTGCGCTGCGCGTGCGCATGTGTGTGTTGTGTGTGTGTGGTGTGTGTGTGTGTGTGTGTGGTGTGTGTGTGTGGTGTGGTGTGTGTGTGTGTGTGGTGTGTGTGTGGTGTGTGTGAAGGCATGAGGAAGAAGTAAGACAAACACTGACAGGTGGGGACAACTATTTGGATAATATCCAGCATCGTTAATCACCCTCAACCCCCCCCCACCCCCCACCCCACTCCTCCACCCCATCCCCCATCCCCCCCCCCCCTCCCTTTCCAAGTGTCTATTTCCCTTTGTCTATCTTCTTGGCACTCTTTTTGACTTCTGTTGAAGCCGACTTTTAACCAACATGACATACTCTCTCTCTCTCTCTCTCTCTCTCTCTCTCTCTCTCTCTCTCTCTCTCTCTCTCTCTCTCTCTCTCTCTCTCTCTCTCTCTCTCTCTCTCTCTCTCTCTCTCTCTCTCTCTCTCTCTCTCTCATGTCTGCCTCTCTGTCTGCTCTTCTGTCTGTCTGTCTGTCTGTCTGTCTCGTCTGTCTGTCTGTTTGTCTGTCTGTCTGTCTGTCTGTCTGTCTGTCTGTCTGTCTGTCAATCTCTGAGAGCGAGCGAGCGAGCGAGCGAGCGAGCGAAGCGAGAGAGAGGGAGGGAAGAGAGAGAGAGAGAGAGAGAGAGAGGAGGAGAGAGAGAGAGAGAAGAAGGAGAGAGAGAGAGAGAGAGAGAGAGCCAGCCAGGCAGGCAGTCAGGCAGGCAGGAAGGCAGACAGACAGACAGACAGACAGACAGACAGAACAGACAGAGAGAATTAAAAAAAAAAAAAACTTGACGAAAAGTTGCCTTGAATTGCACTGGCATAGGCAAGACAGACAGGCACAGACAGACGGGACAGAGACAGAGAGAATATTTAAAAATTTTTTTTTTTATTAACTTGACGAAAAGTTGCCTTCAATTGCACTGGCACATGTGCAAGCACTTGTGTGTGCAAGAGTAACTGCCTGTAGTTTATTACCTTAATGGAATGACTGACGCACCGTCTTGGCAAGATGAGAAATCAGTTAATTAAGGAAAGACAAAAGGAATGGAAGAAGGGAGGATGGGAGTGGGTGTGGGAGGGGATTATGGGTGGGGGGGATGAGGGGGTGTGGGGGGAAGGGGGGAGGTCTTGAAGAAAAGAGCCCCCAAAAAGCCAGTCAGCTACATAAACTGTCACCCTCCTAGGTTTTCAGTATAAAATGTCATACTATTTGTTGTTGTTGTTGTTGTTGTTGTTGTTGTTATTGTTGTTGTAGTAGTCGCGATTTGATGTCCGGGGATTGAACGCGGTTTCCAGCTTACCACTGGGCTACACTAGCCTACATCGCGACGCCCGTTGAAGGGTCTCCCCTCCCCTCCCCCGCCCCTGCCCCTCTCCCCCCACTCGAGTTATCAGTACTGACTCCACTCTGCCTATATATTCCTTTTGGTAAGACTACATGTGGTATTCCTTTCTTCAAGCTGTTCTTTAACGTGCCGTAGTTCCTCTGTAATTATTCCCAGGTCGTCCTCATACCGCGACTTTTTAGTCTGTTTACCTCACCCGTGGGGGGGGGGGGGGGAGGGGGGTAGGGGGGGGGGGGGAGGGGGGGGAGGAGGGGGCGGGGGGGGGGAGGCTCCGCTGGAGGGCTGTCAGTTTAAATAGCATCCACCTACATGGAAATTCTGTGCTAGGATTTCCCTTCTTTTCTACCCTTCTCTATTTTCTGCTTCAGTATTGTTGTGGTTTTATTTTTTTCTTTCCCTGTCATCTCCTTCTGTCTGTTAATTTCCTGCTTCTTCTCCAGTCTTCTGCCTTTTATTCAGGCTTTAAAGATAATTATAACAATTCTCTCCCACGCAGCCGCAGTAGGATGCACTGGGTCCCTGATATGTTAGGCGCTTACTGCAATATTGTATGTATGTATGTATGTATGTATGTATGTATGTATGTATGTATGTATGTATGTTGATGTATGTATGTATGTATGTATGTTGTATGTATCTATCTATCTATCTATCTATCTATCTATCTATCTTTCTATCTTATCTATCTATCTATCTATCTCTCTCTCTCTATCTACCTACCTACCTACCTATCTATCTCTCTCTCTCTCTCTGTTTGTCTGTCTCATCGTCTGTCTATCTATCTAATCTGTCTACTTCTATCTATCTATCTATCTTCTATCTATTTATCTATCATTATCTATCTATCTTCTTTTGTCTCTCTGTCTGTCTGTCTGTCTGTCTTCTCTGTCTGCCTGCTGCTGCCTGCCTGCCTGCCTGCCTGCCTGCTGCTGCCTCTGCCTGCCTGCCTGTCTGTCCTGTCTCTGTCTGTCTTCTATCTATCTATCTATCTATCTATCTATCTATCTATCTATCTATCTATCTATCTATCTATCTATCTATCTATCTATCTATCGTATCTTATCTTCCTTAGTCTGGCGACCGTGGGGGCACCCCTGAAGACTTGACAACCAGTTCCTTCCATTCCTCTCTCTGTTCTGCCTTTCTCAGAGTTTTGTTGAGTTCTAGGCCTGTCCATTCGTTGATGTTGTCCTCCCATCTCTTCCTTGGTCTGCCTTTTTTTTTTTCCTCCTTGGACAGTGCCTTGCAGTACTGCAATATATTTTCGCTAATAATCACGACAGATAACAATAGTTGCTGTCGGAACGTTTGGCGAAGAGGAAAGAGCAGATCACGATGATTATTTTTTAAAATTTATTTTATACCACTTTATGTCACAGCAGATCTCTTTGCTGAAATTCGGGCTGCTTTCCCCGGGGAGAGCGCGTCGCCACAAGTGCAGCGCTACCCATTATTTTTTCCCTCAGGGATGGTGTCTAAACACGACACCTGTGTGCATGCTGTTTTTTTTATGATTATATTAATATATTAATATATCAATTATTATTAGTTTGCTCACTGCTTTGCTGGAGGTGTTATCACCTGCATGCTTCTGTGAATCAGGTAGTTGTGTGTATCTACAGGCGTGTGCGTTATATTGTCATGCATGGTGAGATCCAGGGGCTGGTCTATCATCTATATCACCACACTGAAGCATTCTCTGCCAAGAAAACAGTGCGCAGTACGAAGAATGCTCATAATATATATATATATATATATATATATATATATAATGATGAGAGAGAGAGAGAGAGAGAGGAGAGAGAGAGAGAGAGGAGAGAGGAGAGAGAGAGAGAGAGAGAGAGAGAGGAGAGAGAAGAGAGAGAGAGAGAGAGAGAGAGAGAGAGGAGAGAGAGGAGAGAGAGAGAGAGAGAGAGAGAGAGAGAGAAGAGAGAGAGAGAGAGAGAGAGAGAGAGAGAGAGAGAGAGAGAGAGAGAGAGAGAGAGAGAGAGAGAGAGAGAGAGAGAGAGAGAGAGAGAGAGGAGAATTTTGCGTCTTTACCCCCAAAAAGAAACCACACTCAAGACCACATTGTTGCATCCTTATCTTCCTCTATCAAATAGGTCACGAGGTAGGTATCGGCGTAACATTCTGAGAACAATCCAGTGTCTGTGTTTGTGAGGACACGGAACAACAGTATGTGTGTGCATCCCTTGTATTGTGGAGTCCAAGCTATAGACTATATAGCCTATCTATTGAGAAAGGCTGTATTGGGCGTGTGTGGCTGATACCAGGCCTATATCGACACTACACACATACACACATAGACTACAAGAGAGAGAGAGAGAGAGAGAGAGAGAGAGAGAGAGAGAGAGAGAGAGAGAGAGAGAGAGGAGAGAGAGAGGAGAGAGAGAGAGAGAGAGAGAGGAGAGAGAGAGAGAGAGAGAGAGAGGAGAGCGAGAAGAGGAGAGCGCCATCTCTCAGTGAACGCCACTTCAGTGATGTTGTACAGGAAATCGGGGATTCTTGGCGTCAATATCCTGTTTTCCGCGCTGAAATTCCACTTATTTTTCCCACCCACCTCCGTGTCAGACCCTCCTATATGAATCTCATGAAACCTCCCTACATTTCAGGCTTTTACATGATGGGAGCGGGGACAAGATGGCTCAATGGCCAGACCATCTTGCACACACGTTAAATCCTGTTCCGCTTTTCGTAAGAGTAGGCCATTATGTGCCGGTGGGAACAGATGACAGTATATACACAACTGCATACACAGGGGTACTGGATGGAAAAAAGCACATAAGTGCTTATCCCATTATCCTCGATATAAAAGAAAAAAAAAGAACAGACCACTCGTTTTCTCCAAGCTAAATTAAGCAGCTTTGAGCAGGGGCTACCAGATGGATGAGTGACCGTTTGTGCGCCTTGGATTCAGTACAATCCCCCAGTTCACCCAGCTGTAAATGTGTACGGGTACCTGCCCTCCTTAGAGTCAGGGAAGGTAAAGCAGCGAGGGAGAGGAGATGGGCGCCGCCCTCAGTTTGCTTGCCCTTAGAGAAGCTGAGGTCTCCGACAACTCACACCCCAATGGCTGGCGTAGGTTATGGGGCACCTTTACCTTTAGTTGGACGAAAATAAAAGAACTTCAGAAGATTCACGTCGCAACACATGTTTTTATCAATTTTATGCCTGTCAAACCACAGGGAAAGATCTAGAAAGACTGACAGATACTAAGACACAGAGACCAAAGCAATAGTTTATAGCTTACACCCTCCCAAATCTAGGGCTTCTATCCACTCCATGTACACAATTCTTTTCCTCTAGTTCCTCAGGCTAGAGCTCCAAAGATTCCAGTGGTGAGATTTTAGGATATCCACCCATTTTTTTAAAATATTTTGCGCACCATGAAGGTAGCCGCATTAAGACTTCGGGGATGTATGTTGGATATCTGTGTGTTTCCTTAACCCACCGATCGCTGACATGAAGTAAAGGATCCTCTATTTTTTTCTTCTACATGTGTATGTATGTATGCACGAAGAGAGTTAAGACACTGGAAGGTTTGCACGTGAAGTTGACCTGGGAGATTGTTTAAAAAAATAAAACATAAATATTATTATATTATTATTATTATTATTATCTTATTTTATTTATTATTATTATTATTATTATTATCTTATTATTATTATCATGAATTTGTATGCGCTATTCTTGTAAGAACAATCAAAGCGCTTGCATTTGACCTACAGAGCCAGATCTGCTGCCACAGGCGCAAAGATCACGGCGAACAACGATGATCAACTGTTGTTGTTGTTGTTGTTGTTGTTGTTGTTGTGTTGTGTTGTGTTGTTGCTTGTTGTTGATAAAATCTATCTATCTATCTATCTATCTATCTATCTATCTATATCTCATCTTCTACCTAACTATCGATCTATCTATCTATCTCTATCTATCTATCTATCCTTTAGTCTGCGACCGCGGGGGCACCCCTGAGGACTTGACAACCATTCCTCCATTCCTATCTACATCACACCTTTAATTCAGACGCCGCCGAGATTCGAACCTTTGACTTCATGGGCCATGGAATTTGCAGTTGGATAGTCTTAACCACTCGGCTATAGCCATCCCTCCGTCATGAATAAACTCTCTGAAAGAGTACAGCAAGTACACGCGTTCTCCATGAAAATCTGAGGAAAGACACTCTTCCCCGCATTAGGTGGCGAAGTTAGTGCGGAGTTAATTGGGCCGAAAATTAGAGCCCAGCTAGCTAGCCTAGCTCTCCAAGGTGAAAAGAGGAGGGTGCACTGCACTGCTCTGCTCTGCTCTGCTATCGCCACAACATGCCTGCCAGCTTTTTTTGTGGCCGCACTTCACCATTCAGCTTCCGGGGCGAAGTAGTGTCTTTTTTTTACTTAGCCGCTTGCCACTCAGAATAATCTGTTAAGAGTCATGGAAAAAAATAAATAAATGTGCTGCGTAGTTGGTTTTGAGGGCTGAAAGAAATAAATGGACGGTAGGTAGTCATGGGGAAAAAAATGGACAAGGTCTCATCTGAGGATTGCTTGTTGACCCTATCTACGCCGTTGAGGGGGGGGGGGGGGGTATATAGATTGAGGTCTTATGGCTTGGTAGACATTCAGATATGAAAGGGGTGGTGGGGTGGAAAGGGATGGGTGGGTGGGTGGGTTGGCGTGGGGGGTTACAGTGTTTGCTAGGAAAAAAAACGTGAAAATCCAAACTTACCAATTATGCACAGAATCACAAGATTTTTGATACTAATGATGATTACATTTTATTTTGCATTGCCATTGATTTTTTTTTTTAGTAAGCAATTTGTAAACCTCAAAGTGCATCACATAGGAAAATCACACACACACACACACACACACACACACACACACACACACACACACACACACACACATATATATATATATATTTTATATATATATATATATATATATATATATATATATATATATATATATATATATATATATATATATATATATATATATAAACACACCAAAACTACGACAATAAAATTCCATTTTACATGCACTGCCTCGCAATAATCTTTTAACTTCACGATCATCATTCATTCGCTTCAAGCCAAAAGACATAATTCGGGCTCGAAGTGTGTTGTGTTGTG
>CM060337.1:25157595-25165095 GCA_030674155.1 Stramonita haemastoma
TGCATTGCAGGTCCTGACACAAACTGTGCACTGCGGCCCTGAAAACACTAATTGTGTGCACTTTGGTCATGAACACTAACTGTGCATTGGGGCCCTGAACACTAATTGTGCATTGTGCATGTGTCAAAGATCAATAACTGCTCATTTGGCCCTGAACAATAAAATTATCATTGATAATAAAACATGAAATAATATAGCCTATTCTTGTGAACAAAATCAAAAGCTTGCATTCAACTATCTTATGCATGCAACCAATCACGAGTAACTGTGCATTATGCCCTGAACAATAACTGTGCATTATGGCCCTGAACAATAACAGTGCATTATGGCCCTGAACAATAACTGTGCATTATGGCCCTGAACAATAACTGTGCATTATGGCCCTGAACAATAACTGTGCATTATGGCCCTGAACAATAACTGTGCATTATGGCCCTGAACAATAACGTGTGCATTATGGCCCTGAACATTAACTGTGCACTATGGTCCTGAACACTAACTGTGCACTATTGCCAAAAAGGTGGGGCACCCAAGATACAGGTTACACTCAGTGTAACTCTACTTGCAAGTCATGCAGTATCTTCTATAGTGTGCTAGTCGGCAAATATTTGGGTGATTTTCACAGATTTATAATAAAAGTATGAAGAATATTAATGCATTCTGTACTTGTTTTGGGGGGATTGAGGATATAGAGCACCAGAAACTCACGAGACAGTTGGAAATAATCATCACTAATGAAGTTGCTTGACTGTGTTTCCTACAGTTGTTACCCCATGCATATTGCAGTTATTTTTATTTATTTTATTTATTCTTTTATATCGAGGATAATGGAATAAGCACTCATGTACTTTTTTTCGTCCAGTCCCCGTGTGTATGCAGTTTTGTAAATATTGTCATCTGTTCCCACCGCCGGCACACAATGGCCTACTCTATAGCCTAGTGGTCAGAACATTGCGCTGGCAATTTGAAGACCGGGTCGAGTCGGTCGAGGAAATTTTCTTCTGGGGTTAACATCAGTGCTGACTCCACTCTCCCAAAAGTCCTTCGATGAGACTTTAAACCGAGGCCCCGTGTGCGAACGCACGCAGACATCTTGCGCACACGTTAAATCCTGTTCCGCTTTTCGTAGAGTAGCCATCGTGTGCCGGTGAACAGATGACAATATTTACAAACTGCATACACACGGGACGATAAAAAAGCACATGATTGTATTCATGTTATCCTCGATAAAAAGAATAAATAATAAATAAAATAAATAAATAAAAGCGACAGGATTTAGTGAGGGCAAGATGTTCTGCGTGCATTAGGAAGCTAGCATTTCACGAAGGACTGAGGGTACAGAGTTGCTGAATTTTTTTTATTTAAGTTCAAAGTTTCCATTTGTTCATGTTAACCTGAGGGTTTTTTTGGTTTGTTTCATTCAGGGGCTAGTCTTCACAAAAAGTGGGGTTCATTTTTTATATTTTCTTCTCTTCTTCTTTCTTCTTCTTCTTCTTCTTCTTCTTCTTCTTCTTCTTCTTCTTCTTCTTCTTCTTATCATCATCATCATCATCATCATCATCATCATCATCATCATCATCATCATCATCATCACATTATTATTATTATTATTATTATTATTATTATTATTATTATTATTATTATTATTATTATTATTATCATCATCATCACCAATATCATCAAATTTTATCATTTTTTATATACTTGTTTGCTTTGTAAGTGCGGTGTGAATATGAATCCTCATCATAGAAAAGCAGAAAGAAAAATGTGCCAGAATGTAACTGTAGTGTGTAGCCTGAGACAGCAGGGTAGGTGCGTTGCAGCGGTTGTCTGAAGGGAGATAAAATGGAAATGTCTCGGGTGCTCGCTTCTCTCCCTTACCTTCTGCTATCTCACCTGCCGCACACCTGTTTTTTCAGGGAATGTCTGCTTCCTCTGCCAGTTGTGGTTCATCTTTTTTCTTTATCCTTTTTTTTTTTGCCTGCATTTGCAGTTTTTGTTGTTCGTATATATACCCTTCTATTTCCTCCGCGTGCACACACGCACACACGCGCACAATGAACAGACGGGATAGCCTAGTGGTCAGAACATTGCGCTCGCAGTTTGACAACCCGGGTTCGATTCCCGTTCGAGGAGATTTTTCTCCTGGAGTTAACATCAGTGCTGACTCCACTCTCCCCCAAAGTCCTTCGGATGAGACTATAAACCCAGCCCCCGTGTGTGAACGCACGCAAAACATCTTGTGCACACGTTAAATCCTGTTCTGCTTCTCGTAAGAGTAGGCCATCGTGTGCCGGCGTGAACAGATGACATTTACAAAACTGAACACACACGGAAACTGGATGTAAAAAAGCACAAGAGTGCTTATCCCATTATCCTGTAAAATAAAAAGAAAAAAAAAAAAAAAAAGTGCTTGTGGGAACAGATGACAAGACTTACAAAACTGCATACGCACAGGGACTGGATATAGATCTATAATAAAAAAAAAAAAGCAGCACATGAGTGCTTATTCCATTGTCCTCGATATAAAAGAAAAAATGAAACAAATAAAGCAGGAGATATGTTTAGAGCTTTGCGTATTTATTTTATTTATTATTATATTCATTCTTTTCTTTCGAGGATAATGGAATAAGAACTCATTTGCTTTTTTTACATCCAGTCCCCGTGTGTGTGCAGTTTTGTAAATTTTGTCATCCGTTCCCACTGGCACACAATAACCATATTGGGTATGCTTTCTGCTTCTCCGGGTTCGAATCCTGTTCAAGGGGATTTTCCCCTTCTGGAGTTAACATCAGTGTCGACCACCCCCCCCCTCCCCACCCCCAAAAAAAAGGAGTCCTTTGGATGAGTCTATAAACTGAGGTCTCGTGTGCGAACGTACTCATAACATCTTGCGCACAAGTCAAAACCCATTCCGCTTTTCGAAAGAGTATGTCATTGTAGGCCGGTGTGAACAGGTGACAAATTTTAAAACACCGCATGCACATGGGGACTGGATGCAAAAAAAGCACATGAGCGCTTATTCATTATCTTTGAAATAGATAAATAAATAACTAAATAATATCGATAAAACATGATTAGATAAATAAATAATGTGTGCGCACTATCCATATTGTGGTTGTGCATTTTATTTCAGTTCATTTATTCTTTTATATCGAGATAATGGAATAACACTCATATGCTTTTTTTTTTTTTTGCTTTTTTTTTTGTTTTCTTAGATCAGTCCTCGTGTGTATGAACGAGTTCTATCAAGTTGTCATCATGTTCCCACGGCGCACAATGACTTACTGCATGTTGTTTATGTATGTATGAGTAGGTGTGTCAGAGAAGCCTCCTACAAAAACATCTTGTGCACTAGTAGAACCCTCCAGCCCCCCTCCTTCGATTCCTGATATTCCTTTTGCGTGGAAGACTTGCCATGCATGACTTGCGGTATGGATGACACGAGCATATGGAACATGCCTTCTGCTACCTGCCTGCAGAGCGATTAATTTTACCACGGGTTTTTTTTGTTTTTGTTTTTTGTTGTTTTCGTTCCTCGCAGAGCTTGAGGTTCACCAATGTAGATTTATATATATATATATATATATATATATATATATATATATATATATATATATATATATATATATATATATATATATATGGGAACGAGGCATCAGAGACCTCAGCTTCTCCAGGAGCCAGCATATTGAGGGCGGCGCCCATCTCCTCTCCTCGCTGCTTTACCTTCCCTGACCCTAAAGAGGGCAGGTACCCTTTTACAGCTGGGTGAACTGGGGAAACTGTACTGAAGCCAAGGCGCGCAAACAGTCACCCATCCAACTGGTAACCACGCTCGATGCTGCTTAACTTGACTGGGGGGAAGCCAGCGCTCTGACCACTTAGCTATCCCGCCCCCCACTCAAACTGACATGATAAAAATAGCAATCTAAATAACCATAATCCTATCCATCCAGTCTGATCTAATTACGTCAGAAACATAATAGAAGAACATCAGTGTGCAATATATTTTTGCAATTAAAGAGCGTAATTAAAAAAAAAACTCCATGGAAAATAAGTGTGAATGGGTCCCAGGCAAGACGTGTAGCATCAAGGGCAAGCACTCTTCTGGACCATACGTCATCAATGGCGGCTGAAGCATCAGATATAGATGGCACAAGATGTACATCAGATTTACAACTGCACAGGTGGCAGAAATGGCATTTCCTTTGTTACCCACATTTTTTAATGGCGTTTTCTCTTGCTCACTCCTTTTGCTGTACTTGTGGCTGTGAGACTGTGATTTTTTTTTGTTCAGGTTGCAGTCTCATAGCTTTAGACACACAGACAGAAGCTCAGACAGACACTAAGGAGACAGATAAAGAGACATAGATACAGACAAACAGAGACTGACAAACACAGACAGATAGACAACAGACAGACCCCACACACACACACACACACACGCGCGCCGCCGCACACACACAGCAATACAGACAGACAGACAGAAACGACAGATAGAAAGACACACACAACACACATCTAGACACAAAAGAATAAAATAAAATAACACACACACACACACACACACACACACACACACACACACACACACACACACACACACACACACACACACACACACACAAACACCTGCATCGAGAAGTTTTTCTATGTAGAAAAAGAAATTCACCTAGTCATCAAAAGCACATACATTTTTTGTTCTAAGAGAGATTTTGCATCGCATAAATTGGAAAACTATATAGCAAAAAAAAAAGAAGAAGAAAAAACCGAATATAACTACCTAAATAAATGTGTAAGGGCAAGGATGAGGATATAACTTGTCTGAATCATCATTATTTTATTTTATTATATTTATTACATGCCTGCTGTACTTTCTGTCCCTTTTCCTTTAGAGAAAAAAACACCTTCAGTCATAAAGCAACGTGATAAAAACGAGAAGAAGAAGTAAATAAGACATCAAAGACGAGACTGTAGAAACTGCTTCAGCCATCACGTTTGCAGTATGCGTGAAGCGATAGGCGCCGTGCCAACACGATAGAGAAATTCCGGGAAACGACTGCACAAATGGGGGGTGTAGGTCATTGTAATGATAGGAACTAACTGTGCATATGGGGACGCTCTACCACATAATGAGTCGCATTGCATGCACCAAAGGTTGATTTTTTAAAGTTATTGACATAATATTAATCTGCAACAACATGGCTATACAATAAAAAAAAAAAAATTGATTGAAAATCGGACAATTCTATTAAAAAAGTTATTACAAGTTGAAATGGTACACTGCATGAAATGACAAAATGAGAATATTGACACGTTTAGTGTGGTAATAGGTGATCAGAATGAAGGCTTGGGTAATTTAAAACACGTTTGAAAGGCAAAAGGAAACAAAATCATGCCTTGATATTTCATTACAAGGTAGAATAATTGCCATAGTTTTATAAAAAAAAAAAATCAAAAACTCAAAATTGACAACCTGACCCCCACCTGCATAAAATGGCTCCTAGCGGAAAAGTGGGTAAGGTGCTAAGCGACTCATTTGGTCGTGGTGGAGCGTCACAATTATAACAGCCGACATTATTGCTAACAAAGTGCGCATTAAAAAAAAGGGCAGGTGTATCCTCCAAAAATAAACAGCAATAATAATTATTACACTCATAAACTGATTTACACGGGAAATTTGGAATTCTCTCCTTTTCTATCCCTCTCTTTGTTCCTGTTCTTCCTGTCACCTCCTTCTTGTTGTCTATTTTCTGCCGTCTTGGTCCATTTTTCTGCCTTTTTTTGGGGGGTCTAGAAAGACTTTTTCATGTCTACTCTCTCTCTCTCCCCTCTCATGCCGATGCTGGCTGTGTTGGGTCTTACTTGCTTAATGGCAGTGCGACACATTTTCGCTCATATTATGGCAAACAACAATAGTTGTTGTCTGATAGTTCGATGACGCGACGAAGAAGAATTAAGACTTTAAAGTCCTTATTATTTTTAAAGTTGTTCTTCTTCTTTTTTCTTCTTCTCCCTCTTCCTATTGTTATTATCGCAATAAAATTATTCTTCGATTGTCTGGTTTTTGTTGTTTTTTGTTTGTTGTTATTTTGTATGTTTTTGTTGTTGTTGTTGTGGTTTTTTTTTTGGTGGGGGTGGGGGGGGGCATTTTGTTTTGTTTCAGTGTTTTTGACTTTGTACATTGATTTGGTATTACTTTTATTCATTGCTTTTACTATCTTTGCTCTTCTTCTGCTCTTCTCTCTGTTATCTTCTTTTTGTGTTGTTTTTTTTGTTGGTTCTTCCCTTTTCATCCTTATTCTTTCCCCCTGTCTTTATTTTCATGCAGAAATAGTAGTTTCATTTTGATAAAAAGCAGCCGTGACACCATGTAACAAAAAAAAAAAGAGGGACAAAGTGAATCGATGTAACTATCTGCCACTGAAGAGAGAGAGAAGGAGAGAGGAGAGAGAGAGAGAGAGGAAGGAGAGAGAGGAGGAGAGAGAAGAAGAGAGAAGAGAGGAGAGATTTAGAAAGAGAGAGAGAGAGAGAAGAGAGGAGAGGAGAAGAGGAGAGAGAGAGAGAGAGGAAGAAGAGATCCATCTCACAGCGAACACCCCAGCCCAGTGATGCTGTACAGGAGTGCAGGCAGGGATTCTTGCCGTCAGCAGCCTGTTTTCCGCGCTGTTACACTTTGTAATCGATGCTACGTTATGAGGTAGCCAAAGCAGTTCACTAGCATCCAGTTTTCCGATTCCAGACCACTGGGCCAGGCGTTGATTGATCTGTCTATGGTGAGAGCGTGTGGTGAGCGGTTTTTTGTTGTTGTTGTTGTTGCTTATGAGTTCAATTCTTTTTTCTTCTCTTCATCTTCTCACCCTCACACATGTAAACTTGTGATTCTTGTAAGTGCTACAGTGCATGTGCATGTGTGTGTGTGTTTATTTATTTATTTATTTATTTATTTATTTATCTCTATTTTATATATTTATTATTTTATATCGCGGATAATGGAATAAGCAATCATATGCTTTTTTACATTCAGTCCCCGTGTGTATGCAGCTTT
Organism: Stramonita haemastoma; assembly: GCA_030674155.1. NCBI lineage: Eukaryota > Metazoa > Mollusca > Gastropoda > Neogastropoda > Muricidae > Stramonita > Stramonita haemastoma. Next base: position 25,164,647 of record CM060337.1, read on the forward strand.
GTAAATGTCGTCTTTTCCCACCGGCACACGATGGCCTACTCTTACGAAAAGCGGAACAAGATTTAACGAGTGCGCAAGATATTCTGCGTGCGTTTGGCACACGGGGCCTCGGTTTTTAGTCTCATCCGAAAGACTTTGGGGGGGGAGTAGAGTCAGCACTGATGTTAACTCCAGAGAAAAAATCCCCTCGACTGTGTGTGTTGTGTGTGTGTGTGTGTGTGTGTGTGTGTGTGTGTGTGTGTGTGTGTGTGTGTGTGTGTGTGTGTGTTGTGTGTGTGTGTGTGTGTGCACCTGTTCGTGTGTAGACATCAGCATAGGCCAGAGTGAGCTGAGAGATCTCAGAAATTTAGAGAGAATAGTTATGAATTCCTCTTCTTCGTTGGGAACGCTCAGACAGCAAGTATTATTTTCCTGTCATATGAGCAAAAATGCTTTGCGCTGTCATTAAT
>CM060337.1:25168145-25231319 GCA_030674155.1 Stramonita haemastoma
GTTGTGTGTGTGTGTGTGTGTGTGTGTGTGTGTGTGTGTGTGTGTGTGTGTGTGTGTGTGTGTGTGTGTGTGTGCGGCGTGGCGTGTGTGGTGTGTGACGAAAAAAGAAAACAAAGAAGTTGCAAGTTTAGAGTCTATCGTTTCGGTTAACTTACCTTCATCAGAGGGTTTTTCTCAATTGGTGTTGCTGAACCGTGCACACCATGGCAACAAAACGCATATAAAATATATTAGCACACATAAAGCTAGTTTTGCTTTGTAATGTTTTTAGAGAGCTAGTTTTGCTTTGTAAAAGCAATGTTATCATTTATATAATTTCTTTTGTTGTAAGATTGTACTTCAAATTTTAGGAAGTTTTGTTCCTGTTTTTTCTGTTTTAACTTTGTTTATTTTTATTTCTTCTTTCTTATATGAAGTATGAATGTAAAAGAATGGATGATATTGTAACGTGATATAATTGTTTGACTTTTATCATTCTTTTTTTTTTCTATGACTTAAAAAAAACAACAACTCAAGTACATGTGCGTGCGCGGATATATTTGAGCTTGTGTAAGGTGTGTGTGTGTGTGTGTGTGTGTGTGGTGTGTGGTGTGTGGTGTGTGTGTGTGTGTGGTGTGTGTTGTGTGTGTGTTTAAGTGTATGTGTGTGTTTAAGTGGGTGTTGCTTGTGTGATGTGTTGTGTTGTGTGTGTGTGTGTGTGTGTGTGTGTGGTGTGTGGTGTGGTGTGTGGTGGGTGTTTGTGTATGTGTGTGTGTTGTGCTGTAGTGTGTGTGTTGTTGTTTGTGTGTGTGCTGCGTGCGTGGTGTGCGTGAGTTGGTCGTGTGTGTGTGTGATGTTGTGTGTGGTGTGTGTGTGTGTGTGTGTGTGTGTGTGTGTGTGTGTGTGTGGTGTGTGTGTGTGTGTGTGTAGCCCACGTGTGTGTATTATTATCATACTATCATCACTATTGTTGTTATTATTTTTATTATTATTCTTATCATTGTATTTTCCTTAGTTCCTTTTGAATTCATTTTGTTGTTACGTGTTGTAACAATGTTGTAGCTAAATCTTTTTTGGGTGGGGTTTTCTTGGATGTACTTTGCTTGTTTTCTTGCTACTTCATTTCTGTTAGTTTGTCTGTTCTTTGTTTAAGTGCTTTTTTTTTGTTGTTTAAGTGGTGTTTTGTTTGTTGTTGTTTTGCTAAATAGATGGCTTATGAAAAAAAGCAAGTTTATTGCTTACTCAATGTACCATCTGGAAATCAACATTTTGATTTGATTTGATTTGATTTGTAAAATGTTTTCAAAATGTCACGTGAGGGGACCATTGTCTAGCAGCAGCTCTGTGGCCTTAGATAACCAGTCAGGCACACCTCCAGGGGAAAAAAAAAAAAAGATTTTTAAAGACCAGATTACTTGGAACTGGTCAGTGACGTCAACTTTTTGCGTCACTGATGTCGTCTTTGAAAGACAAACGTATGCATACACACGCCTTGATTTTCTTGATGCATTGCATGATGCTTGGATTATATAAGGCTACGGAGTTTCAGATCACATCCCTTTTATCGGTTAATTTGATGTTGCTGTTGATTTGTTGTTGTTGTTGTTGGATTTTTTTTTGGTTTATTTGTTTTTTTGTGTTGTTTTTTAAAAAGAAATTTCCCTGAACAAGTTGGCGCTGATTGCCCACAGCGCAGGCGTGGATACATAGGACTATTGTCACACTATCACTGTTGACTTTTGATTTCAAACCTGAGGGGATATATATATTATATATATATATATATATATATATATATATATATATATATATATATATTTATGTGTGTGTGTGTGTGTGTGTGTGTGTGTGTGTGTGTGTGTGTGTGTGTGTGTTTGGATGCATGTCTAGCTAAGCCCAGTCTAGTAGTCTATCAGGATACTATTCAAAAGCAACGTCATACACACACACACACACACACACACACACACACACACACAACCAGGTGGGAACAGATGACATTTACAGAAACTGCATACACACGGGGCCCGGGGACTGGATGTAAAAAAAAAGCACAAGAGTGCTTATCCTATTATCCTCTATGTAAAAGAATTAAAAAAAAACTAGATTATAAACACGTGCAATTTGCCTGGATCAGTCAGGTGGTTTGGTTTGATTTTGGTTTTGTTTTGTTTTTTTGTTGTTTCGGTTTTTTTTTTGTTTGTTTTTTTTTTTGGGGGGGGGGGGTATATTTCTTACTGAGACACAATTTAGTTACTTAATTTTGCGAGACGGAGTTTGCTTTTTGACTGTTTGAAATATCAGGTGGAGATAAGTTATTAGTTTTTCGCTTTACCTGTTCTCTTTCTGAATTGTGTGTAAAGTGATTAGAGCCCAATATTCTGAGTATTCAGCCGTCACTGAAGTTCTTTCAGTTTATTCATTCTTTTAAAAAGAATCATAGCTTTCTATGTGACAAGAGAAGGTCTAGTAATTAGCTCATGCGATGCACCTCAATTTTGCTGGGAAAGAATTAACGGGACTTCATCGCGTCTCACCTGACGACATGTTACCTGTCCTTTTCTGTGACATCAAAGCGGTCACAAGGGGGCGCGACAATCTTTGATGGAGTAGTATTTTGCTCACCCTCCCTCCAATACTGTAGTTCATATTTTGAAATTCACTTTCCTCAACCACTAATTTCCTTTGAATTCATATTCTTATAAAATACATATTAGTTGTAGTAATATTTATTTTTAACCGCACACATTGGTTGACTTAAACCAGAAAAACCCCTCTCGAAACATTGAAAACAAAAGCATGATCCATAGACGGAACAGCCATGGAAGCTGCTGTTTGATTGACAAGCGAACGGAACTGACTGTGCTTGACATTTTGGTGAATGTGCACTGTTTTACCGTGTGTTGATTATGTACAATCATTCCGGTAAGTGTTGGAAAATCATAATTGCACTTGAATTCTCCCAAAAGGCTTTATTTTACTCGAAAGGGTGTGTAATTGTTCAGCGAAGTCAAACTCTGTAGCAGTCGGCATGATTTTGGTAGATCGTGTGCTATAAGACGATCGCACTTCCTTGAATTGAAAAGTCCAAAATAAGCATGCCCGTTTTATGTTATTGTGTCAAGGCCGTTGGTTACCGTTTGTAATTGATATCCACGAAAGCATTGTTCATATTCAAGTTAAAGGTAGGACAAAAGAGAGAAGGAAGTAACTTGGGGAGAAAGTGCGCTGTAACAATGGCCGACAACTCTCTCTGATCGGTGGATTATAAACAAGTTTTCCACGGGGAAGGTATTTTGCGAACGATCTTTAAATCAAATCGAAAAAATGAAGTAGTTTTTTTGATTTTGCAATGTTTTGGGTATATTTTTGTGTTGACTTAAAAAAACGTTGGTTCTGGATTACGGATAGGCGACATATTCATTCAGTGATTCACTGTGATACAAGCACTATAAACACTGAAGAATGTGAACTATGCAGGTTCAGCTGCACCTTGCTTTATCATTATGTAGGCCCAGCACTAGCCTAGCAGGAATTGAACTGGAACTACTGAACTCACATGACACATATAATGCATAATATTTTGTTGATGGCTCAGGTACAAGTTTTATGTGACCTTAGACTTAGGACAAGTTTGAAGTTTGGCTCACTGTTAGTGTTACTGTGTTAGTGTTTAGTTTAAAAAGGTACATTGATTATTCAATTACTATTCATGAAAGAAATACAGTGTACTTCAGAAGTATTACTATTGTACTTAAGCAGATTTTCCAATGTTTGGACAAAAGTCAGAATGGTCTAAACTACTAAAGACTAAGAAAGTAAGATTAGAATAAATGAGATTTTTCAGATATATTATAAAAAGTCAGGAAAGTTGGGTCTACCGATTGGCCTAAGAAAACTAATAATTAGTCTCTGGTTATCTGCTGTTGTTTAGGCCCTCCTGATTAAAATTATGTTAATTTGACAAAAATGACCAACTTAACATACATGTGTTCTCTCTGTAGTCTCTCTCTGTAGCACTACTACTAGTACAGTCTGTACTCTCTGAGTCTCTCTCTTCTTCTTCTTCTCTCTTCTGTCTTCTTCTTCTCTCTCTCTCTCTCTCTCTCTCTCTTTTCTGTCTGTCTGTCTTGTCTGTCTGTCTCTCATAACAAAAATTAGAGAACTCTCCCTCTCTCATCTCTCTCTCTCTCTCTCTCTCTCTCTCTCTCTCTCTCTCTCTGTCTCTCTCTGTCTCTCTCTGTCTCTCTCTGTCTCTGTGTCTCTCTCAGTCTCATTTAGAACTCTCTCATTTAGATCTCTCTCTCTCTCTCTCTCTCTCTCTCTCTCTCTCTCTCTCTCTCTCTCTCTCTCTCTCTCTCTCTCTCTCTCAGGCTCTCTCTCTCTCATATAGTCAAACTCATAGGGGGGTCTTGTAATGTGATTAACAAATCATACAAGTATCATGTCGCACGTTAATTGAAATCCTGGACAGCCAGAAAAGGCCATGAGCCATCACTTATTTTTAGCCCTGCCTGAAGGGCAAACTACGGAAAGAAAACCAGTGCAGTTGCTCAGAAGACAGCAAATCGATGAAGCTTTCTTTATTTTATGTACTGTATTTGTTATACTATTGATAACATACAATGTTGCTTTCAATTTCAGTATCACTATATATAATACATATCTAATCTAGAGATTCATGGTCAGTATGTAATTTGTAAAGTACAGCTTTATGTTTTTGTTTGCTTCAAGTGTTTTACACACAGTGACACACACACGTGTGTGGGTGTGCATACATCACATACAAAAAAATGGTACATGTGCACATGCATGTGTGCCTATGTTTTGTGCCATTCAGTGATTCACCCATTGTTTTAAGCATGTACTGATGTAGTGTATACATGTATGCACATGTGCAAAAGATTAGTGAGGAATATTTTTTGCACATGTGTGGTTGTTGTACATGTTATGATACAATATATAATACAGTGTTAATTTTAGAATAAACTTTTAGTTCATGAGAATGGTGCTTAAAATTGAAATGTTTTTCTCCAGCTGTATGATAGATCTCTGATTATTTTTTTCACAACACTATCTCTAGACAAGTGTTATGACATGTTATTGTGGATAAATAAGGAAAAAAAAAAGCTTTGGCCATGATTTTAAAGTGAGGGCAAGCAGTGTGAAATCATTGATGTGGAACAGAAATTACTTATCCCCTCCAGGGATCTGTCTTATGGCATGGGTGAAGCGTTTATTGGGGTTTTATCGTTGTTAAATCGCAGTTTATTTTTGTATGTTTACAGCGTAACAAGTGGCAGTCTGACCCTCAGTCTAGACCAGTGAATTTCTTTCTGTCAAAAGCGAGACACTGCACTGCAGTGAAAATTTAAAGTTATTAAGAACTTTAAAACAATAGTGAATCAGCTGGTAACACATGAAATAATACTTGTGATGCTTCACCATGTGAGTTGCATTGCACCGGAGATAAATTTTTAGTTGTTACCATTATCATGAATAATCAATTATTATAAAAAGGCTATTCAGAACAGAAAAAACTGATTGTAAATCAGACAATTCTATGAAAAAGTTATTGCAAATTGAAATAATAGTTTTCAGAAAGTGACAAGATGAAAATTATGAGAAATTGATACGCTTTGCATCATGCTATGTGGGCCTGGGTGATTTTAAACACATTTTTAAAGCAGAAGGAAACAAAATTATGCCTTGATACTTCAGTACAGCTACAACTAGAAGAATGGCTATAGTTTCATAATTAATCAAAATCTCCAAATTGGCTACTTGACTCCCACTTTGCCTAAAAATGGCTGGCTCCTTGTGGAAAAATGGGTGAGGTGCAAAGCAACTCAATTTCATGGTGGAACGTCACATTTCTGAGAAATCTACTCATCAAGTTTCAGTGAATGAAAAAGGATGACAGTGTCAGTTTCTCGGCTTTCACTTTGAGGATTACATGACCAAGAAATGTATCATGTAAAAGTTAGAACTTTATAAATAATATATTTTATAAAATGAGCAATTAATTATAATTTCCATTGATGCTGTGAATCTTTGATAGATCTTCAAACCACAATTTTTTTTAAAATCCCAAACAATCGCATTCTTATTAAAGAACCATTTTCTATTGTTCAAGCATTTCATAATAATGTGGATGTGATTGCATAATATTTTATCGTTTTTATGATTCTTACCATTATCATTAAAAACGAAAGACAACCAGCATAAAATTATAATTTGATCAAATTGTTTTGAAGTAAACAAGTGATTTGATTTGATTTATTCTTTTATATCGAGGATAATGGAATAAGCACTCTTGTGCTTTTTTACATCCAGTCCCCGTGTGTATGCGTTTTGTAAATGTCATCTGTTCCCACTGGCACATGATGGCCTACTCTTACGAAAAGCGTAACAGGATTTAACGTGTGCGCAAGATTTCTGCGTGTGTTCGCATACGGGGCCTCGGTTTAAAGTCTCATCTGAAGGACAAGTGCAGTAATGTATTAGTAAGCTGTAAGTAAAAGGGTAAATGTGTCCCATAACCTAGGCGGTCGTAAGGGAGCAAGGCATCAGAGACCTCGGCTTCTCTTGGGGCCAGCATATTGAGTTTGGTGCCCATCACCTCTTTCTCGCTGCTTTACCTTCCCTGACCCTAAAGTAGTAAAGAGGGCAAGTACCCATTGACAGCTGGGTGAACTGGGGGGCTGTACTGAAGCCAAGGCCTGCAAACGGTCACCCATCCAACTGATAACCAAGTTCAACACTGCTTAACTTGACTTGGGGGAAGCGAGCGCTCTTACCACTTAGCCATCCCGCCCCCAGTAATATATTGTGATAGATAAATAAAAAATACAAAGTAAATGCAGGTAATAATGGATTTTAATAAAATGAACCCTTTGAAAAAGAATGCATGCAGCATGCATTGCTGATTAGCACATAAGAGACCATTTGACTTATAAATTTCATGCAATGCCATATTTATTTTCATTTGTAAGCAAAGTGCCAAGACCTATGTTGATGCTGTTACTATGCTTGGAAACATTGAGGTTGTCTATATATGTCAATGTCATCCATTACAAGCTCTCAGCATAGCTCAATCTTTAGCTGGAGTATGGCTGTATATGGCATGTTATCAGCTATACACTCAGACTTTTTATCTAGAGTGTGTGTGTGTGTGTGTGTGTGTGTGTGTGTGTGTGTGTGTGTGTGTGACTCTGTGTGTGTGTGTGTGTGTGACTCTGTGTGTGTGTGTGTGACTCTGTGTGTGTGTGTGTGTGTGTGTGTGTGTGTGTGTGTGTGTGTGTGTGTGTGTGGTGTGTGATCTCACAGCGGTTCTCAGGTGGGATGAGTGAGGTAGAATGAGATAAGAGTTCATATTGTGGGTCCCCTAGGGTGTTAAACTGTAGAACACCTAACAGCAACGATTTGTTTACTACAGTGAACATTTTTTTATTTGCAGATGATCTATGCCATTCTCAAGTGGGCTGACACTCACTTTTGACCAGTGAATGACAGCAGTGTGATTGATCATATGAAAGACTGAACTGTAGACTCGAGCCTGTTTTAGGGATGGTTCTTCTCAATTCATGTCAACACTGAAAGGAATTTTCATTGCACCAACTGTATGCTTGCAGTACGGACCTGTTGTCACTGAATGACAAGTGCTGACCAAACTCTGTGAGGTGCTCAAGTGCTGTGGTGAAGTGACTTCATTACTCTTTGCTACCTTTTTTTTTCCTTGGCTGGATGTAAGCTCTGATGTTGTCGCATCAGCCCAAAGTGAGCTGTCCCCTGACCAGCCCTGTGCCAGCTGATGTTTCCTCTGCCAGCATTTTGAAATCGGTTCGAGAGCAAGTGAGAGAATTATCATATTAATTACTGTTTGATATAGTTTATAAATCATTCATGACTGAATCTTATTAATAAGTTATTCTCTAACATACTCGGTTATTGTAAATTGAAACCATTGCCCTCACTATATATTACATTTTTGTTTCCAGTAGTCTGATCTATCTCTTCAATATGGAGTATTTTATTTTACTTTGTCTTTGTTTTTTGTCAAGATTCATTTTGAATTGTCATTATTTATTACTTTTTAAAATAAATGTGTTTTTCATGGTTGGCATGGGAAAGCTGCCTTGGGTGTGAACTGAATCAAAAGGTAATTAATATTTTTTTTTTTAGGAAGACATACAGGAAATTCAGATGACTCATCACAAGAAAAGTTTTTCCTGGATCAGTTTCATTAAAGTTATTTTAAAAAATTGTAACCTTGAAATACTGGAATTTGAATGATACATCGCCTAAAAAAAAAAAAAGCATCACTTATGACATTATTGATGAACTGAATTCATTTAAAAGAAAGCCTTTTGAAAGATACTCTTGTCTCTAATATAGATTTTTAAACAACACGTCATTAGAAACGTACAAAGTTGTTTTTTTTTCTGGTTTTAATAATTTTCCCATAGTTTGCCTTCGACTAGGGCTGGATGACTGTGGATGACCCTTGTTTCAGTTTTGCATGATTTTGGTATACGTTGTATCTTATCAAATCATGCACAACAGTCAACTCTCAACAGAAAAGGGCAATTGTATTTTACAAGCTGACACAGCTTTCAGTAGACTTGTCATTATTATGACTTGTAGATGCACGCTGATTATAAATAGCAAGTCCATGAATTTTTAGTCAAAACCAAATGTTACAGTGCATTCAATAAAATATTGATCTTTTATTCTTTTCATATGCCTTTCCATTCATTTACCTCTACCCAGTACACATACACACACATGCACATCCACACATCACCACCACGACACACACACAACACACACCACACGACACACCACACACACACACACACACACACACACACACACACACACACACACACACATGACACAACATACACACACACACACACACAGTGACACACACAACACACACACACAGTGACATGTGACAAACACACACACACAACAACACAACACAACACAACACAACACAAACACAACAGTGAACACAACACAACACACACACACACACACACACACACACACACACACACCACACACACACACACACACAACATCATACTCTCTCTGTCTGTCTGTCTGTCTGTCTGTCCTGTCTCTGTCTGTCTGTCTGTCTGTCTGTCTGTCTGTCTCGTCTCTCTCTCTCTCTCTCTCTCTCTCTCTCTCCTCTCTCTCTCTCTCTCTCTCTCTCTCTCTCTCTCTCTCTCTCTCTCTCTCTCTCCTCTCTCTCTCTCTCTCTCTCCCCCCATGTAAAAGCATTATAATGTGTATAAGTTCATGAATTGGAAAAAGTCTTGAGCCAAGGGTATTTGTAATTTTTACTAAAAGTTTTTCATAATGCACAGGTACAGCCACATAAGTCTGCCCTGTGTAGGTGGGGACTGGCTGGGAATGAAACAGATTTATAACTTTAGACCCCCACCTCTCTGGAATGATGGATGTTGTTTAAACTGTGTTTTCTTTTTTGTTGTTTTTCCATTCTTGTTCTGGTATTCAGAATCAGTATATTTTTGTTTTGTTTTGGTTCTGAGGAATCCGTTCAGCAGTGCTGACCATATATAGTTTACTGCTGCTAGCATCTGACTTTATCACAGTTCTGGTCCTTATTATTTTTCTTTTATATTGAGGATAATGGGATAAGCACTCTTGTGCTTTTTTTTTTTTTTTATCCAGCCCCATGTGTATGCAGTTTGTAAATGTCATCTGTTCCCACCGGCACATGATGGCCTAATGAGGTTACTCTTACGAAAAGCGGAACAGGATTTAACGTGTGTGCAAGATGTTCTGCGTGTGTTCACACACGGGGCCTCGGTTTATAGTCTCATCCAAAGGTCCTTCGGGTGGCTGTGAGCTGGTATTGTGTGAAGTTTTGCAAACTGTCTGATTTAGTATGTCTGGCTCAACAGGGATTTGAAGCAAAATCGCCCTATTATCATTAGCCTAGGAATGAAGTTTTGAGAACTTAAACATATTGCTTAGTGATGACAGTACTTCATGAATAATCTTGGTAATGTCTAAATCATGTGAATGATCAGCACATTATTCATCCTTAGAGCTAGATTGTGATGGTGGTAGTTTTAATGGGATTCATCCTTATTTTCGTGAAATAGCTGTGCTACGTAGTAGTAGTGGGTATTTTCAGTGCATTTGTTAAGTTCTAGCACACAGTCAGTCCCTAAGTGAAAGTTTGTTCCTCAGGCTGTTGATTGATGACCAGTGAGGAGGAGGAGATACAGACCTTGGTGTTATCACAGATGTTTGCCCCTTCTTACTGTTGTCAGGAAGAACAGTTTGAAAGATTGACCCGTCAGTTGGAAGCAGAAAAGGAGAGGGTGTCTAATCTTCCGAATCAGGTGGGTTCCTTAACTTAAGTGACAGTAGCCCTGTGTCTTTGTGTTTGTGATGTCTTGTTTTGTCAGTGTCTGGTGAGTGTTGAGGGTGTCTTTTCTCCTGTCAGCTGGTGTCACATGCCTCTTCCCTCTCGTCCCATTGTCTTTTAAACATTTTGTCAGTCATTTGTTTTGTAGATGACAAGTTTACCTCCTTTCAACTTCTTTCCTCATCCTCAGCCAGTTTTTTTTTTTTTTAATGGTTTTGTGTTGATATCATACTGTCAGTTGGTCCAATAAATTTGTTACATGCATCATGGGTATCTGTATTTAATCATGATCAAGCACAATATCTGCATGCATACTTTGGTAGTGTGTAAAACTGTAAGAGTGCATTTATTTGGGAATCACTGCAATCTTATTTTACTATTTAAGTTACAGAAATAATTACTGAAACTTACAGAGGTAATGACTGTTTATATATAAACTATCTAAAAACAAGAGTATAAAATTGGTCTGAGATTAAATGGAGAAATGTGTGTTTCTGTTCAGAGCCTTAGTTTTTGACTTTTTGATGCCTTGTTCTGTACATTTTCTTGTAGTGCGACATGTTTCAACTCATCTTTGCTGTACACGGTTCATGTAAGAGGAAAACATTGTGTGGTCGTACCATGGATACAAACACAAGGATTTGTGACATTTCATTGTTTTTGCTTTGTTGATTTTGACCAAAGAAAAAGCTCATGAATATATTGAACAATCCCTTTGAGAGTAAAAAGAAGACCTGTTGCGTAATAGGAACTATTTCAAGTCTTGTTTTGTAGACATACGAAATGCCAGGTCTGTGAATACTCTGATTCAGTGATAGACTGCTGTCAAGACTCCAGACATTTTTGTCATCTCAAAGTAGAAGAGGTCTACCAGGGATAACACTAATCAATAGTTTAACATTAGATAAACGGTTATCAAATCATAAACTTCTTAGACATGAATATCAATTTATCAGTGACATGCAGTACTAGCAGTAGCACACTTTCCCCAGACATTGGTAACAGAAAAGCAAGATCAATACTAAGTAAAATGAGCATTTGACCATTGTTTCTGGTAGAGACATTCAACACTGCATTATGCATAGCAAGGTATGTGCCATTGTGTGCCGGTGGGAACAGATGACATTATTTACACAACTGCATACACATGGGGACTGGATGTAAAAAAGCACATGAGTGCTTATTCTATTAAGTATTATCCTCAGTTAAAAGAATGAAATAAAATAAAATAAATAAAATAAAATAAAGGTATCACAAGACCTTTGCAAGGGGTTGGGTGGGTGGTGGGTGGGGAGTCTGTATTTAAAAAACTGAGAAAAAATGTGAACATTTTATCATACACAGATTCTGTCAAGCATAATACATGTGAATTCATGTCTAAAGCCTCAAGTTCAGTCCTGTATTCCCCCCTCGTTCCCCCCCCCCTCCCAACCCACACACATAATTTACATATTTATGTATAAATGCACAAATGTATAGTATACATAGCAGGCATGCTCACACATACACATGCATACTCATAACATGCATGCATGCATGCACGCATGTACGCACGCACACATGTACACAACACCCACACACACACACCCACACACACACATACACACGGGGAGAGAGAGTGGGCTTTTTTTATATTATAACACATGCACTGGTCAATATACATGCAAAACACTTGCAGACACACACACAGGCAAGCATGCAAACTCACTCATGTGCTTGCATGCATACACACACACATGCAAAACACAGACATACTGTATACACACATGCACACAGCACACACACACACACACACACACACCCACACACACACACACAACACACACACACACACACACACACACACACAGCACACACACTGCACACTTTTCCACATTGACAGTTGTTCAGTTGACACAAAGAGCGCATGGTTTACACATTTTGAATAAGTGCCAAAATTCCAGCCTTGGAAAAAAAAAGGATCTCTCGGCTGGGTGCACTTTTTATTTCAGGGAGGAAAGGGGGGATATGTATTGGTAATCCCGAGAGAGAAAGGAAAAGAAGGGAAGGGAGCAATTCCATTGCTTTAGGCAGTATCAAAACAGGCCGTGTATACTATAGCCCCTGCTGTAAGATAAACATTGTGTGTACATTGTAGTAATAGGTGTAGGTAACACCGTCAGGACTCCCATTTCTGAATGCTCTGTTTATTGTATATTGGGAAATCATGAGACGTATTATACTTGTAAAGCTACTCAGACTTAGATTATGTCATGTTAGGATATAGCGGATTCGTTTCATACAAGCATGCAAAATATATGCATAAAACTATTAAAAGCACACACATAAACTCACTTCACAAGCATTTTCACACATGCATGCACATATGCAGGCTCACATGCATGCAGCACACACACACACACACACACACACACACACACACACACACACACACACACACACACACACACACACACACACCACACACACAGCCAGAACCAAAGGTCAAAACAACATCAAGAAAAAGAATGAATTTCAAATTTTAAAGTAACTACTAGTACGGTAACAGTGACACTGCACTGCAGGGAACAAAGTGAACAAGCAGACATGTACATACGTCACATCGCTAAGTTTAGCCCTCTTGTAAAATAAATTGTTATGCAGCGTAACTATCTATAACAAACATGAATCATAAATCATGTCAAGTGGTTTTTTTCTCCCCCCCCTGGTTGTAAAAAGACCAGAGGGCCAAAGTGGAGGTAGGGCCCTAACAGAAGCCTAGACTGTCCCATGTGTGGGAGTGAGCCTGCCTGCCTGCCTGCCTGCCTGCCTGCCTGTAGCCTATGTCAGGAGGTGGTGGAAGAGGAGGAGGACTAGTAGGGTAGGGACGTGAATTGTGACACCAGGCAGGTCAGAGTATTTTCCCACACTAGGGGGACAAAGGCAGAGGCAGGGAAGGAATGTAGCTCTCTCAACCCTTTTTATGGCAAGCAGGTAGGCAGGCTGGCTGGACTGCTGGCTGGCTGGCTGACTGGCTGGCTGGCTGGAGGGCTTGCTATTGAGTCACCAGGTAGGGAGGATTGGGGTGAAACACTCTTCTTGTCTACCTGTTCCCCCTATTTTTCCACCATCCCATCCTTTCTTTACTTCTAGTACACCACTACCCTTCCCCCTCTATGTCTCTCTGCTTCTTGCAAAGTAGACTTTTTTTTGTAAACTTTTGTTTGGGCCTGCTTGTTTTGTAGCTTGCAGGTAAGGGGAGAAGATAATTAATGCATAGTAGACCAGTTTAGAATGCATCCACAGCTCTGATGGCAGGAGTAGGGGTGGGGGGAGAGGGAGGAGATGACGATGGTGGAAGTTTTGCATTCCATGTTAATTAACAATATGATATTATATATCCATACATATATATAGTGTCATGGTGGTGTGTGTTCATCAGAAGAAAAAAGACAAAAAACCAGGATTGCATACAACTACCTAAAAAATTGAAACAGTACTCCCCCCCCCCCCCCCCCCCCCCCAGCAAAGGACTTCGTGTTTTGGCATATGACGTCACAAGATTTAAAAAAAAAAAAAATGTTGGAGGAGGAGTTAGTGGATGGGGAAGGGTGGCACCAATAAAAAGAATAGGGGTGGGGGAAAAGATAAAACTGAAACAGGTATGTGTTGCTGAATACAAGTGTTGTATGTTCCATAAATGTCAGAAGTTTTCATTTTTACTTTGAAAGGGCGTTTACTGAATCAGGTATATTATATACACATATATTTTATATTCATGACTATTTCTCCACTGTTGAGGTCACCGGGGGGTCACCCTCTAAAACTTTTCGTTACACTGCAGTTGATTTCCAACTCTCCAGGGTCAAATGTTATAAAATTAATCTGTCAATTCTGCTGCAATGCATGGTTTTGGCCATGTTTTAAAAATTCACTATACTATAAAATTTACAAAATGATCAAAGCATACCAATTGGTTAAAAAAGTTTGTTATGTCTACTTTCAAGAGATCATCTACATACACTGATGCTGTGGTTCCATGCATACTTTTGAATTATTTCTTTATTGAGAATGCTCATGAATATTTTACCATAAAACAGAAAAAGTTTTGAAACATTAATTTTAATACATACCTTAGGCTACGGCCATAGTAAACCCGCCCGTCCCGTTGTTTTGACGGCCGTCTCTTTGACGGGAGAACGGATCCGTCAAAGCGGCCATAGTCAACCCGGCCCGTCTCTTTCTGACAATATGGTCACCGAGTGACGCAAAAATGAGGCTGCGCGGTGACGCAAATCGACAGAAAATAGTTCGACATAAAAAGTGTTTTTACGTAAAATCTCCCCCCAAAACTTTTATCAAAACCATTGGAAGTAATCGGGAAAGGTTAATTTACTATTTTGTGTAGTAGAATTTTTGAAGCACCATAAATAAGTTTTCTTGATTATTTTCTTTCCGTCGACCCGGCAAACGGACGTGTTTGCTCGAACGTCAAAACGACGGGTTAAAAAAAACGGGCCGGGCCGGGTCTACTATGGCCACGCAGAGCCGTTTTCAGTGACGCCACAGAGTAATTCAGCCGGGCAGCATTTTTCACCCGGCCTGTCGTTTTGACGGCGTCAAAACGACGGGTTTACTATGGCCGGGGCCTTAGAAAGCATAAATACATGTAACATCATTAAACTGATCCACAGGGCAAAATATCAATTGCAGACTAAAGGAAGGTTGAATGGGTCTTGGAAGTCAGTTTGAAGTCATATTTTTGGTATGCACACTGCATAAAAGGAGAGGAATCATCACAGGGTCTGTCTTTGAGTTTGTTACTTGTAAACTATCTTCGTTCTATTTCAGTCTATATAGAACTTTTTGTATGGTCAGTGGGAAACAAAATCTTGTAGGAAAATGATTTATCTTAATGGGTGAATAGTTTACTATTATATTTATAGATTGAATCTTTCTCTGTGTCTATGGAAAAAAAAGCACACACACAAAATCTTGTGCTGAAGCTAAAGTTTTGGCACATCACGTTGAGTTGACAGTGTGTCTAAAGTGAGCTAAATATATAGACCCAGGTCAATGATAGAAGGTACAATGATAAAATCTTGCCATTCTGGACTGGGACAGCATTCTTATCAGTCTGAAGTTTGAAATGTATTTTATTAATGGGATGACTCAGTGTGTACCGTCAGTAAAGGCTGACCTCATACATAGCTCTGGATATCACTGGATGAAGAACATTCCAGTGCGATGAACTAACTTGTCTGTTTGGAAAACTTGGTTGGTTTGGGGTACAGTGATCTAGGCACTTTTACATGAACCATTCAGCTTAGGTGGAATTTTAACATGTTTCTCTCGAGTTCTGTCACTAGAGCTTTTCCTGTCTATTAATTTTGATCTCTTTCTCACAAACTGAAAAGAGTAAACACTATATATGCAAGCATTCAATTTCAAGCTATCTTCCCCCTCCCCAATCCCCCAAACATTTTATGCACTCAACCTGGAGGGGAACTACGATTAAGAAGTTTGCAAATGTCCAGTTCTGATGAATGTATAATAATATCAGGGTTTCCCACTCCAGTACAATCAAGAATTTATCAGCTGTGAATATATTTTCAGTTGCCGTAAGTGTTGAACATTATCTCTGCTGAGGGTAGCAAGTGTGTGTTCCTCATTAGCATGGATAGAGATCTAGATCTTGATGTGCATCATACCCCCAACAGTGTAATCCCTGCATATTGTATAGAGTAGAGTAGAATAGAGTAGAGTTTGTTTTGTTTGGAACTATCCCGAAGTGTTTTAATTACTCTATCTTTTTCGGGTTTATTATTATTATTATTTTTTTTTTGCGTGTGTATGATCTGTGTTCTTTCTTCAAGGTTAGCTTTGTTTTTGTTCTGTGTGTGTGTGTATTATCTGTGTTCTCTGTATCTGGCACGTACATTATGCATTTTCTCCTGCATGGGAAATCATTTAATAAATTTGTAAGTGCACATTGGACACTACATCATGATCATTGCATACTTTTCAACACATTTGTATGCAGAGAGTCGGGAGAACATAGACTCTTTCAGCAATTTCTGTAGTGTTAGTATAGCAGACATTGAATCATGGACATTATTTTTTCCAAAGTTCAACAGATTTAGATCTATAGCTTAGTTTGGATTACTGGTTGCTTCTGTGTATTACTGGTTTTTTTTTGGTTTTTTTCCTTCTTTGAAGCCCTGGTTGGCTTGTAAACGGATTAGACGCTTCCATATTCTGTTATTGCGGCGGTGTGTTTTGCCTGCAAATTTGACTAAGTTTAGCATTTCTTTTGTTTCTGTTTCTGTTGTTGCTGATTGAGGACATAAAACTTTTGATTTATTAAAAAAAAAAGTGCCATTCAGTTTTTTTTTTGCTGTTGATGAATTTTTTTAAAATTTTGAATCGTACTCGGATGCCTGCGTGGTGTGGTGTGCTGTTACTGACGGGTTTTGTGGTTGGGTGGGCACTGCTGGTTTGGGCCGGCGCCGTTGGTGGTTGTTGCTGCAGGCTGCGGTAGGCGTAGGCCCTGATAGCCCCAGCCCCAGCATGAGTAGTGTTAGTCAGGATGGCTCTTTCCTCTGGGCCTCCCCTCTTCCCCCTTCCTCCTCCTCCTCCTCTCAACCCCCACGTCCACCCCTCCTCCTGGACAATGAGGAAAGCGCAGATTCCTCCCGTATGAACTCCAACCTTTTGGACTCTTGCTTGTGAGTACTCGCTCTTTCTTGCTCTTGCTTGTGGGATGATGCTGGTTTTTAAATTAAAATTTTTTTTTGGTTGAAACCTTGCTGTTATTGAGGGCTTTATCTCCTTTTTTTCGGTATTAGTTATAGTTGGTAGTGGTCTTTTTTTTAATTTTTTTTTTTTTTTTCATTCCCTCTGTGGTTTAGCTTCCTGTGAAGCTTCTTTGCATGATTCCTGCATGCTTTTTATCTTATTTTTTTCTGTCTTCATTTCTTTGCATGGATTGCTTTATTCCCCTCCTGCATGACTAAGCAATGTTTTCTTTTAGAATCTTTGTCACAGTTTGGGCACTATCCATGAAATTGCTGTCGCTGAAGAGTGAAGTTGTGATATTATATCTTATATTCTCACAGCAGTTCTAAATTTTGGATAATGTAGCATCATTTAAAAATAGTTGCAACTATTTCTATGACTGTGGCAGCTTTTATGAATATCTTTTAAGTGCAGATTCATGCATGCAGGAAAAAAACCCAAACATTTTAACTTGGCATGAACTAGAAATCACTATTTCTACATCATTCTGCACAGTTGCAGAGTGTATGCACTACTGCTTTATGTAATTTGAATAAGTTGTTTTATAATATAGGATTTATATCTATAGATCTAACATTAATTATATCAGTGACACTTGATGTTTCAAATGTGCTTTTAAAACAAATAAAAGATCCTGCTTTTTAAAACAGAATTACATGGTTGCTCACTTGCTTTAAAATTTATTTCTTTATGAGCCCCTCTCTCTCTCTCCTCTCTCTCTCTGTCCTGTCGTCTGTCTGTCTTGTGGGTGTGGGTGTGTGTGTCTCTGTGTGTGTTGTGTGTGTGTGTTGTGTCTCTCCTCTCTCTTCTCTCCTCTCTCTCTCTCTCTCTCTCTCTCTCTCTCTCTCTCTCTCTCTTCTCTCCTTTTCTCTCTCCTTCTCTCTGTCTACTCTCTCTTCTCTTCTCTCTCCATCTCCTCTCTCATCTCTCTCTTTCAGTCTTCTCTCTCTCTCTTCTCTCTCTCTCTCTCTCTCTCTCTCTCTCTCTCTCTCTCTTTTCTCTCTCTCTCTCTCCTCTCTCTCTCTCTCTCTCTCTCTCCTCTCTCCTCTCTCTCCTCCAGTCTTTGTCTGTCTGTATGTCTCAGTGTCTGTCTGTCTTTCTGTGTCTGTCTGTCTGTGTCTGTCTGTCTGTCTTTCTCTGTCTGTCTGTCTTCTGTCTGTTGTCTGTGTGTCTGTGTGTCTGTGTGTCGTCTCGTCTCTTCTCTCTCTCTCTCTCTCTCTCTCTCTCTCTCTCTCTCTCTCTCTCTCTCTCTCTCTCTCTCTCTCTCTCTCTCTCTCTCTCTCTTCTCTCTCTCTCCTCTCCCTCCCTCCCATCTTTTGATTTACAGCAGAATCAGAATTGAATTGGCAAAACTAAAAAAGATATATTTATATATTATAAAATAAAGGACCGAGCTTGGTACTGATTTTTTAAATTGCAAGAATGAACTTATCTGACCAGAAATAAGGGCCTCTCATGTTATTTTAATTTTTAATTTTTGAGCCTATGAATATTATTGAATGATAATTGATAATATATATATCACTTATATTCATGAACATTTAAAAATGTTTTTTTTTAAATTTTTTTTTTATACTCATTTCAGATTATAACCATACAATAATCGCAGAGAGCTCGATGTTTGAGTAAAGCATACTGTGCAAGGACTCGCATTCTACAGAGATGAGTTTTAGCTGAACTTTTTTCAGTATCCACACACAAAAAATATTGATATTTATAAAAGTTTGTTAGCACAATCTTCAGACATTGACAAGTAAAAAGCAGGTATAAGAAATAATTCTGATCCTTGAAGCATTGATATAAAAGTTTGTTAGAACTTTAAGAGCACAATCTTCTGACATTGACAGGTAAAAAGCAGGTGTAAGAAATAATGCTGATCTTGAGCTGTATAAGTTTTAGACTTAGAGCAAATTTCTGACATTGACAGTAAAAGGTGTAGAAATAATGCTGATCTTGAGCATGATCAACTGGGGACTAAGCTGAAGATTGTTCACCCTTGGTTTGGCCCTAGCTGGTGGAATGAAACTAGAGACCTTGCCACAAAGATACATGTGTACATGTAGACTGAATGCTGCACACTGCAGGAATACGTAATTGTGGGGATTTGAGGCCAGGAGATACTGATAGTAGCATGATGTCCTGGCCACAGTATCTGCACCTAAGAGGTTCCAGGTCACTGGAATGTAGGAGTTTAACCCTGCTGTGATGCGCTTACTTAAAAAAAATTGTTTAAATTCTAGTTGCCAATTGATAGACTGGCCGTTAGATTGTAATGAGTTGTTAGTGCTCAGTATATTTTAATTATAATTCATCCCTCTGTGCGTGTGTGGTGTGTGTGTGTGTGTGTGTGTGTGTGTGTGTGTGTGTGTGTGTGTGTGTGTGTGTGTGTGTGTGTGAGTACTTATTGTGTTTGTGCATTGACCTGTATTCTTACTCTCTTTAGCAGTGGGGTTTTTTTGTTTGTTTTGTTTTAAAGTTTTTCCAGATGTGTTTATATGTGTACTTATATTTCTCATTATGTTTGTGATAAAATTTTCTTCTTCATTAGTCTGTCAGTAATTAAGTGGTATGGTTCTGACAGAAAATTCATAAGTACTCGAGCGTTAATTTTTAAGGTAGCATTTAATTTTTTTGTGTGTAGCTGGAAAATAGTTGCAATGGTGTTTGCATTTACTGTTAGTTAGCACAATTGACAATAGGAATAGATTAACATAGATCTTGTTTTTTCTGTTAAAAAATAGATGTATATATCTATCAGCTTAGAAATTTGAATTCTTCAGGTGTTTACATTCATCTATGATGAGGAACAGGCATCTACCTGTTTCGAAATGTTAAAAATACTTCAATACACCTGTGTAAGTTTTGGTGATATTACTATTTGAAGGAAGCATTGGCACAAAGTTTAGACATCATCCCTGAAGTAGGAAAGCAGCTGCCTGAATGGTGGGTCTAAGATAGTCCATGCAGTAAAATCTCACCATTGATTGATGAACCTTGGAGCTCTAGCCAAGGAAATGAACAGCGACAATAAAATTGAAGCAGTGCAGTGTGACTTTACACTTGGTGTACTTCAACTGTGTGTGATGTGCGGTGTAGGCGTTGCAACAGGATCATGCCCATGGGCCACCTTTTTGATTGCATGTGTGTGCAAGGAAGTCATTTATGCATATTTTATTGCAATTACAAAAAACATTTCTTAAGAATAGGGAAAAGTACACTAGGGAGTTGCCAAATAGCAATTATGATTTCATTATCAGATTCAAGTGTATCAATTATGTTATTAATCATTCATTGCCACTTGAAACAGGACGAGTGAATAGGATTGAACGCAAAAATGGTGTTTGTAAACAATGGAACAATAAAAACTGTAGGCGATGAGTTTCGCTATATGTAAATGTTTATGTCCAAAGTTTTCTGTGTTTGGGAAGAATAGCTTACCTCATAAATATCTGTATCCAAGATCCATGCTCACATTTTGTAATTCTCTTTTAACAAAAAGACTATTAAAGCTTGGCACTTGGTGCATTGAGCAACAAAACAAAACCAAAAAAGTTATAGTGAATACTCTCCTATAAAAAAAAATGATGTGATTACAGCAGTTGAGAACTTGAATGCTGTACACAAGTTACTTTTTATCTGTGCTCACAGACCTGTGCAGTGTACATGCTTAAGAGAGAGTGCAGGGGAGGAAGGGAGGGGGTGGGGGGTGGGGGTTGGAGATGAAATCCTACTTGAGCTGATGTTTGCTGATTTCAGCTTTCTCTTTTAACTGCCCTTCACTTGGCATATAGGTAATGTATGCATGATCATGCACACCCATGAACACACATGCACCCCCCCCCCCCCCACCACCACACACACAGAGTAGGGCATAGTGTGCCGGTGGGAACATGACAATATTTACAAAATTTCATGCACACGAGGACTGGATGAAAAAAAGCACATGAGTGCTTATTCCATAATCCTCAATATAAAAGAATTTTTTTTTTTTTTAAAGTCATAAACCAAAAAAGTTTGTTGATGCTTCTGATTATTGTATGTAATTTACTCCAACATATAAAGATAACAGAAAAATGCATGCATATTAATTATCATAAAGACATCAGTTGGCCTACAACCTCTGTGTGTGTTGTGTGTGTGTGTGTGTGTGTGTGTGTGTGTGTGTGTGTGTGTGTGTTGTGTGTGTCTGTATACTGTGTGTGAGTGTGTATGTGTGTGAGTTGTTGTGTGTGTGTGTGTTGTGTGTGTGTGTGTGTGTGTGTGTGTGTGCATGCATGTGTTTGTGTGTGTGTGTGTGTGCATGCATGTGTTTGTGTGTGTGTGTTGTGAGTGAGTGTCTGTATGTGTCTGTGCCCCCATGCCACCATTAGCTCGCTATTCTTTCCATTTTCAAAACACCCATCCTCTCCCACCACCCCACCCCACCCAACCCAACCCAACCCCTCCTTTTTTTTTCACCTTTTTCAATACAAACAGCTCTTCTGTACAAGGGAATTATGAGAGCTAAGCGGCTGGGGGGGGGGGGGGGGGGGGGGGGGGGAGTGAGGTCAGGGAGGGAACATGGCCATAAGAAGATCATTTGTTGCTGTGGCCCACACCTCCCACTACACCCTGTCAAGCAAGAAACTCCAGGTGGGGTGGGGGTAGGGGAGGGGGAGGGGGTTGTAGAGGTGATAGAACTTGGGGAGGGAATGAGGGTGGTTGGTGGGCCTTGCTGTTTTGAAAGTTAAAAAAAGAACAGGGTAGACTCGAAGGCCTTGTCTGAGTTTTAAATGTTTTAGATAGATTTTTCGGGAGCTTTGGCTGACTCATAACTCAGGATTGATTGATTGTGATAATACTCAGTGGGAAGACTGGGGCTTTTGCGGTTTATTAAGTATTATTGAGAACAAAAAGTAATGAATGCAAATTTGAGAATGGTTCAATGGTTTTAAAATAAAGGGTCAGACCCCTGCTGTAGTTATTTCATGTCAGCGATGTAGAGAGCAATTAGTTTAGCTATGTAGAGAGCAATTAGTTTGAGCATACAACACCACACACACACACACACACACACACACACACACACACACCACACACACACACACACACACACACACACACACACACACACACACACACACACAGAGGCACGAATTTGAGAATGTGTGACTAAGCCGGATGTTTGAAACAAGGCCTCTATGTATAGTAATGTGCATGTATACAGGCTGCGTGTTTTTAAAAGAAAAGCTACAAACCTATGTAAAAACTTTCCTGTGAGAAAACTTGTCAACAAGGTGAAGAAAGATACAGGATAGGAAGTAATCAGCAGGGATGAGAACATTCAGGATCAATGGCCCGTACTAATCAACAAGCCAGAGCTCAACTTTTCAACTGTAATGAGAGAGTGACAAGGAAAAAGTGTAGATGGAGCTGCTGTGAAACTAAAAGGAAAGCGGAATAAGGGCTTTCATTGAACATAATCAATTAATCATTTTGTTGCTTTAGAGTAAAACATCAAGTGGTTGACACTGGCTTTCCTCAAGCTAAGGTTAAGCAGCATGGAGCGTGGTTACCAAACTGTGGATGGGGGCCATTTGCGCCCCTTGGCTTCGGTATAGTCCTGTCCCCAGTTCACCTAGCTGTAAATGGGTACCTGCCCTTTTTAGGGTCAGGGAAGTAAAGCAGCGGGGAGAGGAGATGGGCGCTGCCCTCAATATGCTGGCCCCTAAAGAAGCTGAGGTCTCTGATGATGCCTTGCCCCCCTATGACCACTTACTTAGGTTATGGGACACCTCTGCCTTTTCCCTATTGTCAACAGTATGGGATATAATCATATACACTTTTCTGAATGACCTGTTCCTGTCTCTATCTGTCAGGCACTTTTGATATAGATCTCTATGTCAGTGATGGTGGCGACATAGTCTTTCACAACTGCAGGAACAAATCTGTTCCTTGTTCTCTCTGATGCATTTTCAGTAATCCCCTCAGGCTGCTCTAAAAATATATCTGCATCACAGTTTTGTTGAACATAAAGAAAATGCATTTTGTAGCAAAATTTTTGCACATTTCTTGGCGGCCGTCACACTGTTCTGCTTGTGGTTGTATGCACTGTGTCAGAGTCTTGTAATGAGCATTGCCTCTATCTTCTGGCAGATCTATGTCTTCTGACACCTGTAGGCAACACATCACTGACAGACTGAACTGGTGACTGGTTACAAGCGCACAGGCCGCTTGCCTGCCCATGTTGATGCTGAACTCTCTCTACTGGTCCCATCAAATCTGGCCGGGCAGCTTTTGGCCTGAAGTGCTGAACTTGAGAGGCATGGTTTCTGCCATGGATAGGCAGTGTTGACATCATACATGTGCAGTGTTGGTCTTCATTCACAACCAACCTGCCAGGCATTTTCTCTCCGTATGATCTTCCAGCTGGTCACTCTGTAGTGTGTTGTCTGTCAGCAAGGCAGTTGGTTTTAGCATTGCCTTCACAGCCGCTGGAAAGGATTTCTCCCTCAATGCTGTGCTCATCAGGAGTTAATGCTTTATATGGTTGGCCAGGGTGTTGATACAAGGAACGGACTGTAGAGTTTTATTATTTACCCTGTTATAAAAAAAAGAAATGAAAATTGTAAGCTTCCATTAATTCAAACAGATTTTGTTAAAATTCATTGAAAACATTAACTTATAAGAGTAGAGTTGATTATTTACCCTGTTTTAAAAAAGAAATGAAAATGGTGAGCTTCCATTAATTCAAACAGATTTTGTTGAAATTCATTCAAAACTTTAACTTATATATATATATATATATATATATATATATATATATATATATATATATATATATATATATATATATATATATATATTATATGTATAGTTGCGCAGTTTTATTCTGAGATTTAAAATTTCATGAGGTGACAGCTCTCTGATATGGCCACTGTGGTTGGCAGGGCTATAAACAACAAGGTTGGATTGGCTTGCTGGAAAGGATGCCCAGAAACTCAGAGTTTTCAGAGGAATAAACAGAAAAATTCACCACAACACTGTCTGATAATTAAAAGGTGCCCTGTCACTTCTTGTCTTGTCAGGTGACCAGACCTAAACTAAGGAAAGGGAAGGAAAAGTATACATGTGGAAGGAGATAGGGAATGGAAAAAACATGGGTGGGGTGGGGGGGGTGGCAGGAAGCTGGTGACAGCCAGAAAAGGGAACACACAATTTTAAAAGGGACGGGAGAGCCTAGTGGTCTGAACATTGTACTTGGCAATTTGACACCCAAGTTCAATTCCCGTTGGAGGGGATTTTTCCCCTGGAGTTAACATCAGTACTAACTCCACTCTCCCCAAAAGTCTTTCGGATGAGACTGTAAACCAAGACCCCATGTGTGAACGCATGCTGAACATCTTGCGCACATGTTAAATCCTGTTTCGCTTTTTGTAAGAGTAAGCCATTGTGTGCCGGTGGGAACAGATGACATTGTTTACACAACTGCATACACACGGGGACTGGATGAAAAATAGCACATGAGTGCTTATCCCATTATCCTTGATACAAAAGAATAAATATAATAATGATAAAATAATAATAATAATAATGATATGATAATAATAATAATGATAATAATAATAATAAAATAAATAAAAAGACAAAGTTCTCCTTGGGGCCAGCAGACAGAGAAGACTTTTTAGAAATTCTATCGATTAACTAAGGATGGAGAGTTGAGTAGAGAGAGTGCACTGGTGTGGGGACAGGGGAAGGGTCATACGTGGCTTTTTTCTTTGTGTTGGATGTCCCTGATTCTGCTTCCTTTTGTGTGTTGTGTGTGTGTGTGTGGTGTGTGTGTGGTGTGTGTGTGTGTGTGTGTGTGTGTGTGTGTGTGTGTGTGTGTGTGTGTGTGTGTGTGTGTGTGTGTGTGGTGTGTGTGTGATATGTTGGAAGTTGTATGTGAAGGGAGGCATGTTTGTGTGTGTTAATGTATAAGAGAGAGAGAGAGAGAGAGAGAGAGAGAGAGAGAGAGAGAGAGAGAGAGAGAGAGAGAGAGGAGAAGGGAGAGATGAGAGATGGGAGGAGAGGAGGAGTTGTAGAGTGGAGAGGAGGGATGTGTGTGTGTGTGTGTGTGTGTGTGTGTGTGTGTGTGTGTGTTGCAGCCCCAATAGGTCCTCTCCCCCCTTCCTTCCACTTCCCATTCCCCTTTCTTTTGTTGACTGGGCTGTGAACCTAAGTGAATGTGAGAGCATTTGCAATAATTTTCATTCTTATAACAAAAAAATGGTGCATTTGCTTTTTGTTAAGAGGACATTTCAGCAAACACTCCCCCCCCCCCCCAAACCCCCAAATTATTGTTATAACCATAACCTGTTTGAATTTAGATTATTGTTTTGAAAACCCCTTTGAATTCAGATGAAAATGATCACAACACTGTAGAATTCAGACAAACCAATTTTGTTTCAAAGAACAACCATCCCCCAAGAACAACAACAAAACAACAACAAACAAAACAAAAATTTCATTTTTGGATACAGTTTCCTTCAAGCCATGATTTTGTCTGCAATTTTCTTCAAAAAATGTATTAAAGATTCATAAAACATTATTGCTTTTTTGTTTTATATAGATCTCCAAATTATGCTTGTGTAATTTAGTATTGTAATTTTTTTTGTGTGCATTTTGTATGATCTGTTGTTGCCTAATGTTCTCTCTTGTCTGCATACCCCCAAAGTAAGAATCATTTAGTGTTCTATTGCTATGATCAAGTATTCGATGAACATGTTGGACTGTCTTTGCCAAGTATTGAGGGTAAAATTTCCCTCTGGGGATCCCTGGGGCTCTTTCAGTATAAGTAGCATTCCACTTTCTAGAAATTCTGTGCTAGTAATTTCCCCATTTTGATCACTGTCTTTGCTTCTGTCTTTATCTCCATCTTTCTACCCCTCTCTCACACTTAAAAATACTTGCCTATTTTCTGCCTTTTCAGTCCATTCCCCTGCCTTTTTTTTTTTTTTCAAGAAAATCTGACATTATTTTTCTGTTAGTTGACATTTATATTCATGACATTTCACCTTCAGTGTTAGGGTTTTTTTTCTGGTGTCCAGGTAGTGAAGTTGTCAATCTTGGAATGTGCAATGTTTATTTTCCATAAGGCTGATTAATAAGCCATTTTTATTATTATTTTTTTTATACTTTTTTTTTATAACGGTGGGAATAGTAAAGCAAGCAGAATAAGAATAGCTGGTATCCTTTTTAGTTAGCGGGGCCTGGTTTTATATGTCACAAGGAATGGAACAGTTTCTGTGTTTCAGGTTGATGGTGTTGGAATATTTGAGGATTAAATAAGGTGTTAAGGTGAGGGAACTGGTTGTCAAGTCTTCATGGGTGCCCCCCCGGTCGCCTGACTAAGGGATAAATAGATAAGATAAGATAGATAGATAGAAATAAGGTGTTCATTTTGAACTTGAAGGGAATGTTGATGTGAGTTGATGGAATTGATTGAACAAGGTGAGAGCCTTGTCGTGGTCTTTGTGGTCAGTGGGGATTAAAGAAAAGCAAAACAAAAGCAGCCATGAAATTGGTGTGTACGCAGTGCTATTTCTCTTACTGTACCTCTGGCCTACTGTAATCACATTTGTGACGCTCCACCATGTAATGAGTGACATTGCATCAGAGGTCAGCTTTTATTTATTGGCATGTTATTAATATGCAATAAAAAAAAGGCTATTCAATACAAAAAACAGATTGAAAATGGGACAAATCTATGAAAAGTTATTACAAATTGAAATGATAGATACAGATTGCAGGAAGTGACGAAATGAGAAATTAACAAGTTTAGCACCCTGATAGGTGGCTAGAATGAGGGCTTGGGCATTATGCCTTGATATTTCAATACAAGAGAATAGTGACCATAGTTTGTAATCAAGTGAAAATCGATAAACCTGACCCCCACCTGCCTAAAATGGCTCCTAGCAGAAAAGTGGTTCAGGTGCAAAGCGACTCATTATGTGGTGGGCTGTCACTTTTCATGAGAACACTCGTATCATCAGAAGTCAGTTGATGGCTTGGCTGCTGCAACAGCACTAATTATGTACATGTATGTTTATTCACTCCAGCTGTATGCCTGCTTTCTGTGTGGTTCAGTGGCTTGTGTTCATTGTCATTTTTGCTTTGTTTCTGCTTGAATGTGTGTTTGCTCTCTCTCTTCATCAACTGATTTTCATGGTGTATCTTATACAGCTTTGTACGGTGCAAGATGTTGTCTGAACTTTTGGTGAAATTTGCATTAACTTACTCACCATTAATGCTTAGCGATGACTGTTGATATGATATTTCAAAATGAATATGCTTTATAACAGTATTAACATTAAAATGCTTTTTTTTTGGGGGGGGGGGGGGGGTCGGGGGAATGTGTAGATTCTCATTTCTGCACTTCCATTGATTTTGACTAAGCTTCCATTCCTGGCCTCTGAAACTATGTTAACAGAGTTTAACAGAACTATACTATACTGCCTCTGAAACTGATATTTTGCAGTTCTTTTGGAATCTGTGGTTAGTGTTGGAACGCATTTTTGGGGGGGGAGGGAGGGGAGTTGGCACTGTTATCCCCTTTTCTTTAGGTTTGCGCATGACTTACTGTTGTAATAGATGGAAAACAAATTCAGCGTCATCGCTGAGCTTTTCGTCATGTGTAATACTAATAGTAGACTTACAAGCAGTTGTATTAATGGCATAAAAAAATGTGCAGTGATGGTGGTGGTCATTGTAGTGACAGTTATTAATCCCAAGACAAGTAATGCTGTACTAAGAAAGAATTTGCAAAGCTGGCACCTATATAATACTGGCTTTCTCTCACACAGTAAGAATCCAAATCATCGTCATCCTCTTCGACTTTGACATTGGAAATACTTACCAGTGATAACAGTTGAACTGACTTTTGGGAAGAACTGCCCTGTCTCTGGAAATCTCCAAGAATTGCACCAAGGGATTTGTCACCTTTTAATTTTTTTTTTTTTTTTTTTTAATGATAATTGCACTGACTTACTGAAGTTACTCTGCAGTTTTAGTCTGTAACTATGTAGACTTCTTTTTGACAAGTAATTCATCTAGTACAGTAGTAGAGATTGTTTTCACAATATATCTAGACCTCACATTGCATGTTTGATAACAAAACAAAGCCAAAACAAATGACTCCCCTAAAAAAAAAAAACAAAAAAAAACAACAACAAACAAACAGAAAACAAAAACAAATCTAGAACAAACAAAAATCCTTACAAATCAAACAAACAAACAAAAAATGAGCTCTATCAGCATGAAAGTTGATTTGGTCATGTGGTGTTGTGTGTGTACTTGTTTTCTAAGTTTGAAAAAAAACAAACACAGTCCTGAATGAATTTGGACTGGTTGGGAATATTTATTTTATATATAATACCTGGTACCCTCAAACAAGTATTGTTTACTCTTTGCAGTGAGCTGGCAACATTGAAACAAAATTTGGGAGTAATAAGTACCTTGTATCCTTCTCTGAGATGTATGTGAAAGTTAGTATATTGGACACACAAGGATCTTTCATGCTTGATTTCTGAGATAAGCTAAAAAAAACTGTGATACATGTGACAAATGAGTTTGGTATATATGGGAACAGTTGGGATCTTTTATGCTTGCCGGGTGACCGGCATGAAGTGTTTTATCATTACTAGGACAGAGAAATCTTACTCTTGTTTTCAATGAAACATTTAATAACTCTAAGATTTTGGACCTTTGAACATTAAAATAAACATGATATCTTACTTTTGTATTTGTGGCAACTTGAATTTATGTGATTTTTTTGTTTGTTGTGTTTGTTGTTGATTTTTGTAGGCCATATTGCTGAAGATTTTTCAGTATCACTTTGTCATGTGAAGACTTTGCTGATCAATCTGTTGTCTTGTTTTTGACTGGATAGCGATATCATCAAAATCATTCTGCTTGACCTTATCGGGTATTTGTCCGCTGTAGTTAGTTGGTTTGTAGGGCGTTGCTCTAGATCTAGGTTGCGTTCGATCCAGCTTTGTCTATGTGTGCCTTGGAAAACTATCAGGCTTGTTTTTGATGCACTCGAAGACTTTAACTTACTTATCAGTAGCCTAGCGTAAATAGCTATGGATCTTTCTCTGCTCAGGCGATTTGCTGCCAGAAACTACTGCCTTTAGAAAATTACTTATGAGAAATTATTGATTAAAAAAAAAAGCAACAGTTCCCGTCAACAGTGATATTTAGAAATAGAAGTAGCTCTTGCGGTTAGAATTC
Organism: Stramonita haemastoma; assembly: GCA_030674155.1. Lineage (NCBI taxonomy): Eukaryota > Metazoa > Mollusca > Gastropoda > Neogastropoda > Muricidae > Stramonita > Stramonita haemastoma. Next base: position 25,197,565 of record CM060337.1, read on the forward strand.
TTTGGCTTCACCTGTTGCATCTGTTTCTTTCTGACCATCTTTTTGTCCACTTGACCGTCTCCTCTATGTGTCCTCAGTGGTCTGTGAATATTGTGTGTGAATTTCTGTTTACGTAAGCCTATTTTTGAAATGTGTGTGTGGTGTGTGTGTGTTGTGTGTGTGTGTGTGTGTGTGTGTTGTGTGTGTGTGTGTGTGTGTGTGTGTGTGTGTATACATATATTTGTGTTAATGCTTGTGTGCTTGTGTTATGCCTGTGTTTGCTATGCTACAGTAAAAGTCTGAAACTGGTAACATTTGATATCCCAACTTTACCATTCAGTATATATCATTTAGGTCATTCTACAGAGTTAACTTAAGAGCCATGAAGAGTACTGTTCTTAAAGACAACATACACAGTAACTAAAGAATGAATAGAAAGATCTGTACTATCATTGATATCTTGGAAATGTTGGACACAATCTGTACATTGTGCTCCAGTGATGTGAAAAGGGTCTCAAGCATGGTGGCCATTTTGTGGCATGGTTAGCGCTGGCTTTTGTGTGAATAAGTGAAAGTAATAAAAATGACCCATCAACGGATGATGGAAAACTGTTGACGTGTATATAATATAATCTTTGATGCAAGTCCAGAAAATGATCCAAGTACTTTTGATTTGTCATAAATACATGTCCACTTATAAAGTTTTGGTACACAACTTTGTAGAGTGACCCACATTGAAGTATCAAGTACACAACTTTGTAGAATGACCTACATTTTGATTTATTTTAATTTTTAAAAAATATTTATTCTTTTATATGGAGGATAATGAAATGAACACTTATGTGCTTTTTTACATCCAGTCCCCATATGTATGCATTTTTTGTCAATCATGTCATCTGTTCCCACCAGCACACGATGGCCTACTCTTACGGAAAGCAGAACAGGATTTAAAATGTGTGCACAAGATGTCTGCGTGCGTTCGCACACAGGGCCTCGGTTTGTAGTCTCATCCGAAGGATTGGAGTATCAAGTACACAACTTTGTAGAGTGACCCACATTATAGTATCTGCAGGAAGGCCAGTGGCTGTTCAATCCCACTTCACAAAGTACTTGATGTCAAAGACCCAGCATTGCCTAGTGTTGATACAATGTATTGATACAGTCCATTCCTGCCCCAGCGCAGCCATTGTAGTAACTGTTTCTGTTTCTGTACACACTGACATGCATTCCAGTTCCAGACTGCTGCAGTCACTTGTTGTTAGGTATTTTGAAGTTGGTCATTCAGACATTGTTGATGGTGTCCGGAAATAGCCCTGGCTGGAATGGGCCTGCACTGCCTCAAAATAGTAGTAGGGGAACATTTGTTGCTCTCTCTCTCTGTCTCGCTCGCTCGCTCGCTCTGTCTGTCTGTCTGTCTGTCTGTCTGTCTGTCTGTCTGTCTGTCTGTCTGTCTGTCTCTCTCTCTCTCTCTCCTCTCTCTCTCTCTCTCTCTCTCTCTCTCTCTCTCTCTCTCTCTCTCTCTCTCTCTCTCTCTCTCTCTCTCTCTCTCTCTCTCTTTCCCTCTCCTTTCTGTCTCTGTCAGTCTGACTCTCTCTCAATATTAAAACACATTCATTGGCTCTCTTGAATAGGGCTGTGAAATCATCCAAAGTAATGCATGTATCAACAGTAGTGGCCAGGACAGACCTGTTCAGAGGGGCACTGTTTGGACAGCTGGATTGTTAGGAACCAGTGACCATTGCTGAGGCTGTTTGTGTTTATGTCTCTCTGCCCCCTTCCCTCCTCCCAGTCACATGCTTGACCTACTTTCCTCTTCAGGAAGCTTTGTACCTAGGCCTTTTGTCTGCCTGCTAGAAGGAAGTGTGTGTGTGTTGGGGGAGGGGGGGATGGAGTTTCTATATATGGTCTATCATTGTGTGGTTTAAATGTTGCATCACTTTTTACTCCCTGTGTTGTGTGTGTGTGTGTGTGTGTGTGTGTGTGTGTGTGTTGTGTGTGTGTGTGACTCTGTGTGTGTGTGTGTGTGTGTGTGTGTGTGCGTGTGGGCGCGCATGCATGCGCTCATGTGTGTGTGTGTGTGTGTGCCAGCATACATGCATGCATTATAAATATGTAAGAGAGAAAATTTATGAAAGAGAAGAGAGCTTATATAGAGGGAAATACACTATTAGTATTTAAATTAAAACATTGGTTTCAATCCAGATTTAGAGATTAGTATTGATCAAGGGGTGGGTTATTTTGGTCTTTATTTTTGCCTGATTAATTGGCTGGTGGGTTTTGTTTTTGTTGTTGGAATTTTGGTGGGTTTCTCTTTTTAACTATTGGTGAACTTACTTTCATTTCATTTTTTTTTTTATAATAGTAGATTTATACTGGATGACTATTTACTTGCAAACAAAAAACAAAACCATGTAGGAAGTCTTTATGGAAGCGCCATAGTTTATTAATTATTTCAGATTGAGGCAGACATACGATTTCTGAAATAATCTGTTCCTTGTTTTTGTCTCCGTCTTGTTGAAATAAGGTGGTTGGTGGTTTTTTTTTGTTGTTGGTTTTTTTGGGGGTTGGTTTGTTTTCTTTTATATGTATTGATAGCTGAACCTCTTACTGGTAGTATAGTTTTATTCATTTTGTGTGTCTTTGTGTTTTTCTTTCAGACGAGAATTGGAAGATCGTGGAACATTAAACACAGGATATATACGGTGAGTTGGGTTTTGTTTTGTTTTGTTTTGTTTAAGGGGGGGGGGGGGGGGGATTTTTTGCTGAATTGTTTTAACCCGACCGTGCTTGTTAAACTGATTATCAGCCATGGTGCTTTGCTCTATATAGCTTTTTTGTTTCTAAAGAATAATCCTATGAACAGTGATTTGAATTTGGTTTTTTATAGGGAGACAGACAAGAGCTGTGCATGTGTGTGTGTGTGTTTGTGCATGCGTGTGTGTGTTTGTGCGTGTGTGTGTGTGTGTGTGTGTGTGTGTGTGTGTATGTGTGTGTGTGTGTGTGTGTTGCGCGCGCGCGCGTGCGTGCGTGCGTGCGATTGTGGTATTCTTTTTTGAAGTCATCTTGTAATAACTAAACCAATACGAAACGTTGCTTTCTTGCATGTATTTTCGAAATTACAATTTCATATCAATGCCACTGTCAGTATTGTAAAATGACCCTTCATGGGATGATTAAATAAAGTGTTTTGGACTTTGACTTGAGAAAAGAGACAGAGTGACATTATTGATGTGAGTTTTTGGCCTGTGTTGTCTGTGCAGTGAGGAGGGCACCATGGATTACATGCATGCTGACTACAGCCATGGGGGAGGGGATTCCTTCTACTCCTCCCAGGTGCCCTATGGGGGAGGGGGTGGGGCCAACTACGCCAACACCTCCTTCGATCGTGGCTCCCACGCTTCTCTGCACAGCACCGGCAGCAACAGACTCCGACAGGTGAGGAACTTTGTGTGTTGCTTGTGTCTTTTTGTGGACCGTTTGCGCGCCTTGGCTTCAGTATGGTCCTCCCCCCAGTTCACCCAGCTGTAAATGGGTACTGTACCTGCCCTGTTTAGGGTCTGGGAAGGTAAAGCAGCGAGGGAGAGGAGATGGGTGCCACCCTCAACATGCTGGCCCCCTAGAGAAGCTGAGGTTTCTGACGCCTCCTCGCTCCCCTACGACTGCCTAGGTTGTGGGAGACCTACTGACTTTGTGTCTTTTGGGTTTGGAAGGAGTTTTGTTGTTGCTGTTGTTAGCATTGTTGTTGTTTTTGGTTTGGGAGGGGGGGGGACTCCCGAGGGGGTCAGGGAGATGGATAAAAGTTGTTTGTGGACGGCAGCTGTAGCTGTATTCATAGTTTGCGTTTGTATCATAGCTCCGAATATGCTTTTTATGTGTCTTTTAAGAATAGTTTTGAATGGAATCATGAAACAGGGTATTGCACACGACTTGGATGATGTTATTCACATGTAGATATCAGAGTGTGAAAGACAGAAGAGTCAAAAGGTTGCACAATTCCTTTCCTAGTGGAAGTCCCTTTCCTAGTGGATACCACCTACTGTCCTAGTGGATACCACCTACTGTCCTAGTGGATACCACCTACTGTCCTAGTGGATACCACCTACTGTCCTAGTGGATACCACCTACTGTCCTAGTGGATACCACCTACTGTCCTAGTGGATACCACACCACCTACTGTCCTAGTGGATACCACACCACCTACTTTCCTAGTGGATACCACCTACTTTCGTAGTGGAAGCCATCTGCTGATTAGTAATTGTGTAGATGTTTGAGCTTTTGACATGAGTGATGTCCCTGTCTTGTTCAGTGTTGATTCTAGGCCACACCACAGCAGGATTCCTGCATATCTTATCTCCTGGGCACAAAATGTTTTGCACCACAGGTTCACAAAAAAATTAAACAAAACGAAGGCTGCTTCACTAAATGACTGTACTGATGCACCATTGCAGCTGCTTTGTATGTAATGTATATAGACATAGCCAGTTTCTAGAACAGAAAACGAATGAGTGAGACAGACAGATAGATGGAAAGTGAAAGAAGGGGGGGTTATGATATGCAAATCAGCAACAAAGGAATGGTGAGGGATTTGGAGAGGACCGCCCCCCCCCCCTCCACACACACACATAATCAAAAACGTGTATGTGTGCATGCACACACACAGACGCACGCACGCACGCACGCACGCACGCACACACGCACGCACGCACGCACGCACACACACACACACACACACACACACACACACAGATCTTTACAGGGTATATATAATATACATATCTTTCACAGACTTGCAGAATTTGGTTTGAAAAGCTCTTTGTCACCCACCAACTAATGATGGATGTCTCTGTCTGTCTGTGTGGTGTTTCAGGGCCAGAGACCGGGTGATGGAATGGGGTAGGAGGAGGCCACAGCTACTCTCCCTACGGCCACCCAGACGACCTGCGTCACTCTCCTCAGCCCAGGTAGGGATCCCCTCCTCCTCCCCCTCCCCCCTCCCCCCCTCCCCCTCCCCACCCCATCAGTGCTGACTCCACTCTACCCAAAGTCTTTTGGATGAGACTATAAACCAAGGCCCCATGTGCGAACGCACGCATCTTCCGCACATGTTAAATCCTGTTCCGCTTTTTGTAAGTGTAGGCCATTGTGTGCTGGTGGGAACATGACATTTACAAAACTGCATACACACGGGGACTGGATGTAGAAAAGCACATGAGTGCTTATTCCATTATCCTCGATATAAATAAATAGATAAATATTGTGAGCATGACTTTTTTTTTTTTTTAAATACTACTTTGTCACAGCAGTTTCCTCTGCGTGAAATTCATGCTGCTCTCTCTCCCCTGGGGAGAGAGAGCTTGTCGCCACAAGTGCATTGCATACCCTTTTATTTTTTTCTGTCTGCAACTGTATATGTTTCCCTATCAGAGTGGCTTTTTTTCTACAGAATTTTGACAGGGACAACCCTCTTGTTGCCATGGGTTCTTTTACATGTGCTAAGTAATGATGTGTAACACACCGGACCTTGGTTTATCATCTCATCTGAAAGACTAGCACCCAGACCACACCCCTCATGGTCTAATGGATGGGGGAAAAGTTTTGGGCCCAAACAGGATTCGAACTACCACACACTCCGACCCGGACTTTTCACTTTCTAGGCAGGCGCGTTACCTACTAGACCACCAATCCACCACTGATCTGACTCTCACACGTGTGCGTGCGTGCGTGCGCGCGCGCGCGCGTGCGTGCTTGTGTGTGTTCTTTCGAATTTGCTAAACTATTAATTGTTATTGATTGCTTGTGTGTTGCATAGGTTGAACACAAGCGTTTTGATTCAGTTTTTTTTTTTTTGTGCAAGATACAGTGCTATATAAATTCCATGTATTATTATTATTATTATTATTATTATTATTATTATTATTATTATTATTATTATTATATCATCATCATCATCATCATCATCTTCATCTTCATCATCATCATCATCGTTATTATTATTATTTTTATTATTATTACAGGGAGAGCCCCAGGGGACCCGACCCCCTCTCTATGTATTACAGACATGATGACAGCTTTGGGTCCAGGTATTGATTGACCACAGTCCTCCTTAACCTCATGGAATGGCCTCTTGTCCCTGGATGCAGTGATTTCCCCTGCTAACCTGCCCCACCTCCCCCAGTTTTTTTTTGGTTTGTTTAGGGCTTCTTCCTGCTCTTGTCCTTGACCTTGACCTTTTTTTTTTTTTTTTTTAGCCAAGGATTGGATACTGAAGCTTGTGCTTTTTTTGCTGTCAGTGACAGTTCCCTCCCCTCCCCACACCCCTCCTTCCCTTCTTTTATCTGTATGTTGAGGCTTTTTTCACAGCTTGTGTTCTTTTTCAATGCAATTTAGCCAATCGTTGGATGGCAGTTGTGGTAGTGTCAGCCTGCTAAGGACAGTCACAACCTTTTTTTTTTTTTTTTCCCCCTCTTTGCTAATGTGAGATTCTGAAATTTGCTCCTTGTATCTATGCCTCCCATGCATTTCCTTCAAACTGCTTTCCATCCTTCAAACTGCTTTCCATCCATTTCCTTTTATCCCCCCTGCCCTCCAGTATTTGTCTTGTCTTCATCCAGACTTGTATCCTGTTTCTAAGAAGACTTTTTACAGCCTCTTCTCCACATGTCCCTTTAGGCAGGATAGCCTAGTGGTCAGAACATTGCACTCGCAATTTGACAACCCAGGTTCGATTCCCTTTCGTGGGGATTTTTCTCCTGGAGTTAACATCAGTGCTGACTCCACTCTCCCCAAAAGTCCTTCGAATAAGACTTAAAAAATTTTGTATCATTCATGAAAATATCAGTGATTGTGTTAGAAACTGCACATGGGTACGTTACCAACTATGGTCAAGATATATGCAAGTAATGTCTTTGCATCTTTCCCTGCGAAATATGAAGAACTTAAAAAGGTTTTTGAAAGTTTTGAATATGTAGTTAGTCATATCATAAACACTTGTTTTGGCAAACTCAGCTGTGAAATTGATCCCTGAAGAGTTTATTAAACATTGAAAGAACTAACAATTTATTAAACATGAAAAGAACTAACAAAGCAAAATGTTTGATATAAAATTTCACCATAGTTATGTAGGGTGCTGTCAGATTATTAATTAATGCGATTGGAAGTCTTGACTTTTCATAAGTATGCTGCGGAAGACAAGTATCAGAAAGATACCTGCCCACTACCAAAAACCTGGCTTTCACTTCATATTATGGCTATTCACTTCATATTAATGCTGTTCACTTCATATTATGGCTGTTCACTTCATATCATGGTTTACTGATCGCCTCGTATACGCTTTTCTTTCAGAGATGACTATCCAGGCAGTCGCAACAGCTACAACCAGCCCGGCAACAGCTACCCGGGGGGACAGGGTTACCATGACAACTACGCCGACCCGGGCAACATGAGCCACCCTCCTACAGAGACTCCCCCATGGGGGACCCCCAGATGATGGCCCCGCACAGCGCAGGAGGGTACGGGGACTACCAGGACGACAGAGACCTTTCACACGGCCCCCCTTACAATGACAGCTACAGGGAGTCCCCCTACCACCACCAGGACTTCGCCAACCCTCCTCCCCCCAACGGCCGCATGGACGAGGACGGTACAGTGACAGGGGTGACGGCTATGCCCCGCCCCGCCACGATGACTCTTTCCAAGGCATGAGGCCCGGAGACCTCTCGGGGCACGGGCAGCAGCCATCGTTCGAACACGACCGCTACTCGGACGACCCTCGTCAGAGGAACAGCTACGACCAAGACATCCCGCGCCAGAGAGGCAGCTACGACCAGGGGGGCCCTCAGGGGCAGTACGGCCCAGAGGACGGACCCCGGTATCGCGGGAGCTACGACCAGGAAGGTCCGGGATACGGGGCTCCCCCTCCCCCCCTGGACGAAAGTGGGCCTCGTTATCGGGGCAGTTACGACCAGGAAGGAGGCCAGCCGCACAGAGACTTCATCGACCCCCCTTCCGAAGACCACGCCCCGCCTAAGTACGGCGATGATTTCGACGATCGCGGCGGCTACGGGGACGGCCCCCGTGAAGAAGAGGCCCCGCACTACCGAGGCAGCTACCAGGACGAGCCACCGATGGATCCAGCAACGTACGACGAGACGCGGCGTAAGTATGAGGGCCTGCCCCCTGTGCAGAGTGACCCCTTTGCGGACGACCCGTTCAGGGAACAGCGCAGCCAGGATGGATCGTTCAGCGCCCTGAGAGAGGACCCCTACCATCGTGGTCCCTCGCCCTACAACAGGGGCCCATCCCCTACGGGAGGTAGTGATATTTACGGAGACCGATATTATGGTGAATATAGCTTGGGTCCACTTTTCTGCATGAGCCAAAAAAAAAAAAAAAATGGTCTTGTGGGACCGCATGTGCCTTCCTTAGCTGGTAACACCTGTATGCACCTCTTTTTCACTCTTTTTTTTTTCTGGTTTCTGTTTTGCCTGTGTGCTCCAGTTCTGTTGCTGCTTGAGGGTTCTATGGCTGTAGTTATTTTGACAGCCGTCGCATTACTTTAAAAAGACAAGTCTTGCAGGGGAAAAAAAAAAGGATGAAGAGTGTAGGTAGGTGGGTACTATGATATAAGTAATAAATAATAAATAAATAAATAATGGGTAGGTGCTGCACTTGTGGCGACGCACTCTCCTCGGGGAGAGCAGCCCGAATTTCACGCAGAGAAATCTGCTGTGACATAAAGTGGTATAAAAAAAAAAATAAATAAATAAGTGCTCTGAAAAAAATAGTTGAGGTGGATTTTATTTCTTCAATGTCTGGCCTCAAATAAATAGGTTCCTTTAACTATATCCTACAAAATGCTTAAAAGGGGGTGGTAGAGGGGGATGGTGTTGTATTTTTTTGTTTTTTTGGAGGTGAGAAGAGAAATTTTGTCTCCTTTTTGCTGCCACATCTTTTGTGACATTCGTGCCCCACTGTTCCCACACCAATCTCTCCTCCCCAGCTGTACGCAGGCTCTTTATTTCACAGCCTTGGGGTCAGATGTCTGCAGGGAATCGTCAATGTTAGCCTGCTGTGGGGCCACCTAGCTAGAGGGGCCCTGCAATGATGCAGATTTTTCCTCTTTTTTTCCCGTTTTAAGTAAAACATAATTTTAAAATCTAAAGAAATCTAGCTCTTTTTTTATGAGCAAAATCTCATTGTTATATATTGCATTTCCTATGACAGTGAAACATTGAATTTACTGGCTAAAGGGTTTAAATAAAACAACAAAAAAAACCAATGCGACTTAAATTGTGATTCTTAAAAATTGCTGTAGTTAGATCCTCAGAACTATGTATTCTGTCTTACTTTTATGTTATCTTCACAGCAAAGGGAAATGCACTGCACACTCTTTTTTTTTTTATTTATATCTAGAATCTGAATGTAGTCCTTCATTTCTAGCAAGATATTTTATTTTACGTTTATACCATCTCAAGCAGATTCTGGCTAGGTTTAGGTGCCTTTGATGTCTTGTTATATAAAACAGCTTGTAACAAATGACATAGCAGTAAATAATGACAAAGCTAGTGTGTGCAAGCATAATACAAAATTAGTTGCAGCTTGTATGAGTATAATACCTAAGTTGCTGCTTTTCATTCATCCTTGTAACTTTGGGGTGAAGGTATTCCACTGTTGTCCTCTTTATGTTCATGTCGTCGGTATCTTGGGACTTTTTGGTTGTTTTAGTTTTATGGCTTCTTAATCCTATGCTCCTAAGGGAAAAAAAGGATGAGAAATATTCTGCCAATTAAAGCCTAAGCTCTTTAAAAAAAATAATAGTAATAAGAAAGCCTAAGCTTTAAAAAAAAAAAAAAAGGCACCCTGTCAAATTGCATTATCAATTAAGGATTTCTGGTTTTTTGTTTTAAGTTTGCTTTAGTTAGCTCCACTGAACTATACCTACTCTCATTCTTTCTTCTTCTCACTGCCTTTTCTGTGTGATGGTGGGAATTAGTGTGTAGTTTTTCCTGTTGATTGGCTGGGGATAGCTGTTGGTTGTGTGTAGAATTCCTCTTTCATTATCTTTTAGCAGCCTCCAATCTGTTGATAGTGGCAGACAGAAGTCCGTTTCCCCTGCAACCTCATCAGCCAAAATTGGCCACAGGCAGAGTGTGCATTCTGTACTGTGACCTGTCCACCACTATTGCAGATGGAGGGTTTAAAAAAAAACCCAACCCAAATCCTACGTTTTTTTATGATATGGTGTAGGGGAAATAATCATGATCCTATTTAGCTGTAGACCCTACTTTTGGTGCTGTATTGTGTACTTGGCTGACCTCAGTAGCTTTGAAACAAAATAAATGACATTTTCCACGGCTGGAATTTCATGTGTTGTAAAATAAACATGTCAGTCATGCGAAGGGGTGAGTTGGTTGTTTCTCTAATTGTAACAAGTCATAGTAAATCAAGTGTGTATTTACCTTGAATTTTATGCTTTTCTTGTGTCACAGAAAATGATACTGTTATGCCATTAGTGCAAATGGCCCATAGAATGTAAGCAAAGAATGGTTTTACTTGTCAGCCATGTTTTTCATGGACATTATCTCTAAACATTGCAGGTAGCTGATTAGAAATAACTATGTGCGATAAGTTGTCTTCTCTTTCCTGTGATACCTAACGCATCATTTATTTATTCTTTTATTTTGAGTATAATGGAATAAGCAATCTTGTGCTTTTTTTTTTTTTTTTTTTACATCCAGTCCCCATGTGTATACAGTTTTGTAAATTTTGTCATCTGTTCCCACCAGCACAAAATGGCCTCTACTCAACCATAAAGTGGAACATTTTTAACGTGTGTGTAAGATGTTCTGCATGCATTCACACGCAGGACCTCAGTTTATAGTTTTATCCAAAGAACTTTTGGGGGGAGTAGAGTCACCACTCCAGGGAAAAATACCCTCTTGAATGGGATTCAAACCAGGTCAGCAATCACCAGTACAATCTTAACCAACCAGGCTATCTCTGTCCCTGTGTCAGTGTGTAGTTACTTTATAAAAGCAAAGTAATTAAAAGGGTCAAAATGTGCACCCCAGCAAAGGTAAGTGAGCTTCCTGCCAAGCAACCAGTGCCGTGCATACTGTTTGCAGCTGGATGGTAGTGTTAGGATTCTGCTCTGGTCTGCTCTGCACTCTGCTCTGTTCTACTCTGCTCTGTTCTGCTCTGCTCTGTCTGCTCTACTCTGCTCTGCTCTGTCTGCTCTGCTCTGCTCTGCTCTGCTTCTCTGCTCTGACTCTCTCTCTCTACTCTCTCTGCTTACTCTCTCTGCTCTCTCTACTCTACTCTACTCTGCTCTTGCTCTACTCTACTCTACTACTCTCTCTTCTTGCTCTCTCTTGCTCTACTCTGCTCTGCTCTACTCTGCTCTGCTCTGCTCTACTACTGCTCTGCTCTACTCTGCTCTGCTCTGCTCTGCTCTACTCTCTTTGCTCTGCTCTACTCTGCTCTGCTCTACTCTGCTCTGCTCTGCTCTATCTACTTTGCTCTACTCTGCTCTGCTCTGCTCTGCTCTGCTCTACTCTACTTACTGCTCTCTCTGCTCTGCTCTGCTCTGCTCTGCTCTGCTTACTCACTTTGCTGCTCTGCTCTGCTCCACTCTACTCTACTTTGCTCTGCTCTGCTCTGCTCTGCTCTGCTCTGCTCTGCTCTGCTCTGCTCTGCTCTGCTCTGCTCTGCTCTGCTTGCTTTCTTCCTTCCTTCTTTGTCAGTCATCCCTCCCATCGATTTATCTTCAGTGCCAGAGAAAAGTGCAAACAAAGTGCTTCCCCAGTGGTAGGCAATTATGAGGAATAAAGGACAAAAATGACACTGACACTGACACAGTTTTATTGTCCATACAGCATTACAGCCCTGTAGACAAGGGGGAATTACAAGTTCAGATAAATGTGTGTAACATAATAACAGAATAATGAGGACAATAATGAGTGATAGAGAAAAAAAAAAGAGAACATTTTTTGCTGGAACTTACACTTTGATACAGTCGTAGGAGGTGTGCCATGCACGATGTTACTGATTTTCTGTACTGTGTAGGAAAATTCCTCCGTTTACGGTTCTTGTTCTGGATATCACCAATTTTTCTTTTATCTCTTTGATCCACTGAGAAGTTTTTGCTCCTTGGTTTTGGCTCACAAGGTGTGTTACTACCAAGGTAGCAGGGAAACTGGCTTGACTATCATCTTTTTGGAGATTTCTCAAAAACTTGCTCTGCATAACTATAGATTGAGAAACTGTACCTTCTCAACTTATCCACAAGTTTGTGGTGTGTGTGTGTGTGTGTGTGTGTGTGTGTGTGTGTGTGTGTGTGTGTGTGTGTGTGTGCGTGTTTATTTAATTTGTTCTATTTATTCTTTTATTCAGATAATTCAAGTCAACTTCAAAGTCAAACTTTATTTCCAGATGGTACATTGATAATGTGGTGTGTTGTTGTGTGGTGGTGTGTGTGTGTGTGTTGTGTTTTTTTATTTGTTCTATTTATTCTTTATATCAGGGATATGTCAAGTCAAACTTCAATCAACTTTATCGATGACATTGATATGTGTGTGTGTGTGTGTGTGTGTGTGTGTGCGTGCCTGCCTGCTGCCTGCTGCTCTGTGCGTGCGTGCGTGTGCGCGCGGCGCACGTGTGGTGTGTGTGTGTGTTGTGTTGTGGGTGTTGTTCTGTTTCCTACCTTTTTTCCTTTTCCTCATTCCTGTCTCATTTCCTAGTGCATTGAATGTCATTATTTGACATAGGGTCTTTTCAAGTGCTCTTCGAGTTATAAGCGTTCATTCTCTCATTCATCGATTCTTTATTTTATAAAGCTTTAACAATAAGCACACTGTCACTAATCTTTGCAAAAGCCAAGGGATATTTTAGCGCCAGCAAATTTACTCAAATATTGTCGTTTTCATAAGAAATTTTGCTTTCCAAATCTAAGTTTGTTGCTGGTTTTCTAACATAGTGTGCTGCAACAGCTGAATTGTTTTTCTTTATTTTATCATTATCAAACTCATTAATATAAAACGTGTGGTGTGTTTTCCTAACAAAGTTTATTTTGGTAGCAGATTGTCCTAATGAATTGTTGCTCATTTTCCTACTAAAGTTTGCCGTGGGTTTTTTTTTCCCTTGCAAAGTGTCCTCAGATGAAATCAAGTGTTATCCTTATTAGTGATGGTGCATGTTTGGAAGTGGAGTGATTGTTTAGAGTAGGGACAAGATAGTGGGGTGTTTAGAGATTTGGATTCTTGATATGAAAATTCTCCTTGTGGGGTACTGGGGGGCCTATCAGTATAAATAGCATCCTTCATCTTCTGGAAATTCTGTGCTGGAAATTCCCTCTGTTCTATCCCTGTCTTTGTGTCTGCCTTGTTCGTTATCTTCTTGTCACATTCTTCTTATCTATTTTCTGCCTTCTTGGTCCGTTCTCCTGCCATTTTCTCAGAAAGATTTAAAAGTTGACATTTTTCTTCCTTGCTGGTCTGATGTGCTGGGCCTGACTTTGTCAGGTGCTTAACTGCAGCACAACGTATTTTCACCCAAGTTGAAACGTTCTCAGTAGAAAGTCTCTTTTGACCCATGCTTCATTGATGATTTGTTTCTTTTAAGGAAGAAAAGACCATGCCTGATTTAGATTATGACACAGGCCAGTGTAGGCAATTTTTGATACATACATTTATGACAAAAGCTTGGAATTTTTTTTTATGTAACTTTCCCCCCCCCCCCCCCCCATTGCACTGATGGCTTTTTAGTGTGATTCTTTGGTAGGTAGTTGTTTGGGTTTTGTGTGTGGAAATTTTTTTATTTTATTTTTATTATTTTTTTTTTTAACTGTATTGTGTAGATTCATCCTTGTCTGAATTCATTTACCCTTGTGGGGATGTAGGTTTTTTTTTACGGTATAGAAACTATCCCCATCTTTGGGAATTCTGTGATAGAAATTCCCTTCCTGGCTTTTTGAAATATTTTTTAATTCTTTTTTTGTCTTTCTCCTGATTTTTCTATCTGCTCTCACATGCTTATTTTCTGCCTTTCCAGTTCATTCTTCTGCCTTTTTTGAAGAAAGTCTGACAATGCTTTGGGCATAACTTGTCATATGGCATTTTGCCTGTACTGTTTTGGTCTGGCGACCGACCAGGTAGTGAGAGGGATTGTTACTTCTGGGATGGGCAGAGGGTGTTCATTCTGGTGTGTTATATGCCCATACAGCATTTTATTTACATTGTTTATTACTTTGAAAAGTTGTGATCTGTTTTTATGGGGTTTTTTTGTGTGTAATCTAGGAATGATATTAAGGCTAGAGAGATCTCAGTCTTAATAGGGTATTAAGTTATTAAGGTATCATGTGATTTTTATTTTCAGGTTGACTGTGTTGGTAATGTTAGAGGATAACTAGTATATAATATGTGCTGATGTTGAACTTGAAGAGAGTGTGGATGAGGTTTGTTGGAATAGGTTAAGGTGACGCAGCCTTGATGCGTCCTTAGTGGTTGGCAGGGCTTTAAACTACATACACTGAAAAGAAAACACAACATATTTCTGTCAGACTGTGCCACCCTTTATCTTTTCTATGCTTCTCTCTCTCTCTCTTTCTCCTCACACTCACACTCTCTTTCTCCTCACACTCCTCTCTCTCTCTCTCTCTCTCTCTCTCTCTCTCTCTCTCTCTCTCTCTCTCTCTCTCTCTCTCTCTCTCCTCTCTCTCTCTCTCCTCTCTCTCTCTCTCAGAGTTAAAAGCCTACCACAGCATATTTGTTCACCTGAAGCATTGCCATAGGTTCTTCTCTCACATGTATACATGTACAGTGCGCATGCTGCACATATTCCCAAGACTTGGAGTTTATTGTGTCACTGAACTCCCCTCTAAAGGAAATGGGGAACAACATTTGTACACCAGATTTAACACATGCGTGCCTGTCTTTTTTTGTGGGATGCACTTACCTTTAAGCCACCTCACTACTGAGTATAGTAACAAAAATCCAGGTATATGACAGGCAACAGTTAGGGTTTGTTTTTGGGGGGGTTCAGAACCCAACAACAACACAGTAGATAAAGATGCAAGAGAAATAATGCGAATTCTCTACAGAAATGACAGAAAATTAGCATACATGTCTGTCTGTCTGTCTGTCTATAAAGACAGATGGTTGGGTCTTTAATCAAACAAACCTAATGAAGCATCCAGTCATCCACAGCTGTCACTGTCAGTTTCCCCCACTTTCAGTTCCTTTTAGCTGCCTATTATTCCATCCCATCTCAACCCAGATGGGGGGGGGCAGCTGATGCTAATTATAGCAGGAGCTGACCACACATGGACTAGGTAAAAGTCGCGCTAAATTTAGCACTCTTGACTTGAGCGATGTCGGATTTGTTCACTGTGCTAGATCGCATCCCATCCATTTCAAATCCCTGATCTCTTCTCTCCGCAGATACCCGACCTCCTGACGACTACGACGCTCAACCCTACACCACAGGGGATGGGGGTGGTGGTTACCCGCCGGCCAACGCTCCTCCTTACGACGACTACCCTGACTCTCGACCCTATGCCGGGGAGATGGAGCAGCCCTACTACCCAGATGAAGACGACATGATGCGACGTATGGATGCCATGACCGTCAATGCCCCCCCAGGGGAAGGGTACCGGCCTGATGACAGACACACCCCCTCTTTGGATGGAAGGCCAGGAGGTGATTGATCAGTGGGGGGACAGGGGGCGTTTTGTGACTCGGGGTGTGAATGCATGCAACTGCAGGGTTATATAACTGTATTCCTGCGTACTGTGCTTGCTTGTAAAATGTTTTGATGAGAGAGAGAGAGAGAGAGAGAGAGAGAGAGAGAGAGAGAGAAAAAAAACTTGGACATTTTTTTTTAATTCATAAAAGGTAACAGAATAAGCAACAATTGCGTTTTACATCCAGGAGAGAGAGAGAGAGAGAGAGCTTAAAAACTTTTTTTCTTATCCAAAAAGGTAATAGAATAAGCAACAATTGCATTTTTACATCCAGAAAAGAGAGAGAGAGTGAGAGAATTCTTTAGTTTTTTATTTTTGTTTTGTTTGATATCGAGGATAGTGGAATAAGCATTCATATGCTTTTTTTTTACATCTAGTCCCCGTGTGTATGCAGTTTTGTAAATCTTGTCATCCGTTCCCACCGGCACACAATGGCCTTCTCTCGCGAAAAGCGGAACAGGATTTAGCATGTGTGCAAGATGTTCTGCATGCGTTTGCACACGGGGCCTTGGTTTATAGTCTCATCCGAAAGACTTTCAGGGAGAGTGGAGTCAGCACTGATGTTAACCTCAGGTGTGTTTGTGTGTGTGTGTGTGTGCGCGTGCGTGCGTGTGTGTGCATGCGTGTGTGTGCATGTGTGTGTGTGTGTGTGGATGTGTATGCAGTTGGAGGCTACCACCGTCCCCCTGACCTGCAGGAGTTGATTGACTATCTCAGCTACCCAGACAACAGCGTGAAGGCCAACGCCGCTGCCTACCTCCAGCACGTCTGCTACAACGATGACGGCATCAAGGCCAAGACACGGTGAGTCCTCATGTCCTGAATATCGCATCTTTGTACTGTTAACCCTTTCAATACAGCAAGCCTGTTTTCCGGCTCAGCTTTCTGCTACCTTTCAGTCCTGTAAGGAGGAAAACCGGCGCTACCGAATTTTCCTTCAATTCCTGGGTTTCTGAGGTGCAGAAGAGTGCAAAATGGGGAGATTCGGTGAGCGACGCTCGAGCTGTGCGGTCACAGTTTTTTGGCTCTCGTCATTTACGCCGTTTTTCGAACTAAGCTCCTCTTTTTTTTGGACTTAGTTTTTTTTCAGCTACGATCGAAGCGAATTTCAACTGCAATCAAAGCAGTGTTTTCTTTTGTAGTGTCGTTGTAGTATAGGCCACTGTTTTCGCGGTTTAGCCAGCAAGATCATGGCTAGTTTCGCTACCGTGAAACCGGTCTTCCTGAAACAGAAGTCCATTCCTGACTCGGACAGTCAGCGCCCATCCGTTCTCGAGATCTGCATTGCTGCAGAGCGTACGTCGGGTCAGGGTTCCATCATCGGGGCGCAGGACATAAGGGGACTATGGAGGATTTACCCAGCTTCGAAAGAAGCACGTACAGAAATCCTTTTGAGGGGAATACCACTGAGAAATACTGTTACACAGGTATCGGAAACGAACCCTTTTATTCTGCGAGATGGTACGGGAGAAGAAAAGCCCTCCACAAAAGTGTTCATCGACAATCTTCCTCTCTCGGTTGCGGACACAGAAATTGAGCACTCTCTGACCAAGATCGGGTGCGAACTCCGATCTGCGGTGAAACAGGAAAGAGCGAGAGACAACGATCACAAGCTTACCAGATTCCTGACAGGTAGGAGATTTGTATTCATCACCGTCCCCCCAACTCCACTAGACAAAATCCTGAAAGTAAGTGCACTGACAGCTAGTGTGTACCACAAAGAGCAGAAGCTGATGAAGAAAACAGTTATATGTTCACGCTGCTTAGAATCTGGTCACCACATTTCCCAATGCACCAGCGAAGTAGTGTGCAGAGAATGCAGACAGGCAGGACACAAGCGTGGAGATGCGGTGTGCCAGTGCACAGAGTGCCCGAAAGACAGACAGCAACAGGAGACGAAAGACGGCGGCGGAAGCGAGCACACGGACATCCAGGTAGCAGAGCCCACAGCAAGTCCGAAACAAGCAGCTGGTAGAGGCGGCACCGGCAAGAGAGGGGCGCAGGGGGACAGAAGTCGTCCATTCACCCGCCAGCCCACTCTCCTGTCCTCCTTTGACTCGCAAACCCGCAGCAGATCAGCAACCCCCAACAAACGGCAACGCTCTACGGACCGGATCAGCCCAGGAGCACGAACAGGAAAGCTACGGAGGCAAAGCAAGCAGCGCTCCAGAAGCCCTACAGCTGACGACGCCATGAAGATACCAGACCGCATGACAGCGGAGGACTGGCGTTGACGGACAAACCATGACGACGCCTGACTTACGGTAACGACTGCTAATGATTTACGGACTATGAGACAGGACTGTGGACGAATGGATCATGGTGCGTACGACTATAAATATTATAATTCTTTTTCACCATGAATAAGTTACGCATTTCGTCGTTAAATGTCAGAGGTCTAAAAAATAAGTTTAAACGATTGGCAATATTTAGTTATTTAAAGAAACAAAAGTTTGACATAATATGTTTACAAGAAGCGCACATCACAACTGCAGATCTTCCACTGTGGGAAAAACAATGGGGAGGGAAAATTTTTCATATAGAAGGTACAAATCGTAGTGGAGGAGAAGTAATATTAATAGCTAAACATTACACTGGGGAGATTAATCTAGAAACTGCAGAAAACAGAATATTGATGATTTCCATACGTCAAGATAATATGACGTTGACTCTAGCAAATGTCTATGCTCCTAATGATACATCACAAAAAATAGCATTCTTTAAAAAATTACAAGACAGGTTTGCTCATCTTAGTGAGGAACATCTAGTTATCTTAGGTGATTTCAATTGTGTACTTAATAATGAAAGTGACATTATATCTGGTCAACATCATCGTAATACTGAGGTAACAGAATTTAACAACATGATTAAGACACTACAGTTAACTGACATATGGAGATCCTTTCATAAAGAAGAAAAACAATTCACCTGGAGTAGATCTAACCCATTTATTGCCCGACGATTAGACTATTGTTTAGTTTCGGAATCTGTACTTAACTATTGCACTGCTTGCGACCATCTCACGGTTCCGAATTCCGATCATAAGGCAGTAATAGTGGACATCTGTAACAGCCAGTTCTCCCATGGACCAGGTACTGGAAGTTCAACAACAGCCTCTTGAAAGATGTCGAGTTTGTTGATAAAATGAATAATCTGTTAGATAAATTACTTGATAATGACAATACTGAGAATCATACTAATGTATATCGATGGGAGTTGTGTAAAATAGAAATTAGGCATTTATGCAGTGAGTACGGAAAAATGATAAAACAGAGGAAGAGAAACAATGAATTAAAACTTAATTTGCAAATTTCGGAAATAGAAAAGCAATTGGTAAGTAGGCCTGATGACAAAGATCTGCAAGTTAAGCTCGCCAACATAAAACACAACCTAGATCTTAATCAAATACATAAAGCGAAGGGTGCACAAATTAGATCAAGGCTTAAATGGATAGAAGAGGGTGAGCGTAACACTAAGTACTTCTTTAACTTAGAAAAGGCTAGAAGCAAGAAAAAAATTATCACTATGTTATGTAACGAATCAGGGGAATACATAACAGATCACAGAAAAATACTTCAAGAACAAGTATCATACTTTAGAACACTGTATAGTCAGTCCACTGAAGTAGATGACGTAGAAGGAGCAACTGACAGTTTCATTCAAAATGAAAATTTTCCACGTTTAGAAGATACAGAAGCAGCTTTATGCGAGAGCATCATTACATTGGAAGAAACAACAGCAGCCTTAAAAAAGATGAAAAATGGTTCAGCTCCCGGCTCAGATGGAATTACCACCGAATTTTTGAAGTTCTTCTGGAATAAAATAGGTAAAACTTTAACGAAGGCCTTCATGGAGTCCTTTGATGTAGGTGAGCTATCACACACCCAGAAACAAGGTATAATAAAATTAATTCACAAGGGAAAGGAACTGAGCACATACAAGTTAAATAACTGGAGACCAATAACCTTAACAAATACAGACTACAAGATACTAGCAAAAACTCTAGCAGAGAGGCTTGGCAGAGTCATAAATAATTTAGTAAGCAACGACCAAGTAGGCTATATTAAGGGACGAAATATTTCTACAATTATTAGATCAATAGATGACGTAATAAATTACTTAAATAAGACTAATAAAGCTGGATATTTACTGGCTGTGGACTACTCTAAAGCCTTCGATTCCATATCAAAGACATTTTTGTCACATGCTTTCTCCATATTTGGATTTGGACCTAATTTCCGGAGGTGGGTCTCAGTATTGAATAAAGGTAGTCTTAGCTCAATTAACTATGGTGGTTGGATTTCCGAACCATTCAAAGTATCATGTGGAATTAGACAAGGATGCCCCTTTTCCCCTTTAGCATTCGTTTTAGCAGCTGAAATCTTGGCGATTAAAATTAGGAACAGTCCAATAGTAGGGATTAAAACTCCATATGGTGACCAAAGACAAAGTATTTATATAAAAATTAAACAGTTTGCAGACGACACAACCCTATTTCTTAAAGATACGAATGACATTAAAATAACATTAGAAATCTTATCAGCATTTCAAAGATTCTCAGGTCTGAGACTGAATGCACAAAAAACCAAAGCATTAAGGCTGGGAACACAGCAAAATGAAGACAATCTGCCGTTTGCGCTGGTGGAAAAAATACAAATTCTGGGTATTTTCTTTGAAAATAGCAAAATGGCAAAGCATATTGAAGAAAACTGGTGTAACAGGATTGAAAAACTAAAAACAATAATAAAAGAATGGAGCAAGCGTGATCTCAGTATCCAGGGTAAAATACTAATAATTAAAACATTTTTGATAAGCCAGTTTGTTTACGTCATGCAATCTGTTGGCCTTCCACAAATAGTTCTAAATAAAATCAATACTATATTGTATAAGTTTGTCTGGCAAAAGAGGCAGAGTAACAGAAAGGCTTTTGAAAAGGTAAAAAGAAAAGTAATGGAATCTGAGCGAGAGAATGGTGGTCTCAGTATGATCAATATAGTCGAATTCCAAAAATTGTTTTACCTACAGTGGATAGGCAAACTAAGCAACCCAAGGCAACAAGAAAACTGGTGGACCATACCTAAGTGGCACATGCAAAAGATAGCCAACGAAGATAAAATATTTTATATTAATTGTAGATCAAAAGAGGTAAAGCATCTTGAAGAAATAAAAAATGATTTTTGGAAAGAAGCTTTTATTACCTACCTAGACAGCAAAGTAATATGTCAGTCTGTTGATGTTAACCACACCAACTTTCACTCCCAGCTTCTCTTCCATAATTCTTTGATAAAATACAAAGGTAATGTACTGTTTTTTAAGAAATGGCAAAATGAGGGTATTGAACAAATCAAGGATTTAATTCATGAAAATGAGAATAGACTATTGTCTTTAGAAGAAATTCAAGACCGTATTGGACAAAACAGGGCAAGCACACTCTTTGAATACAATGCTTTATTTAATTCAATTCCCACATCTTGGAAACAGTGGATTCTACAGGGTGAAATCGAAATAAAGTCTGAAACCTGTCCAGCTGTTATGTATAACACTAAACCGAAACAAATTAGACAAATACTAGCTAGAGATAAAGAAAAAGTTTATCCGTCTGCATATTTTTTTTGGCTCAGAAAATTCGGAACCCATCTAGATAAATCAGCATGGAACAGAGCAGCATCAGTTACAACGGAAACTAGACTTAGAGTGTTGCACTGGAAAATATTACACAACATTTACCCTACTAACATACTATTAAGTAAAATGAAAGTAACAGACACCAATAAATGCTCATACTGCATAAACACCACCGATTTCATTGAACATTTTTTCAGTGACTGTCCAGTCGTACAGGAACTATGGAAACATATCGAACAAATAATTCTATCAGAAACAAATGTTTTGTATAAACTTTCAACAACAGACAAATTATTTGGTATTGAAAGATCGACAGAGCTGAAGAAGCATCACGCCTTTATTAACCAACTAATACTAATCGGTAAAATGTGCATTAGCATCTACAAAAAGACGAAATCGGCACTTCCCCTGGACTATATTCTTAACAGGGAAATGGAGATGAGAAGTCTTTCCTGTTAATAAGAAGCCTTTCATGTTAATTACTACTCTATGGAAGTTCTCTCTCTCTCTCTCTCTCTCTCTCTCTCTCTCTCTCTCTCTCTCTCTCTCTCTCTCTCTCTCTCTCTCTCTCTCTCTCTCTCTCTCTCTCTCTCTCTCCTCCCCCTTCTCTTTCTATCGCCCCTCTCTATCTCTCTTTGTCTCTCTCCCCCCCTCTCTCACTCCCCCCCTCCCTCTCTCTATCACTCCCTCCTCTCTCCCCAATCTCCCCCTCGACCTCATCCACACTCTTTATCCCCCCCCCCCCCACTCTTTCTCTCTCTCTTTCTCTCTCTCTGTCTCTCTCTACCGTATCAATTATAAAGAAGAAACTAAAAAGATATGCGAATAAAGTATTTGTTTAAAATATTACATAACATGGAAACAAAACAAAATTGAGAAAACTTGTATGAAGAAATGTATGACTGTGGGGTATGAAATGACTGAATGAGTCAGTACACCAGACACTAGAGCAACCAAAAACACAGACGAATGTAACAATCAATGAATATTAAAGAATGCATTTATTGTCCATGAACTAGAGACGACAAAGGCACATCATACAATCTGGATGGATGGCTGGAAGGACTGAATGAAAACTGCATACATAGTGAGGAAAAAAAGGAAGTGTTTCGTTTTCTTTTATATATTCATTATGGTGGGCTTTGAAATTGTTGATTATTACTATCAATAAAAAAAAAAAAAAAAAAAAAAAAAGAGTGCAAAATGGGGACCTAGGTAAATTTTACATACATACACACACACGAAGCTCTATAAACATTTTCGTGGGAAAGGAGAAGCAGTGTTTGCCGTATCAAAACTACTTTCCCGAGTCCGTTGATGCCAGTTAGCCACCTAACGGGTCACCACAAACAAACTTTCCTCTGGTACCGTTATCGCCGGGAAATCAGCTGACCGGACTGAAGGGGAGAGCATGGGTGCAGAAATTCAGGATAGGGGAAGTAATTGTTAGCAGATATTCAGTGTTGTAAGGGTTAACTTGTCACACTGTTTCAGATGAATTCGCATTTTCAGTTTTTGTTGATTAGTTTGTTTATTTTTTGAAAAGATACTGTACTTTTGGCTTCTTGTTGTGTGTAAACATCTCTCCTTGTTGTGTGTAAACGTCTCTGTGTATTGTGAGTAAATATCTCTCCTTGTTGTGTAAACATCTCTCCTTGTGTGTAAACATCTCTTCGTGTTGTGTGCAAACATCTCTGTGAGGATGGTGACAACGAAAGTGATGATGAAGACGATGTTGATGATGATGTATTAAATAATTTCAGTGGCTTGGATGGCATCCCACCTCTGGTAGAAATGCTGAACCATGACCTGATTGAAGTTCACAAGAGTGCCTGTGGAGCCCTCCTCAACCTGTCCTTCGGAAAAGCCAACGATGAAAACAAAGTAAGCACTCTCTTCTTCTTTGTCAATAGGGTTTGAATGAATATATATATAGATATAGTACCACTACTATTCTCTCTCTCTCTCTCTCTCTCTCTCTCTCTCTCTCTCTCTCTCTCTCCTCTCTCTCTCTCTCTCTCTCTCTCTCTCTCTCTCTCTCTCTCGTGTATTCACATACACACTCACACACACACACACACACACATATATATATATATATATATATATATATATATATATATATATATATATATATATTATATATATATATATATATAATAGGTGTGTGTGTGGTGTGTGTGTGTGTGTGTTTATGTATATATATGTGTGTGTATGTTTCATGTATATGTGTGTGTGTGTTTGTGTTCATATATATGTATATATGTGTGTGTGTGTGTTGTAGAAAGCCATACGGAATGAGGGAGGAGTTCCAGCACTGATCCGACTGCTGAGGAAGACAGACCAGGATGATGTGATGGACTCCGTCACTGGCATCCTCTGGAACCTGTCCTCCTGCGAGGTGAGTGGCCCAGGAGCTTCATGTCTGTCTGTGATGTGTACAGGACTTTTATGTGTACAGGGCTAGAAATGGTCCATTCTGGAAGACTGTTTGTAGCTAAGTATTCCCAAGATTTATGACTGGTATGTGTGCATGAAGCGGTCCATTCTGGAAGACTGTTTGTAGCTAAGTATTCACAAGATTTATGACTGATATGTGTGCATGAAGCAGTCCATTCTGGAAGACTGTGAATGTAGCTAATATTCACAAGATTTATGACTGATATGTTGCACGAAGCAGTCCATTCTGGAAGACTGTGAATGTAGCTAAGTATTCACAAGGTTTATGACTGATATGTGTGCATGAAGCAGTCCATTCTGGAAGACTGTGAATGTAGCTAAGTATTCACAAGGTTTATGACTGATATGTGTGCATGAAGCAGTCCATTCTGGAAGACTGTGAATGTAGCTAAGTATTCACAAGGTTTATGATGACGGTTATGTGTACAGGACTTGAAGCGGTCCATTCTGGAAGACTGTAGCCAGGTATTCATGAGGTTTATGTTATGTGTAGGGCTTGAAGTATTTCATTCCGGATGAATGTGTCTGTAGCTAAGTATTCATGAGGTTTATGTTATGTGTACAGGACTTGAAGCGGTCCATTCTGGAAGATTGTGCCTGTAGCTAAGTATTCATGAACTTTATGATGACAATTATGTGTACAAGACTTGAAGTGGTCCATTCAGGAAGACTGTGAATGTATTTAAGTATTCATGATGTTTATGATGACTGATGTGTGCAGGACTTGAAGCGGTCCATTCTGGAGGACTGAATGTAGCTAAGTATTCACGAGGTTTATGATGACTGTGATGTGTACATGAAGTGGTCCATTCAGAAAGACTGTGAATGTAGCTAAGTATATACAAGCTTTGTGTTATGTGTACAGGACCTGAAGCGGTCCATTCTGGAGGACGGGCTGACGGTGCTGGTGAACGTGGTGGTGCTGAAATACGCAGGGTGGGGCACAGCCAACCCTCAGCCCTGGACCACCGTCTTCCGCAACACCACCGGCATCCTGCGGTCAGTGTCGGCCTCACTGCCTGCCTTTAGTGCTGTTCCCTTCTGTTTAGATATTCTATTATTATTGTAATATATATATATATATATATAAATAAAAATATGTATATACATACATACATACATACATACATACATACATACATACATACATACATACATACATACATATATACATACAAACAAACATACATACATACAAACATACATACATACATACATACATACATACATACATACATACATACATACATACATACATACATACATGTATACACACACACACAACACACACACACACACACACACACAACACAACACAACACAACACAACACAACACAACACAACACAACACACACACACAACACAACACACACAACACACCATTTCAAACATTTCAGCATTCCTAACATGCACATCTACATGCACAGGAACATCAGCTCAGCCGGGTATGAAGCCCGCAAAAAGCTGCGGGAGTGCCGGGGCCTAGTGGACGCGCTGACCAACACGCTGAAGATCGCCCACGAGGAGATGATCAACTGCAAGCCCGTGGAGAACGTGGTGTGCACGCTACGCAACCTGTCCTACCGCATCCAGGAGATGGAGGACCCCGACTTCTACAAGAAGAGGGCCACGCCGCGTAACGCCTCCAACACGCCCAATAAAGGTAGGGGGTGGAGGAGGAGGACAGTTTTTGTTTTGTTTATTATTTTGTTTTTTCAGAGGATAAGCGCTTATGGTTTTGGTATTTTTTTGTGTTTTTGTTGTTGTTTTTTTTGGTTTTTTTTAGAGGATGAGTGCTCATGTTTTTGTTGTTGTTGTTTGTTTGTTTTTTTTAGAGGATAAGCGTTCATGGGTTGTTGTTTTTTTTGTTTGTTTGTTTTTGGGTTTTTTTAGAGGATAAGTGTTCATGGTTGTTTTTTTTCCGTTCGGTTTGGTTTTTTTAGAGGATGAGCGCTCATGTTTTTTTTGTTGTTGTTTGTTTTGTTTTTTAGAGGATAAGTGCTAGTGGGTTTTTTTTTGTTTGTTTGTTGTTTTTTTAGAGGATAAGTGCTCATGGGTGTTGGTGTTTTTTGGGGGGTTTTAGAGGATAAGCGCTCATGGGTGGTTTTTTGTTTTGTTTTTTTTAGAGGATAAGTGCTCATGTTGTTTTTTGTTGTTGTTTTTTAGAGGATAAGCGCTCATGGGTGGTTTTTTTGTTGGTTTTTTTTAGAGGATAAGCGCTCATGGGTGTTTTGTTTGGTTTTTTTTTTTAGAGGATAAGCGCTCATGTTGTTTTTTTGTTGTTGTTTTTTTAGAGGATAAGCGCTCATGTTGTTTTTTTCTTGTTTTTTTTTTAGAGGATAAGTGCTCATGTTGTTTTTTGTTGTTGTTTTTTTAGAGGATAAGCGCTCATGGGTGGTTTTTTTTATTTTTTTTTTTTTTTTAGAGGATAAGCGCTCATGGGTGGTTTTTTTTGTTTTGTTTTTTTTAGAGGATAAGCGCTCATGTTGTTTTTTGTTGTTGTTTTTTTTAGAGGATAAGCGCTCATGTTGTTTTTTGTTGTTGTTTTTTTTTAGAGGATAAGCGCTCATGTTGTTTTTTGTTGTTGTTTTTTTAGAGGATAAGCGCTCATGGTGGTTTTTTTGTTTGTTTTTTTTTTAGAGGATAAGCGCTCATGTTGTTTTTTGTTGGTTTTTTTTAGAGGATAAGCGCTCATGGGTGGGTTTTTTGTTGGTTTTTTTTAGAGGGTAAGTGCTCATGGGGTTTTTTGTTTGTTTTTTTACAGAATAAGGGCAATTTTTTTTTCTTTTTTTTTTTTTACATCGAGTCCCTTTTGTGTATGGGGTTTTGTGTATTTTTGTCGCTCGTTCCCACCAGCACACAATGGCCTACTCTTTGGAAAGGCGGAACAGGTTTTAATGTGTGCCATCTGTTGAGTCAGGAAGGAGAGTGATGTGTTAGGGCTGATAACCAATGTGTGTGTGTGTGTACGCGTGTGCACAGTGGAAAGTTTTCTGATCCTTCCATTTATAGCAACATATAAGTGTATAGAGTACTTGTTTCCTTCTCTCTCTCTCTGTCTCTCTGTCTCTCTCCTTCCTCTCTCTCTCTCTCTCCTCTCTCTCTCTCTCTCTCTCTCTCTCTCTCTCTCTCTCTCTCTCCTCTCTCTCTCTCTCTCTCTCTCTCTCTCTCTCTCTCTCTCTCTCTTTTTAAATTTTTGATCTTGAAACGTTTCTCAGCAGTGAAGATAAAAGACACAACACCAAAGAGTTCATCATTCCCAAGGTGTTGACTACATGGTTGTGGTGGTGGTGTTGTTGTTTACAGGAGAAAACACGGGCTGTTTTGGAGGCAGCGGCAAGAAAACGCCCAAGAAGAGTTCTGTCAGAGAGCCTACCCCTCAGTTGTAAGTACTCATACACTCTTATCTCTCCAGTTAGAAGTAATATATGAGCTTCGGCTTGTGTAGCACTGCGGTACTTGCGCAGACAGTTCTCTCTTGTTGCTTCAGCAGAATTGTTCTATTTTTGGGGTGGACTGAGGTGCTGAAGTGGGAGACCTTCTGACTTTCTGGCTTCTTTTTACAGTCCCTAAATCGGAGTACCTCCGCTGGGACTATAATATAATCTCAATAACAACAACAACAACCAGTTAGAAGTGAGACTATATATTTATAAGAAATGTTGATTCAGTTGGCAGCCCATGTAGATGCACCAACCTTTCAGCTGGTGTCTGAGTTTTGGAAGGCCTCAAAGAACACAGTAACAGTACACTGCTCTGGTATTATGGATTTTAAATTCCTATTCTGTGAAGCAGCATGTCTTATAGTTATTTAAGGCAAATAAGTCGATTGACTGATCATAGAATCCATGGTGGTAAGAGGAATTCTGTTGACTGAGGCTACTTGATTTGCCAAACTACTTGTTGTTGTGCGTTCCCCAGCTTAACACCCTGGGGGTCACCCAGAATGTGCACTCTACCTCATTCATCCCATCTGGGTATTACTGTGAGATAAAATTGCACACTGAATGAGAAGTTTGCGTGTATGACTATTTTTAAGTACATCACCATATAGGCAGCCATACTCTCAACTTCAGAGGAAGCCAAAGTGGTGACACGCAGACCAGTAATAAAATGCCCATAATTCACTCATACATTATGTCTATACTACTGCACAAGGCAGCTGCCATCTTCATCAGGTCAGTATTAGTTAAAATCTGCTGTTGTGTTTTAGGTCTCTCATCATGGCAGTTAGTGTCTAAATCAAACATAAGACAGTGTATAGTACTGAAAAGAAAGCGTGTTGATGAATTGATTCTGGAACAAACAAAGCAAGTGTCACATCAGATGTCCTCTTCATTTTCACACTGTGATTTGAAATCGGCTGATAACAAAATTATGTGATTGCAAAGCAAGGGCGATTACAGTAGATAGACTGGAGAAGACCAACCAACCAAATCCACTCCACTTCAATCATAATAATAATTATTTTTAAAAAAATCAAACATCATGATTGGTGTCATACTCAATGCTATCACAAGACTGTTTTTTTTTTTTTATATCTGAATTCACAGTACACAAATCCAACACCACTCAGTCAAGAGCACTAAATCTAGCCTGCACTTTCCTTTTACCTAGTCCACATGTGGTCAGTTCCTGCTATAAATAGCACTAGCTGGCCCCAACTGGGCTGAGATGGGATTGAATAATTAGCAGCTGAGAGGAGCTGAAAGTGGGGGAAACTGACAGCTGTGAATTGTCAGTGCTGTGATGTTTTTCCCCCTCTATTTTCACGTGTGTTTTTTGTGTGTGCAGACCCCCACCCAAGCTGCCGGACTCTGCATCGGAATACCGGGCGTTGTGGGGCAACGAGCTGCTGCAGTTGTACCTGGGGGTGTGGAAAACCTGCACCAACCCCGTCACACTGGAGGCTGCTGCAGGGGCCGTGCAGAACCTGACTGCCTGTGACTGGGCTGTGAGTCTCCCCCCCTCCCTCCACTGCTGCTGCAGTCTGTCCTTCTGTCTATCAGTGAAGGAATGAAGGAAGGAGTGAATGGATGAATGAATTATGGAGTGAAAGAGTGGATGGATGAAGGAGTGAATGAAGGAAGGAAAGAGCTGGGGCCGTGCAGAACCTGACTGCCTGTGACTGGGCTGTGAGTCTCCCTCCCTCCCTCCACTGCTGCTGCTGCAGTCTGTCCTTCTGTCCATCTATCCTTCCATCAGTGAAGGAATGAAGAAAGGAGTGAATGGATGAATGAATTATGGAGTGAAAGAGTGGATGGATGAAGGAGTGAAGGAAGGAAGGAAGGAAGGAGCTGGGGCCGTGCAGAACCTGACTGCCTGTGACTGGGCTGTGAGTCTCCCTCCCTCCCTCCACTGCTGCTGCAGTCTGTCCTTCTGTCTGTCAGTGAAGGAATGAAGGAAGGAGTGAATGGATGAATGAATTATGGAGTGAAAGAGTGGATGGATGAAGGAGTAAATGAATGATGGAGTGAAGGAGTGAATGAGTGAATGAGTGAAGGAGTGAATGAATGAAAGAGTGAATGGATGGATGGGATGGATGGATGGGTTTGCCGCAAAACATTGGCCAGCTCACAGCACCAGGAAGCACAAGAACATTCTTCTCCCCTCTTCACAAACTTATGAAAAAACACACACACACACACACATGGACACACACACAAAACACACACTCACACACACACACACACACACACACACACACACACACACATATATATATATATATATATATATATATATATATATATATATATATATATATATATATATATATATATATATAACAGTGTTGATTTTAGGGTGCGCCCTTGCGGGATTCCCGCATTTTTTTCAACTTTGCCGCAAAATAATGTGACCAGTGCGCCCTAACGGACGCAAAAAAACTGTGGATAGCGCATATTTGAACAAACAGTGCGCCCCCGCAACTGCCATTTGTATAGTTTCAAAATAGCGCTACATGCGTTGGTCATTACGTTGATACCCCAGGGACAGCAGGATGCACTGATTAGCGCCTACAGTCGTCACAACCATCACAAAGCGGCTGGTTTGACGTCATTTCCCTACTCATTTATGTCATTACGTCATTTTTTCAAGGGGGCCGTGACTCCTGAAACAAGCGACATCATTGTGACAGAGATCGTTAGTGGTGTTAGTGGAAGAAGCCGTGTCCCAGCAGGGTTCAAAGCTGATAGACCTTAGAGTTTTCAAGGCTGTTTTTCAGATCTGGCTAGACAAGTAGCCCGTACTTGGCAACAATAATGATGGCATAGGGTAGACTATCGGCTGGATATCAAAAGTGACTTTGACCCCCCCCCCCCCCCTCTCTCTCTCTCTCTCTCTTCTCTCTCTCTCCTCTCTCTCTCTCCTCTCTCTCTCTCTCTCTCTCTCTCTCTCTCCTCCCCCCCCCTCTCCCCCCCTCTCTCTCTGTGCGTGGGAGGAAAAAGACTTTGATATTTGCTTTCACCTCTCTTCTCTTCTAGATCCAGATCTCTCTTTAACAGAAACTCTCTCTCTCTCTCTCTCTCTCTCCTCTCTCTCTCTCTCTCTCTCCTTCTCTCTCTCTCTCTCTCTCTCTCTCTCCCTCATGGGAGGGGGGAGGGGCAAGACTTTGATATTTGCTTTCACCTCTCTTCTCATCTAGATCTAGATCTCTCTATAACTCTGAAAGTGGAAATACAAAATTGACTTTGACCCCCCCCCCCCCCCTTTTCTCTCTCTCTCTCTCTCTCTCTCTCTCTCTCTCTCTCTCTCTCTCTCTCTCTCTCTCTCTCTCTCTTTCTCTGTCTGTCTGTCTCTGTCTCTCTGTCTGTCTGTCTGTCTGTCTGTCTGTCTCTCTGTCTCTCTCTCTCTCCTCTCTCTCTCCTCCTCTCTCTCTCTCTCTCTCTCTCTCTCTCTCTCTCTCTCCCCCTCTCTCCCCCATATGGGAGGAAAAGATAAGACTTAGACATTGGCTTTAACCCCTTTTCTCATCTAGATCTAAATCTAGTTCTCCCTCCAATTATGAATGGAAATACAAAATGGACTTTTGACATCCCTTCCTCCCTCCCCCCCCTCTCTCTCTCATATATTGTGAGTGGGGGGGGGGGGGGGGGGTAAGACTGATTTTGGCTCTTGCCTCTTTTTTCATCTAGATCTAGCTCTCCAACTCAAAATGAGGAAATACAAATATGACTTTGACTCACTCTCTCCTTCCTTCCCCCCCCCCCCCTCTCTCTCTCTCTCCTTCCCTCCCCCCTTCCCCCCCTCCCCTCTCTCTCTTGTATACAAACAATGCATCTCCTGTATCTATGTAGTATGTATCCCTCCACATCTGAATGTACCACTATCTTCCCCCTCCCTTCTCCCCCCCCCCCCAACTCTCTCCCCTCTTTCCTTTGTAAGAAAATCATTTTACAGACCAGCTGCAATACATAAGGTGTATATTAAATCCTGTCTGCCTACATACCACCCTGTTTGTTTTGTTTCTCGTTCTTTAAAAATAGCAGAAATCAGAGTACTAACGGTATTAATGAGCAAATACTACTTACTACTTGTCCCCTTTTTTATGAAGAGAAAAGGGGGAGGGGGCAAATGCCCCCTTTTTTTCATTTCAGGGGGCCCTTGGGCCCCCTTTTTTGAAATCCTAGAATCAACACTGTATATATATAATATGTGCGTGCATGCGCATACACACACCCACGTGCAAGCACACACACACACACTCTCACACGCACGCACACACACAACACACACACACACACACACACACACACACACACACACACACACACACACACACACACACACTGTTTGAATGGGTGTATTGGTGGTGCCTCAAACTTAGGCCATTTTAAATTTTACCTTTTCTATTTTGGGGATAATGGAATAAGCACTCGTGTGCTTTTTTGCAGCAAGTCCCCATGTGTATGCAGTTTTGTCGATTTTGTCATCTGTTCCCACTGGCACACAATGGCCTACTCTTCTGAAAAGCGGAACAGGTTTCAACGTGTGGGCAAGAAGTTCTGCTTGCATTCGCACCTGAGATCTCGGTTTATAGTCTGATCTGAAGGACTTTTTGGCGGGAGTGGAGTCGGCATTGATTTTGTGTGTGTGCTTGTGTGTGTGTGTTATTTACTTTATTATTATTTTATTAATTTTTTTATTTATTCTTTTATATCGAAGATAATGGGATAAGCACTCCAGTCCCTGTGTGTATGCAGTTTTGCAAATGTCATCTGTTCTCTGTGTGTGTGTGTGCGTGTGTGTGTGTGTGTGTGTGTGTGTTTGCGTGTGTGCGTGTTTGCATGTGTGTGCTCACTCTCTCTCTCTCTCTTTCTCCAGCCTGCAGTGGAGTGTCGGGCCTTCATTCGCAAAGCGAAGGGCCTTCCCATTCTGGTGGACTTGCTCACCTGTGATTCTGATCGCGTCGTCTGTGCCGCCGCCACCGCTCTACGCAACCTCACCATCGACCCCACCAACAAGGAGCTGATTGGTCAGTGGTTTGGAAATGTCTGTGTGTGTGTATGTGTGTGTGTGGTGTGTGTGTGTGGGTGGGTGGGTGGGTGTGTGGGTGTGTTGTGTGTGTGTGTGTTGTGTGAGTGTATGTGTGTGTGTGTGTGTGTGTGTGTGTGAGTGTGTATGTGTGGGGGTGTGTGTGGTTGTGTGTTGTGTGGGGGTGTTTTCTGTGTCTGTGTGTGTGTGTGTTGTGTGTGTGTGTGTGTGTGTGTGTTATGTGTGTGCGTTGTGTGTGTGTGAGTGTGTGTGTTGTGTGTGTGTGTTGAATGTGTGTGTGTGTGTGTGTGTGGCTGAAGCTGACGTATGACTGATGTCCTATGAAACTGACTGACTGATGTCCTATGAAACTGACTGACTGATGTCCTATGAAACTGACTGACTGATGTCCTATGAAACTGACTGATGTCCTATGAAACTGACTGATGTCCTATGAACCTGACTGATGTCCTATGAACCTGACTGATGTCCTATGAAACTGACTGACTGATGTCCTATGAAACTGACTGATGTCCTATGAAACTGACTGATGTCCTATGAAACTGACTGACTGATGTCCTACGAAACTGACCGATGTCCTATGAAACTGACTGATGTCCTATGAAACTGACTGACTGATGTCCTATGAAACTGACTGACTGATGTCCTATGAAACTGACTGATGTCCTATGAAACTGACTGACTGATGTCCTATGAAACTGACTGACTGATGTCCTATGAAACTGACTGATGTCCTATGAAACTGACTGATGTCCTATGAAACTGACTGACTGATGTCCTATGAACCTGACTGATGTCCTACAACATGTCACTGTCTGTCTGTTCTCAGGCAAGTACTCCATCTGTCAGCTGGTGGCCTGGTTACCTGGTGACAGCCGGCACTTAGCCAACAAGGCCCCTGACGATCTCACCTGTGCTGTGCTGGCCACTCTGTACGAGGTGGTCCGCTCCAACCCTGGTCACGCTGAGTAAGTCCGGCCTTGTCTGTTGGTGTCCAGCAGTAGCATTTATTTAACCCTCTTAGTCCCATACCGGGATTTGCCGGTGTTGATGTATTGTAAATAGTAGTTTAGGTTACGTTTGTTTTGGTAGTTGTCGCTCCTGAATGAGGAGTAGAGGGCATGAGAGCTGTCAAGATGGCGTATGTATGAGCATGTCAATAATAAACCTGTATCCCCTCACGTATCGCCTGCATGTGGTTTATGCAGTGAGTATGAGCTATTAACAGCCGGGATTGAATAATTGCCCCCCTTGAATCCCGAACCGGGATTTGCCGGGATTTACACACAGTAGATTTCCATCACGCTGTGACCATCACTAATTGCTACCATATGCCAAAGCTCTATCAGGCTAGAGGTAGAAACCTTGCTGAGAGTCTGGAAGTAATTATAGCTGCTGGGTATGTACCTAAAAGGAGGAAAAGGCCAGCAAGCATGTGTGCCTGACCTGATTTCGTGA
>CM060337.1:25253132-25270853 GCA_030674155.1 Stramonita haemastoma
GGACTGGATGTGAACCCCCCCCCCCCACAAAAACACGAGTGCTTATTCATTATCGTCGAAATAAAAGAATTTGCCTTGCCTTTCCTTGGTAACAAGGCAACTCCCGATTCCCCCGCACAGGTAACACGATCACTTCTGACTCCCTTTGCCTAGGTAACAAGGCAACTCCTGACTCCCTTTGCCTAGGTAACAAGGCAATGCCTGACTCCCCTTGCGTAGGTAACAAGGCAACTCCTGACTCCCTTTGCGTAGGTAACAAGGCAATGCCTGACTCCCTTTGCGTAGGTAACAAGACAATTCCTGACTCCCCTTGCGTAGGTAACAAGGCAATGCCTGACTCCCCCCGCACAGGTAACAAGGCAATGCCTGACTCCCCCCGCACAGGTAACAAGGCAATGCCTGACTCCCTTTGATAAGGGCGGGGACTGGATGTAAAAAAAAGAAGAAAAAGCACACAAGTGCTCATTCATTATCGTCGAAATAAAAGAATTATTTTGCCTTGCCTTGCATTGCCTTGCCTTGCATTGCCTTGCCTAGGTAACAAGGCAAATCCTGACTCCCCCGCGTAGGTAACCAGGCAAATCCTGACTCCCCCGCGTAGGTAACAAGGCAATTCCTGACTCCCCCGCGTAGGTAACAAGGCAACTCCTGACTCCCCCGCACAGGTAACAAGGCAACTCCTGACTCCCCCGCACAGGTAACAAGGCAACTCCTGACTCCCCCGCACAGGTAACAAGGCAACTCCTGACTCCCCCGCACAGGTAACAAGGCAACTCCTGACTCCCCCGCACAGGTAACAAGGCAACTCCTGACTCCCCCGCACAGGTAACAAGGCAATGCCTTACTCCCTTTGATAAGGGCGGGGACTGAATTAAAAAATAAAAAAAAGCACACGAGTGCTTATTCATTATCCTCGAAATAAAAGAATTTGCCTTGCCTTGCCTAGGTAGCAAGGCAATTCCTCACTCCGCCGCACAGGTAACAAGGCAATACAGTTGATACAGTTGCAGACAGGAAAAAGAGAAGAAAAAAAAAGGGTAGACACTGCACTTATGGCGACGCGCTCCTCCTGGGGAAGGTCAGCAGCCCGAATTTCACACAGAGAAATCTACTGTGACATAAAGTGGTATAAATATAAAATAAAATCAAATAAAATCAAAGTAATAAAAAAAAAAAGCCTGACTCCCTTTGCACAGATAACAAGGCAATGCCTGACTGCCTTTTCGTAGGTAACAAGGCAGCTCCTGACTCCCTTTGTGTAGGTGACAAGGCAATGCCTGACTGCCTTTTCGTAGGTAACAAGGCAAATCCTGACTCCCTTTGATAAGGACGGGGACTGGATGTAAAAAATAAAAATGCGCACGAGTGCTTATTCATTATCGTCGAAATAAAAGAATTTGCCTTGACTTGACTTGCCTTGCCTTGCTTTGCATTGCTTTGCCTAGGTAACAAGGCAATTCCTGACTCCCCCGCATAGGTTAAAAGGCAAATCCTGACTCCCTTTGATAAGGTGATAAGGGCGGGGACTGAATTTAAAAAAAACAAACAAAGCACACGAGTGCTTATTCATTATCCTCGAAATAAAAGATTTTGCCTTGATTTGCCTTGCCTTGCCTTGCCTTGCTTTGCATTGCCTTGCCTAGGTAACAAGGCAACTCCTGACTCCCTTTGCGTAGGTAACAAGGCAACTCCTGACTCCCCCGCACAGGTAACGAGGCAATTCCTGAATCCCTTTGATAACAGCGGGGACTGGATGTGAAATAAAACAACAACACACACGAGTGCTTATTTATTATCGTTGAAATAAAAGAATTTGCCTTCCTTGCCTTGCATTACCTTGCTTTGCATTACCTTGCCTTGCATTGCCTTGCCTAGGTTACAAGGCAATTCCTGACTCCCTTTGCGTAGGTAACAAGGCAGTACAGTTGATACAGTTGCAGACAGGAAAAAGAGAGAAAAAAAATAGGCAGGCGCTGCACTTGTGGCGACGCGCCCTCCCTGGAGAGAGAGAGAGAGAGAGGAGAGAAGAGAGAGAGAGAGAGAGAGAGAGAGAGAGAGAGAGAGAGAGAGAGAGAGAGAGAGAGAGAGAGAGAGACACTACTACTACTACTACTACTACTACTACTACTACTACTACTACTGCTGCTGCTGCTGCTGCTGCTGCTGCTGCTGCTGCTACTACTACTACTACTACTACTACTACTACTACTACTACTACTACCACTACCACTACCACTACCACTACTACTAACACTACACCTTTACATTCAAACTGAAAAAAATGTCATGTTTTCTTTTTTGTTTGGCAGAAATCAGAGGAGGAGGAGGCGGCGGAGAAAAAGGAGGAGGAATACAACTATGCTGAGGAGGTGCCCCCTCTCTCCTATCAGCTGACTCAGCAGTACAGAAGCACCCACCCTGAATACGTGGTACGATACTAAGCTGTGGGGCTGAGGAAAAAAAACTGCCATGGAACATCGGCAAAAGGAGGTCACGAATTGAGTCAAAGTGGACAATTATGGACATACTTACATTTATGAATAACAAAGTGGAAAATTATGGACATACTACATTTATGGATACAAAATGGAAAATTATGGACATACTACATTTATGAATACAATAACAAAACAAAAATCCTGCACAGGAATGTGCCCTTTGCAGATGAGGAATCTAGTTTGTCATTGACGGTAAAATAAAATGCAGAATATAAGAATTTGGGTGGAAAAAAGACAGCTAGTTACCAGAATTTTTTTGTCTAACATTTTATTTATAATGTATGTGTAAGACAGATCTTTCTGAAATGAATCAGATGCTACAACAGTGAAAAATAAAAATCAATAAAAACAAAATGCATCAGTTGCCCTCTTTCGATTCCCCAAAAAGCACATTTCCATCTGTTTTCACTTTTTACAATTCGTGTTTAAAAAAAAAATAATTTCTGTTTGATTATCAATATATGTAATTTGACTAGCTCATTGGTAAGTTATTTATGAACACATCACATGATTCTGGTTTAGTCGTTATATTGTGTATCTATGTTAGTCATACACGTCAGTAGTAGTGATGATAATATGTGCATGAATGCATATATCTAGCAAAGACGTTAATTTAAGGAGAAACAGCCTAATGTTAAAGTCTGAGTCATTGGTGTAAAACAATCTGTGTACACGTACAGAATCATTTCATGTGGATCTCATTTTTCTTTTGGTGTTGGAAATAGTCTATCTTCTGTGAAAATGCTATTTGTCAATCTTCATCATAGTTTACTGCATCTTCACTGGAGTGTTCTCTTTGTGTGTGCATGTGTGTACGGTTAATCACCTGAGGTTTTAACTAAAAGGGTCCATAGTAAACCGTTTCAGATGTTTAATAAACAGATATTCAAATACTGGCAATTATTGTGAGTGACTTTGTGAAATGGGCATGGCCATATTGGGTAGAATGCTTGTTCTTTCTTTCTTTTTCTTTCTTTCTTTCTTTCTTTCTTTCTTTTCTTTCTTTCTTTTTCTTTCTTTCTCTTTCTTTCTTTCTTTCTTTCTCTTTTCTTTTATACCACTAAATATAAGTCACAGCAGATTCTTCTGCGTAAAATTCGGGCTGCTCTCCCCGGGGAGAGCGTGTCGTCATAAGTGCAGCGCCTAACCATTTTTGTTTTCTTTTTCCTGTCTGCAGTTGTATTTTTTTCCCTACCAGAGTGGCTTTTTTCTACATAATTTTGCCAGGGACAACCCTCTTGTTGCCGTGGGTTCTTTTACGTGCGCTAAATAATGTGTGTAACACACGGGACCTCGGCTTATCGTCTCATCCGAAAGGCTAGCATCCAGACCACCACTCAGGATCTAATGGATGGGGGAAAAGTTTTGGGCGTCTGGTATTCTGCGCTTGTACTTTTGTGATTCTGCAGGAGGTCTACCCGCTGGCCTCAGCCGACATATTCTGACTTCAGCCCAGGTGTGTAAGAACAGATTCCAGATTTGCTTGGGAAAAAAAGGCATCTGGCAAGATTTCTTTATTCATTTTATCTATTTATTTATTCTTTTATATCAAAGATAATGGAATAAGCACTGGTGTGCTTTTTTTCCCCCCATCCAATCCCCGTGTGCATGCAGTTTTGTAAATATTGTCATCTGTTCCCACCGGCGCACAATGACCTACTCTTACAAAAAGCGGAACAGGATTTAACGTGTGCGCAAGATGTTCTGTGATGGACTGGGTAGGCAGAAAACCAGCACGAGGGGGATAGGGAGGTAAGGGGAAAAATGCAGAAACAAAGGGAGTAATAGGAAAGGTGAAATTTCTAGCACAGAATTTCCAGAAAGTGGGGGATGCTATTCATATTGAAAGAACCTCCGGCATCCGCAAAAAAGGTGGGGAGTGGGGTGGGAAGGGGTTGTTGTGAAATAAAAATCAGCCAAAGGTCAATGTATTGTGTTGTGTTTAAAACACTCCTGAAGTTGGAATGCAGCTACCTTAATGGTGGGTAAACCGTCACAATCCCGAAATCTCACCCTTACATTTTGTAAATCTTGGGTTCTCTCACTGAGGAACCTTGCCTTCAGCGCCTTGGCTTTATCTTGCACAGTTCTTGACTGAACCATTGATGCTGAGGGGCAAGAGCAAAGTGAGAGGCTGTATGATCAGTGGCTTTATCCTGCACAGTTCTTGATTGAACCATTGATGCTAGGGGCAGCAGAAAAGTGAGGGAGGCTGTATGATCAGTGGCTTTATCCTGCACAGTTTTTGATTGAACTATTGATGCTAGGGGGAAACAGCAAAGTGAGAGGCTGTATGATCAGTGGCTTTATCCCAGTTCTTGATTGAACCATTGATGCTAGGGGGAAACAGCAAAGTGAGAGGCTGTATGATCAGTGGCTTATTTTCCCACTCATGGAATTCCACTTTACAGCTTAGTCTTTAATGATCGACTATTATGACTCTCTGACTAGGAGGCTTGACTTGCAAAGTTCTTCTGTGCTGCAGCCCAGGGGGCTACTTGGCCTTTGGAGAACATCTCCAACGCTGACTGTCCTTATGCCCTCTTGGCAGAGAGAGTGGGGATGTTCTGTCGAACAGGGCGGAAAAACAAACAAGGTCAAAGTGTGCGTGAAACGTACGCGTGCGTGCATGCATACCATCCCCCCCCCCCCCGACTTTTCCACGGTAAAAGATCCCACGGCACCAAGACCATACGGCACTGTATGCATACATTCTCTCCAACCATCTTGGACATGCGTGGCGCCGGATTTGTGGCGACGACACAGCGCCCAAGAGCTAGGAAAGCGTGTTTCTCGGAAGGAAAGCTGGTAAGTGTACGCCACCAAAATCCTGCTCTGCACGTAAGAATAATGACACTATACAGCAATATGATGCAGCACAGCAAACTGCAGGGTTTCCGCCACATGCGCGCACACAAACCAACACACTAAATAACACCAGCGAGCACGCGCGTGCGTGCATGCATACCCACCCCCCTCCCGAAAAAAGCGGCCGATTTGAGCCAAGATGGCCCCCAAAGGGCCGTTTTCGGCCCCATCCGACCCCGAATTTTGCACGGTAAAAGATCCCACGGCAACAAGACCATACGGCACTGTATGCATACACTCTCTCCGACCATCTTGGACATGCGTGGCTCCGGATTTGTGGCGACAAAAAAGAGCCCAAGAGCTAAGAAAACGTGTTTGTCGGAAGGAAAGCTGGTAAGTGAAGGCCACCAAAATCCTGCTGTGCGCGCAAGAATAATGACACTATACAGCAATATGATGCACCACAGCAGACTGCAGGGTCTACGCCACATGCGCACACTCAAACCAACACACTAAAAAATACCAGCGCGCGGGCGCGTGCGTGCATGCATACCCACCCCCCTCCCGAAAAAGCGGCCGATTTGAGCCAAGATGGCCCCCAAAGGGCCGTTTTCGGCCCCGTCCGACCCCGACTTTTGCACGGTAAAAGATCCCACGGCACCAGACCTACGGCACTGTATGCATACACTCTCTCCGACCATCTTGGACAAGCGTGGCGCCGGATTTGTGGCGACGACACAGCGCCCAAGTGCTAGGAAAGCGGGTTTGTCGGAAGGAAAGCTGCTAAGTGTACGCCACCACAAATCCTGCTCTGCGCGCAAGAATAATGACACTATACAGCAATATGATGCACCACGTCAATCTGCAGGGTCTCCTCCACATGCGCGCACACAAACCAACACACTGAAAACACCAGCGGCGCCGCGCGTGCGTGCATGCATATCCACCCCCCTCCCGAAAAAAGCGGCCGATTTGAGCCAAAGATGGCCCCCAAAGGGCCGTTTCCGGCCCGTCCGACCCCGACTTTTGCACGGTAAAAGATCCCACGGCAACAAGACCATACGGCACTGTATGCATACACTCTCTCCGGACCATCTTGGACAAGCGTGGCGCCGGATTTGTGGCGACGACACAGCGCCCAAGTGCTAGGAAAGCGGGTTTGCGGAAGGAAAGCTGCTAAGTGTACGCCACCACAATCCTGCTGTGCGCGCAAGAATAATGACACTATACAGCAATATGATGCAGCCAGTCAAACTGCAGGGTCTCCTCCACGATGCGCGCACACAAACCAACACACTGACAAACACCAGCGCGCCGCGCGTGCGTGCATGCATACCCACCCCCTCCCGAAAAAAAGCGGCCGATTTGAGCCAAGATGGCCCCCAAAGAGCCGTTTTCAGACCCCGTGCCGCCCCGACTTTTGCACGGTAAAGAGGAAGCTGCTAAGTGTACGCCACCACAATCCTGCTCTGCGCGCAAGAATAATGACACTATACAGCAATATGATGCACCACGTCAATCTGCAGGGTCTCCTCCACATGCGCGCACACAAACCAACACACTGAAAACACCAGCGCGCGCGCGCGTGCGTGCATGCATACCACCCCCCTCCCGAAAAAGCGGCCGATTTGAGCCAAGATGGCCCCCAAGGGCCGTTTTCGCCCCGTCCGACCCCGACTTTTGCACGGTAAAGATCCCACGGCACCAAGACCATACGGCACTGTATGCATACACTCTCTCCGACCATCTTGGACAAGCGTGCGCCGGATTTGTGGCGACGACACAGCGCCCAAGTGCTAGGAAAGCGGGTTTGCCGGAAGGAAAGCTGCTAAGTGTACGCCACCAAATCTGCTTGCGCGCAAGAATAATGACACTATACAGCAATATGATGCACCACGTCAAACTGCGGGTCTCCTCCACGTGCGCGCACACAAACCACACACTGACAAACACCAGCGCGCGCGCGCGTGCGTGCATGCATACCCACCCCCCTCCCGAAAAAGCGGCCGATTTGAGCCAAGATGGCCCCCAAAGGCCGTTTTCAGACCCGTGCCGCCCCGACTTTTGCACGGTAAAAGATGCCAGGCACCAAGACATTATCGTACAACATGCATACACTCCTCCCACCCTCTCCGACGCGTGTGGCGCCGGATTTGTGGCGACGCACAGCCCCAAGAGCGGGGAAAGCTGTTTGTGGCAAGAAAGCTGCTAGTGTAGGCGACAAAAGACAAGCAGGGCGCACATAAAATATGACACTACACAGCCTATCATGCACCGCAGCAATCTGCTGGGTGCCCCGACATGCGCGCACACAAACCAACACACTGAAAAACACCAGCGCGCGCGCGCATGCGCGCATGCATACCCACCCCCTCCGAAAAAGCGGCCGATTTGAGCCAAGATGGCCCCCAAAGGGCCGTTTCCGGCCCCGTCCGACCCCGACTTTTGCACGGTAAAAGATCCCACGGCACCAAGACCATACGGCACTGTATGCATACCTCTCTCCGACCATCTTGGACAAGCGTGGCGCCGGATTTGTGGCGACGACACAGCGCCCAAGTGCTAGAAAGCGGGTTTGTCGGAAGGAAAGCTGCTAAGTGTACGCCACCACAATCCTGCCTGCGCGCAAGAATAATGACACTATACAGCAATATGATGCACCACGTCAAACTGCAGGGTCTCCGCCACATGCGCGCACACAAACCAACACACTGACAAACACCAGCGCGCGCACCCGTGCGTGCATGCATACCCACCCCCCTCCCGAAAAAGCGGCCGATTTGAGCCAAGATGGCCCCCAAAAGAGCCGTTTTCGGCACCGTCCGACCCCGACTTTTTGCACGGTATAAAGATCCCACGGCAACAAGACCATACGGCACTGTATGCATACACTCTCTCCGACCATCTTGGACAAGCGTGGCGCCGGATTTGTGGCGACAACACAGCGCCCAAGAGCTAGGAAAGCGGGTTTGTCGGAAGGAAAGCTGCTAAGTGTACGCCACCAAAATCCTGCTGTGCGCGCAAGAAATTATGACACTATACAGCAATATGATAGAGCACAGCAAACTGCAGGGTCTGCGCCACATGCGCGCACACAAACCAACACACTGACAAACACCAGCGCGCACGCCCGTGCGTGCATGCATACCCAACCCCCTCCCGAAAAAAGCGGCGGCCGATTTGAGCCAAGATGGCGCCCAAAGAGCCGTTTTTGGCCCCGTGTGACCCCGACTTTTGCACGGTAAAAGATCCCACGGCACCAAGACCATACGGCACTGTATGCATACCTCTCTCCGACCATCTTGGACAAGCGTGGCGCCGGATTTGTGGCGACGACACAGCGCCCAAGACCTAGGAAAGCGGGTTTGTCGGAAGGAAAGCTGCTAAGTGTACGCCACCAAAATCCTGCTGTGCGCGCAAGAATTATGACAGTATACAGCAATATGATGCAGCACAGCAAACTGCAGGGTCTCCGCCACATGCACGCACACAAACCAACACACTGACAAACATCAGCGCGCGCGCCCGTGCGTGCATGCATACCCATCCCCCTCCCGAAAAAAGCGGCCGATTTGAGCCAAGATGGCCCCCAAAGTGCCGTTTTTGGCCCCGTCCGACCCCGACTTTTTCACGGTAAAAGATCCCACGGCACCAAGACCATACGGCACTGTATGCATACACTCTCTCCGATCATCTTGGACAAGCGTGGCGCCGGATTTGTGGCGACGACACAGCGCCCAAGAGCTAGGAAAGCGGGTTTGTCGGAAGGAAAGCTGCTAAGTGTACGCCACCAAAATGCTGCTGTCCGCGCAAGAATTTTGACACTATACAGCAATATGATGCAGCACAGCAAACTGCAGGGTCTCCGCCACATGCGCGCACACAAACCAACACACTGACAAACACGAGCGCGCGAGCGCGTGCGTGCATGCATACTTACCCCCCTCCCGGAAAAGGGGCCGATCTGAGCCAAGGTGGCCTACAAAGGGCCGTTTTCGACCCAGTCCGACCCCGACTTTTGCACGGTAAAAGATCCCACGGCACCAAGACCATACGGCACTGTATGCATACACTCTCTCCGACCATCTTGGACATGTCTGGCGCCGAACTTGTGGCGACAACACAGCGCCCAAGAGCTAGGAAAGCGGGTTTGTCGGAAGGAAAGCTGGTAAGTGTACGCCACTAAAATCCTGCTGTGCGCGCAAGAATAATGACACTATACAACAATATGATGCAGCACAGCAAACTGCAGGGTCTCCGCCACATGTGTGCTCACAAACCAACACACTGACAAACACCAGCGCGGGTGCGCGGGCGTGCATGCATACCCACCCCCCTCCCGAAAAAGTGGCCGATTTGAGCCAAGGTTGCCCCAAAGGGCCGTTTTTGGCCCCGTCCGACCCCGACTTTTGCACGGTAAAAGATCCTACGGCCCCAGGACCATACGGCACTGTATGCATACACTCTCCCCGTTCATCTTTGACATGCGTGGCTCTGGACTTGTGGCGACGACACAGCGCCCAAGAGCTAGGAAAGCGGGTTTGTCGGAAGGAAAGCTGGTTAATATACGCCACCAAAATCCTGCCTTGCCCCCAAGAATAATGACACTATACAGCAATATGATGCACCACAGCAAACTGCAGGGTCTCCGCCACATGCACGCACACAAACCAACACACTGACAAAGACCAGCGCGCGCGTGCGTGCGTGCATGCATACCCACCCCCTCCCGAAAAAGCGGCCGATTTGAGCCAAGATGGCCCCCAAAGGGCCGTTTTCGGCCCTGTCCGACTCCGACATTTGCACGGTAAAAGATCCCACGGCACCAAGACCATACGGCACTGTATGCATACACTCTCTCCGACCATCTTGGACATGCGTGGCTCCGGACTTGTTGCGACGACACAGCGCCGAAGAGCTAGGAAAGCGGGTTTGTCGGAAGGAAAGCTGGTAAGTGTACTCCAAAATCCATACACGCACACACACACACACACACACGCTCAAGCACGCGCGCGCTCGAGAAAATAAGTTTCTGGTAGGTCTGCACTTGAAGTTGACCTGGCAGAGGGTTAAAATTTCTATCCTTAATTCAGAACACGCCTCTGAGCTTCGAACTCACGACTTCAGGGACCCATGGGGTTGACGTCAGGCGGTCTTTACCACTCGGCTATAGCGCCTGTCATAAAATAAGTATGGTTTAACTGAGGAAAAAAAACAAACCGAAACAACAAGGAAACTGTGTTATGTACAAAATGGCTGCTCCATACTAGACTCATAGTCTTCCATATATATTTTTGTCCTTTTCGTTCCACTGTTAGAACCACGAGGTAAACCAAACATGTTTTAAAACGTCCGAGCAAAAACAAGCAAGCAAGCAAGCAAGCAAGCAAGCAAGCAAGCAAGCAAGCAAGCAAGCAAGCAAACAAACAAACAAACAAAATAAAACGAGGTGGGGACAAGGCAAGGC
Source organism: Stramonita haemastoma (assembly GCA_030674155.1). Taxonomy (NCBI): domain Eukaryota; kingdom Metazoa; phylum Mollusca; class Gastropoda; order Neogastropoda; family Muricidae; genus Stramonita; species Stramonita haemastoma. The sequence continues at coordinate 25,263,906 of CM060337.1, forward strand.
AAGGTAAGGCAAGGCAAAATTCTTTTATTCGAGGATAATAGATAAGCACTCATGTGTTTTTTTACATCCAGTCCCCGCCTTTTTCAGGGATAACATCAAGATAAATAGATACTAAATAGTAAAACTATATGCAGTACCAAACAACATAAAGGAATAAGGACAGTATACATAATAAGATAATAAAAATGCACTCATTCAGAAGACGAAAATCAGAAACCACAATAAAAAGATTTTTATTATAGAAGAAAAAGAGAAGCGTTAATAGATAAAGAGCAACCAAAGAAACAATGACATAAACAACTTAGCAACCAAGAAAAGTCCTCCCCAAAACAATTAGCTACAGCATTGTTACAACTCATAACAACAAAATGAACTCAGAAGGAACTAAAGATAATACAATGATTATAATGATGACAATAAGAATAATATCAACAATAGTGATAATAGTATGATAATAATACACGTAAAACTCACTCCTACACGTAGGTTAACACACACACACACACACACACACACACACACACACACACACACACACACACACACACACACACACACACACACACACACAACATACATACATACATACATACATACATACATACATACATACATACATACATACATACATACATACATACATACATACATACATACATACATACATACATACATACATACATACATACATACATACATACATACATACATATACGCAACTCACTCACGCATGCCCGCTCGCAGGCAAATGCACATACAAATCACACACACACACACACACACACACACACACACACACACACACACACACACACACACACACACACACACACACACACACACACACACACACACATTTACTCACACTTATATTTATAAGCACATATCCGCAGGCGCACATGTACTTGAGGTGGTAGGTTTGTTTTTTTTTTCTTAAAAAAAAAATTTTAGTCATAGAAAAAGAAGAATGATAAAAGTCAAACAATCATATCAGGTGACAATATTATCCTTTCTTTCACATTCATACTTCATATAAAAAAGAAGAAACAAAAGCAGACCCTAGAGTGTATCCATGATATCTCATACACGGATCACATCACTTATGAGGAGGTAAAAACCAGAATCAAAAACGGGACGAGTGAGTGAGTCCTTCACCTTCACCTTCACCTATCCAGTGGTCCCTTGGACTGTGGGGGGGGGGGGGGGGGGGGGGGGGGGGGGGGGGGGGCACCACTGAAGATTTTGCAACCAGCTTCCTGCACTCCCCTTGGTTCTCTGCTTTCCGCAGCAAATCGTTACACTGAAGGCCTGCCCACTCTCGGATGTTGTCTTCCCATCGTTTTCTCTGTCTGTCTCTTCAATCTCCCTCCTTGTACTGTTCCCTGTAGGACAGTCTTGGGCAAGTCCAGATGTTCATGTGACATGCCCGTACCACTTCAGTTTTTTTTTTTTTTCCTCTGAAGTAAGGAGCTCTTCATAAAGTCCAATGGCGTTTTTGATTCTGGTTTTTACCTCCTCATAATGATGTGATCCGTGTATGAGATATCATGGATACACTCTAGGGTAACTATCTCGTCCCGTGTGTGCGCGTGGCTATGTGTGTGTGTGTGTGTGTGTGTGCGTGTGTGTTTGTGTGTGTAGGTGTGTGTGTGTGTTTGTGTGTGTGTGTGTGTACAGGTGTGGGTAAATGGGTGAGTGTATCTTCCTCCGAAAAATAATCTTATGAAAAAAAACCCACCAACAACAGCAACAACCTACGACAGTTATGAAACACTGAAGCAGACGGACTGAAAAATACACTGTTGGGGAAGAAGACAGACACCAGACCAACAAATTCACTGTGAGACAGACACACAGACTGTGAAAGACAGACTGTTTAACAAATCAAGGGAAGAAATCTGTCCTAATGTAAATTGAGCACACTAGGTTTTTCCCCTTTAGGCTGTTATCCGTATTCGATACAGCCTATCTTAGCTGACAAGAACACACACAAACACAGACAGACAGACAGAGACACAGACAAACAAAGAGACGGACAGACAAACAGACAGACAGACAGACAGACAGACAGACACACACACACACACACACACAGACGCACACAGACACACAGACACACAGACACACAGACACAGACACACACACACACACACACACACACACACACACACACACACACGCACGCACACACACAGACATATAGGCACGCACGCGCGCACACGGGACGAGATAGCCTAGTGGTTAGAGCATTGCGCTGGCAATCTGACGACCCGAGTTCGAATCCCGTTCGAGGGGATTTTTCCCCTGGAGTTAACCATCAGTGCAGACTCCACCCCCCTAAACACATAAGTGCTTATTCCATTATCCTTGATGTAAAAGAATAAAAGAATGAAATTTAATATGTAAATAAATAAATAATAAAGACTATCTATTTCTGTCTCTCTCACACTCATTGTTTACCTTTCTCTGTGTCACTCTCTATCTGCCTCCCTCCCTCTCCCCCTCCTCTCTCCCTCACACTCTCTGTCTCTGGCAATTTGATGACCCAGGTTCGTGTCTAGTCGAGGGGATTTTTTCCCTTGGAGTTAACATCAGTGCTGACTCCACTCTCCCCAAAAGTCTTCCGGACGAGTCTGTAAATCGTGGCCCCGTGTGCGAACGCACGTAGAACATCTTGCGCACACATTAAATCCTGTTCCGCTTTTCGTAAGAGTAGGTCATTGTGTGCCGGTTGGAACAGATGACAAGATTTACAAAACTTCATACACACGGGGACTGGATGAAAAAAGCACATGAGTGCTTATTCTATTATCCTCGATATTAAAGATTAAATAAAAATAAATACATAAAAACACTCTCAATCTGCCTCTCTCTCTCTCTCTCTCTCTCTCTCTCTCTCTCTCTCTCTCTCTCTCTCTCTCTCTCTCTCTCTCTCTCTCTCTCTCTCTGTCTGCCTCTCTCTCTCTCTTCCTATCTCTTTCTCTCCCTCCCCCCTTTCTCTCACACACAAACACACGCACACACACACACACACACTCACTCACTCACTCACTTACTCACTTACTCACTCACTCACTCACTCACTCTCTGTCTGCCTCTCTCATTGTCATTGTCTCTCTATCTGTCTCTGTCTCTGTCTGCCTGTGTGTCCGTCTGTCTGTCTGTCTGTCTGTCTGTCTGTCTGTTTCTGTCTGAGTCTGTCTGTTTCTGTCTGTGTCTATCTGTTTCTCTCTCTCTCTCTCTCTCTCTCTCTCTCTCTCTCTCTCTCTCTCTCTCTCTCTCTCTCTCTCTCTCTCTCTCTCTCTCTCTCTCTCCATGGCATGCCATGCTGACCATTTGGGCTGTAGAAATGATACATTTTATTTCTAAAAATGTGTGTTTTGTGCCTTGTCCCCTTCCCACTGACCCCTTGTGAATGGACTGGAAAAGCTTGACACAATAAAATATTGTCATTGTCATGATCTCTCTCTCTGTGTCTCTGTCTCTCTGTCTGTCTGTCTCTCTCTCTGTGTCTCTGTCTCTGTCTCTCTCTGTGTCTCTTGCTGTCTCTTTCTGTCTGTCTGTCTGTCTCTTTTTTTCTCTCTCACTCTGTCTCTCTGTCTCTCTGTCTATGTCTCTCTCTCTCTATCTCTCTCTCTCTCTCTCTCTCTCTCTCTCTCTCTCTCTCTCTCTCTCTCTCTCTCTCTCTTTCTCTCTTTCTCTCTCTCTCTCTCTCTTTCTCTCTCTCTCTCTCTCTCTCTCTCTCTCTCTCTCTCTCTCTCTCTCTCTCTCTCTCCATCTCTCTCTCTCTGTATCTATTTTACTTCTCTCCTCCTCCTCCTCCTCCTCCTCCTCCTCCTCCTCCTCCTCCTCCTCCTCTTCTCCTCGTTCCTCTCTAGCTGGCCTCTGTCCCTGACTGCAGTCCATACCCTGTCATGATGTCAGGAATTCTGTGGCGGAGCGAGGAAAGCTCTTGTTCCCAAGAGGACCTCTGAGAAATGAAGGAAAGCGAGGGCCAGGTCGCCGCGGGCAACCTCCTCTCAAACCGTGATCCATCCTCCCTCCTCCCCCTCCTCCAACCCTTCTCCCTTCTTTTCTTCGCCACCCATTCATTCTCCCCCTCCTACCCTTTAACTGCAGGCTAGACTCATCCTTGGTGGAAATCTCCCTTACCCTTGCCTTCTTCCCCTTCCCCTTTCCTCTCCCCCTCTCTCTCTCCCTCCTTGCTCCAATAATCCCTAGTCATTTGCAAGCAAGCTCTTCTGGGATGGCATCACTTCTCTTCTTCTTTTCTTCTTATCCCTCCTGTCTATTCATTCTTCTCTTCTTCTCCTGCTTAGGACACAAATGAAACTGTCGTTCACTGTAAGCATTATTCTACAGCATTCGCTTCTGTAGCTTACAGCGAATAACTAAGACTTTAAAAAATGTTTACAACGAACATCAAAGACTTTTAGAAATGTTTAAAGTGAATAATAAAGACTTTAAAAATGTTTACAGTGAATAACATAGACTTTTAAAAATGTTTACAGTGAACGACAAAGACTTTAAAAATGTTTTCCGGAACAACCGACTTTAAGAAATGTTTACAGCGAACAGCAAAGGCTTTAATTTTTTTTACAGCGAACAACAAAGACTTAAAAATGCTTACAGCAAACAAAAAAGACTTTAGAAATGTTTACAGCAAACATCAAAGATTAAAAAAAATGTTTATAGCGAACAACAAAGACTTTAAAAATGTTTATAGGGAACAACAGACTTTTAAAAATGTTTACAGTGAACACAAAGTTTTTAAAAAATGTCTACAGCAAACAGCAAACCTTTTTAAAAATGTTTACAGTGAACAACAAAGACTTAAAATATTGTTTTCGGAAAACAACAAAGACTTTTAAAAATATTTACAGTGAACAATTAAGACTTAAAACATATTTACAGTGAAGACAAAGACCTTAAAAAAGAGAATGCTTACAGTAGAATATTAAGATGATGATTATCAAAACATGCATACACTTTGAGTGATGGTGGACCAAAACATGCATACACTTCAAGGGATGATATGCGAAAACGTGCATACACTAGAAATGGTGATGTACAAAAACATACGTGCACAATCAGGGATAATGACCCCAATCGTGCATTTATCTATCAAAAGAGATTAGATACCAAAAGTATAAAGACATGTTAAGTAAACAGTACCAAAAACATGCATACTCTTTTGATGATACAACACACATACTTTGAGCGATGATGTACCAAAACACACATGTTGTAACTAAGATAATGTACTAAACATGCAATACATTTTAAATAATAATGTTCAAAAACAGGTATACACTGCACCCTATAATGCTATAACGAGGATGCAAAATAGCATAACTCTTGGGACAAGGCAGGTCATAAAACTGACACTTTTCACAGGCCACGAAACTGACTCTAGTAACAGGCCAGTTTCACGAAACTGACTCTCTTTACAGGCACGAAACTGACCTCTAGTGACAGGCCACGAAATTAACACTCTTTACAGGCCACGAAATTAACACTCTTTACAGGCCACGAAACTGACCTCTAGTGACAGGCCACCAAATTAACATTCTTTACAGGCACGAAACTGACCTCTAATGACAGGCCACGAAATTAACACTCTTTACAGGCCACGAAATTAACACTCTTTACAGGCCACGAAACTGACCTCTAGTGACAGGCCACCAAATTAACATTCTTTACAGGCCACGAAACTGACCTCTAGTGACAGGCCACGAAATGAACACTCTTTGCAGGCCACGAAATTGATCTTTAGTGACAGGCCACGAAATTAACATTCTTTACAGGCCACGAAACTGACCTCTAGTGACAGGCCACGAAATTAACACTCTTTACAGGCCACGAAATTAACACTCTTTACAGGCCACGAAGTTAACACTCTTTACAGGCCACGAAACTGACCTCTAGTGACAGGCCACCAAATTAACATTCTTTACAGGCTACGAAACTGACCTCTAGTGACAGGCCACGAAATTAACACTCTTTACAGACCACGAAACTGACCTCTAGTGACAGGCCACGAAATTAACACTCTTTACAGGCCACGAAAATGACCTCTAGTGACAGGCCACGAAATTAACACTCTTTACAGACCACGAAACTGACCTCTAGTGACAGGCCACGAAATTAACACTCTTTATAGGTTAACACTCTTTACAGGCCACGAAACTGGCCTCCAAGCGTCGTGTCATGAAATGTAGAGGCCATAAACATCATGAAGGGGCTGAGTATACAGTTTCTCTGAACCAGCCTCCATGGCACGGTGGTTAGTGCTAAGGGTTACAGACTGGAAGGTCGTGAGTTTGAATCCCATAAGAGTCATAGAGATTTTTTGGACTCCAGCCAGCTCCTATCAAGAGCGAGTGTGCTGTGGGCTCATAGGGAAGACAGGGACCACACAGTCGAGCTTCATCCACTTTAGGGATGCGGGTTTGAGAGTGTTGCTAAAATTACCTGACCAACACTAAAAAAATCTATATCTCTCAAGTCCGGTTGATACCAGGATATATTATAATAGGAAACGTCGAGTTCATCCCTGTCAAGTAGTGTCAAAGCAGATGCACTTCCACAGCAGCATCATTACATCATCCTCATCGTCATTGATCATCATGCAATAAAAGAAAATTGCCTATGATTTGTTGGCTCCTGTTGTTCTGGTCTCATGGTGACCAGTTTCCCATAGACTTCTGTGCCTGTGGTGAGTTTGTGTCAAAGCCTTTTGTGGTTGGAGGTTCACGGGGGATGGACGTTGTAGGGATGTTGTGGTGGTCGCTACCTCGTTTGGGTGACTCACCCAATCTGGCTCCACGACTGAGCTAATACTGTCGTTAGTAGGGGCCTTATTAAGTGGTGTCCTGCGTATGTTAGCTCAGAAATGAACACCATCAAAGTGACCCAGCAGCAGTGCAGGGCCGCTCTGGCTAGTCA
>CM060337.1:25270953-25273453 GCA_030674155.1 Stramonita haemastoma
AACGGTAAAAGGTAAAGATGTCCCATAACCGAAATGGTCGTAAGGGAGCGAGGCATCAGAAATCTCAGCTTCTCTAGGGGGGTAGCATATTGAGGGCGGCGCCCATCTCCTCTCCCTCGCTGCTTTACCTTCCCTGACCCTAGAGAGGGCAGGTACCCATTTACAGCTGGGTGAACTGGGGGACTGTACTAAAGGCAAGTCGCGCAAATGGTCATCCATGCACGTGGTAACCACGCTGAATGTTGCTTTAACATTGGCTGGAGGAAAGCGGGTGCTTTGATCACTTAGCTATCCTGTCCCCACAATGCCCTACTCTTCGGAAAAGGGGAACAGGTTTTAATGTGTGCGTATGCAAGATGTTCTGCATTCGTTCGCACACGGCACCTCGGTTAATAGTCTCATCCGAAGGACTTTGGGTGGGTGGGGGAGAGGGAGGTGGGTGGGAGTGGAGTCGGCACTGATGTTAACTCCAGGGTAAAATAATTATCCCCTTGAACGGGATTTGAACCCGAGTCAGCAGATCATGAGCGCAACACTCTAGCTCCAGCCAATGAGGCCAACAGCGCTAATTGATAAAACAACGAAAAAAAAAGAGACAACACAATAAAAAAAAAAAATTATTGTCATGTTATCTACCATACGGAATGAAAAACAAGACCAAGTGACAATTAAGTCTCTAAGGACCAATAGTACAAAAAAACACACGAAAAAACACACGTTCCTCTCTTTTTTCAATCTGTTCCTTCTTATTTCTTATTTACAATCTGTTCTTCTTTCTTTCTTTTTCTTTCTTTCTTTCTTTCTTTCTTTCTTTCTTTCTTTCTTTCTTTCTTTCTTTTTATTTTGTCAATCTATTCTTTCCATTCATCATAGCCAAAAGATCTCTATAATAGTGGATTTCTCAAAGTACTTTCCTGCGACGATCGAGGCCAATCAATATCCGTTTATTTTTCTGCAGTGTAAGCCAATACTCTGGGCGTGATGACTAGCAAAGCGCCTTAGTCGATGAAGGTAACAAGAATATACAGTCACAAATAGGGTTTCATTGTATTGTATTGTTTTGTATAGTATACTCCTTTCAGTCACGGCCCATTTCTATACGTGACATTCGAGCTGCTCTCTCTAGCTCTAAGGGAAGAGTGCGTTTGCTTCGTCACAAGAGCAGCGCCACCCATCTTTTTTCTTTTTTTTCTGTTTACATGTGTCACGTTTCCAATCAGACTCGAGTTTTCTTTTTCCATACAATTTTGCCAAGGGCAGTTCTCTTTTTTTGCTGTTGCTTCTTTTTACTTGCGACTGAGTGCGATTTATTGTTTCACAGGACCTCGGGTTTTCTTTTGTCCTACATTCTGCAAGACGAGTCCAGACCACCAATTCGTGTCTTTAGTGGGCGTCGGGAGATTGGGATGGTTTGGGGGGATGGGGGTGGGAAGATATTGAGCTCAAACAGATATCAACTCTCTACCCCCCCCCCCCCCCCCCCCCCACTTTGTTCTCCAGCCTGCCGAGTGTAATTTTCTTTTTCTTTTATCTTTATTATTTATTTATTTTTATTTATTCATTTATTGTTTAATAGCACTGCTATGCTTTTAATCTAGTCCCTGTGCAGTTTTGTAAATATTGTCATCTGCTCCCACCGGCACACAATAGCCTACTCTTACGAAAAGAGGAACAGGATTTAACGTGTGCGCAAGATGTTCTGCGTGCGTTCGCACACGGGGCCTAAGTTTACAGTCTCATCCGTAAGACTTTTGGGGAGAGTGGAGTCAACACTGATGTTAACTCCAGGGGGAAAATCCCCTCGAACGGGAGTCGAACTCGGGTCGTCAAATTGCAAGCGCAATGTTCTGACCACTAGGCTACCCCGTCCCCCTTAAAGGAGCTGTGTTGCTGTGTCACCCATTTCAAACGCCTGTAACTTTGTCAATGTTAAAGGTAGAACAATGAGTCATACATCAAATGATATGCGATGATCTGTAGATTTCAGAAAAAAAATATAACAACTCAATTTAACCCATGTATACCTTAAGGCTCTTTTTGTGAAAACATGTCACGTGTAATCATGGCGATGTTACTATGTTGTAATATTATACATTATGATGATGTCACTGTGTTGTAATATTATAGATATATGATGATGTGACTGTGTTGCGGTATTATAGATATATTGTGATGTCATTGTGATGTAATGTTATAGATAAATGGTGATGTTACTGTGTTGTAATATTATTATAGATAAATGATGTCACTGTGTTGTAATGTTACATATATTATGATGCCACTGTGTTTAAATATTAAAGATATATGGTGATGTTACTGTGTTGTAATGTTATAGATATATTGTGATGTCACTGTGTTTTAATATTGTAGCTATATGATGAGGTTACTGTGTTGTGATCTTATAGATATATGATGATGTCACTGTGCTGTAATGTTAACGATATGATTATGATGATGTCATTGTGTTGTAATGTTATATATATGGTGATGTCACTGTGTT
>CM060337.1:25278453-25280953 GCA_030674155.1 Stramonita haemastoma
AACAGCGGCCAGGAGTGCTACACAGGCTGTTACACTCTTACAGAACAATGTCATTTCCGAGTGCCAAGACAAAATTACAACCCCCTCCCCCCTCCTTATTGCTATGGATATGGTTCACCCAATGGCTTTTAAAACTATTTTAAACCTGGAGTTAACACGATATGGTTCACCCAATGGCTTTAAAACTATTTTAAACCTGGAGTTAACATCAATGCGGACTCCACTCTCCCCAAAGTCCTTCGGATGAGACTATAAACCGAGGCCCCGTGTGCGAACGCATGCAGAACATCTTGCGCACACGTTAAATCCTGTTCCACTTTTCGTAAGAGAAGGCCATCGTGTGCCAGTGGGAACAGATGACATTTACAAATTGTTTAATCTGCATACACTCGGGAATGGATGTAAAAAAGCACAAGAGTGCTTATCCCATTATCCTCGATATTTTGTTTTGGTTTAATATAGATATGGTTCATCCGATGGCTTTAAAAGCTATTGGTCGTTAGCTCTCATCTCCAAATCTGGCTCTGTTTAATGTCCATCTGTTCCTACGTTTTCAAAACTACTTGGCATATCAACGTTTTGCACCTAAATAATGGGTGTCACGGGTGCTTCGAGGAGTTTGCTGTATGTGGGCTCATTGAGAAGACTGGCCGTGGCAGTAGTAGTAGTAGGTACCCATCAATCTCGGAAGACTATGGAGTTGTGTTCTAGTTTTTAGAGCGCAAAGCCTAGGTAAGTAAGTATGGAGGGCAAGCTGTTACCCATGCAGCAGACCCCTCCCCCTCTCCACACCACTGGAATGGTCCATTGGAAAGGCAATGACCGATACGAATGGTTCCAGTACCGTCGCAGGAGCCACCAGAACGTTGCCATATACAGCCCCGAGCGGCCCTGGGACTCCAACTCCCCGATTTTTCCTTAGGAATGGTGTCTAAACACGACACCCGTGTGCATGCTGTTTTTTTTATATAATAATTTTGTCATCCGCTCTTACTGGCACACGATGGCCTGCTCTTCCGAAAGGCGGAACGGGGTTTTAACGTGTGCGCAAGATGTTCTGCGAGCGTTCGCACACGGGGCCTCGGTTTATAGTCTCATCCGAATGACTTGGACATTCAGTTCGATTTTTTCGTCAAACTGGGATGAAAGGGCGAGGCTGGGTACGAACCCAGAAACTCGGTTTACATATTGGCAGGCGAACGTCTTAACCATCCTGCCACCTTCCTTCCTCACTGGCCCTACACGGTTGAATATCATCCACTTGACAGATGTGATTTGATTAAAGAGCTCAGAGTTTGTTTCTCTTTGGCCTGATTCATACTGGGATATTTTCCTCAGGGATTGTGTTTAGACACGACACCTGTGTGCATGCTTGGTTTTTTTTATATTTTGTCATCCGCTCCTACTGGCACACAATGGCCTGCTTTTCCGACAGGCGGAAGGGGTTTTAAACGTGTGCGCAAGATAATTCTGAGTTTTAACACTAGCTGTGGGCTATAATGACTTCAGCTCTGAGAATGATACGGTCATTTGCTGACTGTAATAACAGCGGTAATAACATCAGTTGTGATCAGTAATAACCTAAAGTGAGGAAAGAAATAACATCAATTGTGGGCAATAATAGCAACAGTAATAGCATCGACTATGGACAGTAATAACATCAACTATGTGGATAGTAATAACAATCTTTGAAGACAGTAATAACATCAACTATGGACATTAATAACATCAGCTATTGAAAATAACATCAACTATGGACAATAATAACATCAGTTATTGAAAATAATAACATTAACTATGGACAATAATAGCATCAGTTATTGAAAACAATAACATTAACTATGGACAGTAATAAAAGCAAATTATCCCATCGGCAATAACATAGAATAATAGGCGATAATCTCATTAGTAATAACAATAGTTATGGACAGTAATAACATCAGCTGTGGACAGTAATAACCTAAGCTGTGGACAGTAATATCATCAACTATGGACAGTAATAACATCAATTGTGGACAGTATTAACAATCAGTTGTGGACAGTATTAACAATCAGTTGTGGACAGCCATACCGGCAGCTGTGGATAGTGATTACGATAACTGTCAGCGCTTTGTTTGGCACCCCAGGGAGAGAGAGAGAGAGAGAGAGAGGAGAGAGAAGAGAGAGAGAGAGAGAGAGAGAGATGAGAGAAGAGAGAGAGAGAGAGAGAGAGAGAGAGAGTAGGAGAGAGAGAGAGAGAGAGAGAGAGAGAGGAGAGAGAGAGAGAGAGAGAAGAGAGAGAGAGAGAGAGAGTTAGCGAGAGAGAGAGGAGAGAGAGTTAGCGAGAGAGAGAGAGAGAGAGAGAGAGAGAGAGAGAGAGAGAGAGAGAGAGAGAGAGAGAGAGAGAGAGAGAGAGAGAGAGAGAGAGAGACAGAAACACAGACACAGACACAGACAGAGAGAGACAGACAGACACAGATAGAGACACACACAGACAGAGACAGAGAGACACACACACAGA
>CM060337.1:25295953-25299016 GCA_030674155.1 Stramonita haemastoma
CCTCCTATACAGAATGAGCGTGCTGTGGGCTCATTGGGAAGACTAGGACCACACAGGTGAGCTTCATCCACTTTACAGAAGCGAGTTTGAGAGCGTTGTTCATATTACCTGACCAACACTGCAGGTGTCTGTATCTCTCGGGCCCGGTTAACGCCGGGATATAATTATTAATGATAGTAAGCGTAGAGTACAACTCTGTCAAGTAGTCTCAAAGCTCAATGCACTTCCATGGCAGCATCTTTACGTCATCGTTATCTTTGATCAGCATGCAATTAAAAAATATTGCCTCTGATTTCCGTGGTCCCAGTTGCTCTGATTTCGTGGTGATCTCAGAATTGGTCTCCCAATACACCTCTTTGCCTGTGGTGAGTTTATGTCGAAGCCTTAGAAGTTGGAGGTTTATGGGGGACGATCTTTGGAGTAACGTTGTAGTGGTCACCACCTCGGGTGGGCATGCAACTCACTCAGTCTGGCTCCGCGATTGAGCTAATACTGTCGTTAGTAGGGGGCTTAGTAGATGGTGCCCTGCGTATGTTAGTTAGCTCAGAACAGGCACCACTGAACATCACCAAAGTGACCCAGCAGCAGTGCAGGGCCCCTCTGGCTGGCTGCCCCACAGTGGCCTGATATCGATAGGCTCCCTGTAGATTTCCGATCCCGGAATGAGACATAACGAATCTGGGTATGGATGTGGATGGGAGATTGAAATGAGCGGTGTGGGAACAGAGAGGGAGAGGTGTGGCAGTGAGGGAGTGAGAATTTTTTCAGAATCAGAATCAAAAAACTTTATTGCCATTAAGTCAGAACGAGACTTATTTGACACCAAACGTAAACGTATAAATTAACATTCTTAAAAGAGTGATCAAAGTGATGCTGATCAAACTCAGTGTGGCAGTGAGGGAGTGTAACATTGAGGGAGGGAGGGAGTGTGGCAGTGAGGGAGAGAGGGAGTGTGACAGTGAGGGAGGGAGGGGGATAGGTAAAGGAGGGGAAGCTGGGGGAGGGAGATGGATAGGTAATGGAGGAGAGAGGGAGGGGAATAATTTAAGGTGAAGGGAAGGTAGGAGGAGGGAGGCAGATAGGTATGGTAGTGGGGAAAGTTAGGGGAGGGGCAGCTGGGGGGTAAAGGCTAGGGTTAGCTGGGAGTGGGTGAGTTAGTAGTCGGAGGGGTAACTGGAAAAGGGGAGAGGGGGGCTGTGTCCATTATCCTTGCATATATCAAGAGTTAGCTACAGCAGACCGAAAGTGTCCAGGAGTCTTACAAAACTTTCCTGTTCGCCTATTGCTCCCAGGGGGGGGGGGGGGGGGGGGGGGGGGGGGGGGGGGGGGGGGGAGGGGGGAGGGGCACAGATTCATTTTTTTCCACGCTAATATTGTTCACTTTGATAATAAGAATATGTATGCAAACTGGCTTGTTGTCACTCTTCGTTTCAGAATTTAATCCTTGGCGGCTGTGCTGATTACAGTGTCAGGTTATCTACATGATACAGCCTGTGACATTATAGTGTCAGGCTATCTGTATGATACAGCCTGTGACATTACAGTGTCAGGCTATCTATATGATACAGCCTGTGACATTAGTGCCAGGTTGTATGATACAGCCTGTGACATTACAGTGTCAGGCTATATGGCACAGCCTGTAACATTACAGTAATCAGGTTATATATATGATAAAGCCTGTGACATTACAGTTTTAGGCTATATGATACAGCCTGTGACATTACAGTGTCAAGCTATCTATATGACACAGCCTGTGACATTACAGTGTCAGTTATATATATGATACAGCCTGTGCATTACAGTGTCAGGTTATATATATGATACAGCCTGTGACATTACAGTGTCAGGCTATCTGTATGATACAGCCTGTGACATTACAGTGTCAGGTTATATACATGACATAGCCTGTGACATTACAGTGTCAGGTTATATATATGATACAGCCTGTGACATTACAGTGTCAGGCTATCTGTATGATACAGCCTGTGACATTACAGTGTCAGGCTATCTATATGATACAGCCTGTGACATTACAGTGTCAGGCTACTATATGATACAGCCTGTGACATTACAGTGTCAGCTATCTATATGATACAGCCTGTGACATTACAGTGTCAGGCTATCTATATGATACAGCCTGTGACATTACAGTGTCAGGCTATATGATACAGCCTGTGACATTACAGTGTCAGGTTATATATATGATAAAGCCTGTGACATTACAGTGTCAGGCTATATCATACAGCCTGTGACATTACAGTGTCAGGCGATCTATATGACACAGCCTGTGACATTACAGTGTCAGGCTATCTATATGACACAGCCTGTGACATTACAGTGTCAGGCTATCTATATGCCACAGCCTGTAACATTACAGTGTCAGGTTATCTATATGATATAGCCTGTAACATTACAGTGTCAGGTTAACTATATGATACAACCTGTGACATTACAGTGTCAGGCTGTGTGAAAGCCTTCTTCATTACAGAATCAGGGTCTGTTAGATCGCAATTCGTATAATAAAAGATCGTTACAGTACAGCGTCGGGCTACACCACAGAGACATTTTTAAAACTTTCTACGTCAGGCTCCATTACAGATAGATAGATAGATAGACAGACAGACAGACAGACAGACAGACAGACAGACAGGTAGGTAGGTAAGTAGGTAAGTAGGTAAGTAGGTAAGTGGGTAGATAGGTAGAGAGAGAGAGAGAGAGAGAGAGAGAGAGAGAGAGAGAGAGAGAGAGAGAGAGAGAGAGAGAGAGAGAGGAGAGAGAGAGAGAGAGAACAATGAACAATGAACAATGAACAATGAACAAATTTTATTTAAAGAGGGTAATGGCATAAGCAAACATGCTTTTTTACAACCAGCCCTCTGGGCCAAGAAAAAAAAAAAAAAAAAAAAAAAAAAAAAGAAAGAAAAAGAAAAAAAAAAAAAAAAAAAAAAAAAACCCAACAAACTGAATAAATTATATAAAAAAAGGCATAGCAATAGCGAACAAACTGCACATATACATTATATGAGTGAAGACAAAGGGGGGAAAAATAACAACAACAACAAA
>CM060337.1:25314116-25316616 GCA_030674155.1 Stramonita haemastoma
AGCTAGTTACCAGAATTTTTTTGTCTAACATTTTATTTATAATGTATGTGTAAGACAGATCTTTCTGAAATGAATCAGATGCTACAACAGTGAAAAAAATAAAAATCAATAAAAAACAAAATGCATCAGTTGCCCTCTTTCGATTCCCCAAAAAGCACATTTCCATCTGTTTTCACTTTTTACAATTCGTGTTTTTAAAATTTTTTATTTCTGTTTGATTATCAATATATGTAATTTGACTAGCTCATTGGTAGTTTATTTATGAACACATCACATGATTCTGGTTTAGTCGTTATATTGTGTATCTATGTTAGTCATATACGTCAGTAGTAGTGATGATAATATGTGCATGAATGCATATATCTAGCAAAGACATTAATTTAAGGAGAAACAGCCTAATGTTAAAGTCTGAGTCATTGGTGTAAAACAATCTGTGTACACGTACAGAATCATTTCATGTGGATCTCATTTTTCTTTTGGTGTTGGAAATAGTCTATCTTCTGTGAAAATGCTATTTGTCAATCTTCATCATAGTTTACTGCATCTTCACTGGAGTGTCTCTTTGTGTGTGCATGTGTGTACGGTTAATCACCTGAGGTTTTAACTAAAAGGGTCCATAGTAAACCGTTTCAGATGTTTAATAAACAGATATTCAAATACTGGCAATTATTGTGAGTGACTTTGTGAAATGGGCATGGCCATATTGGGTAGAATGCTTGTTCTTTCTTTCTTTCTTTCTTTCTTTCTTTCTTTCTTTCTTTCTTTCTTTCTTTCTTTCTTTCTTTCTTTCTTTCTCTCTCTCTCTTTATTTCTTTCTTTCTCTCTTTATACCACTAAATATAAGTCACAGCAGATTTTTCTGCGTAAAATTCGGGCTGCTCTCCCCGGGGAGAGCGTGTCGCCATAAGTGCAGCGCCTAACCATTTTTGTTTTCTTTTTCCTGTCTGCAATTGTATTTGTTTCCCTATCAGAGTGGCTTTTTTTCTACATAATTTTGCCAGGGACAACCCTCTTGTTGCCGTGGGTTCTTTTACGTGCGCTAAATAATGTGTGTAACACACGGGACCTCGGCTTATCGTCTCATCCGAAAGGCTAGCACCCAGACCACCACTCAGGATCTAATGGATGGGGGAAAAGTTTTGGGCGTCTGGTCTTCTGCGCTTGTACTTTTGTGATTCTGCAGGAGGTCTGCCCGCTGGCCTCAGCCGACATATTCTGACTTCAGCCCAGGTGTGTAAGAACAGATTCCATATTTGCTTAGGAAAAAAAGGCATCTGGCAAGATTTCTTTATTCATTTTATCTATTTATTTATTCTTTTATATCAAGGATAATAGAATAAGCACTGGTGTGCTTTTTTTCCTCATCCAATCCCCGTGTGCATGCAGTTTTGTAAATATTGTCATCTGTTCCCACCGGCGCACAATGACCTACTCTTACAAAAAGCGGAACAGGATTTAACGTGTACGCAAGATGTTCTGTGATGGACTGGGTAGGCAGAAAACCAGCACGAGGGGGATAGGGAGGTAAGGGGGGAAATGCAGAAACAAAGGGAGTAATAGGAAAGGTGAAATTTCTAGCACAGAATTTCCAGAAAGTGGGGGATGCTATTCATACTGAAAGAACCTCCGGCATCCGCAAAAAAGGTGGGGAGTGGGGTGGGAAAGGGGTTGGTGTGAAATAAAAATCAGCCAAGGTCAATGTATTGTGTTGTGTTTAAAACACCCCTGAAGTTGGAATGCAGCTACCTTAATGGTGGGTAAACCGTCACATTCCCGAAATCTCACCGTTAAATTTTGTAAATCTTGGGTTCTCTCACTGAGGAACCTTGCCTTCAGCGCCTTGGCTTTATCTTGCACAGTTCTTGACTGAACCATTGATGCTGGGGGCAACAGCAAAGTGAGAGGCTGTATGATCAGTGGCTTTATCCCAGTTCTTGATTGAACCATTGATGCTGGGGGGCAGCAGCAAAGTGAGAGGCTGTATGATCAGTGGCTTTATCCTGCACAGTTCTTGATTGAACCATTGATGCTGAGGGGCAACAGCAAAGTGAGAGGCTGTATGATCAGTGGCTTTATCCTGCACAGTTCTTGATTAAACCACTGATGCTGGGGGCAACAGCAAAGTGAGAGGCTGTATGATCAGTGGCTTTATCTCAGTTTTTGATTGAACCATTGATGCTAGGGGCAACAGCAAAGTGAGAGGCTGTATGATCAATGGCTTTATCCTGCACAGTTCTTGATTGAACCACTGATGCTGGGGGCAACAGCAAAGTGAGAGGCTGTATGATCAGTGGCTTTATTCTGCACAGTTCTTGATTAAACCACTGATGCTGGGGGCAACAGCAAAGTGAGAGGCTGTATGATCAGTGGCTTTATCCCAGTTCTTGATTGAACCATTGATGCTGGGGGGCAACAGCAAAGTGAGAGGCTGTATGATCAGTGGCTTCATCCCAGTTTTTGATTGAACCATTGATGCTGGGGGCAACAGCAAAGTGAGAGG
>CM060337.1:25321616-25326616 GCA_030674155.1 Stramonita haemastoma
AATGGGCTGGAAAAGCTTTACACAATAAAATATTGTCATTGTCATGATCTCTCTCTCTGTGTCTCTGTCTGTCTGTCTGCCCTCTCTCTCTCTCTGTTTTGGTCTCTGCTGTCTCTCTGGTCTGTCTCTTTGTGTCTCTTTCTTCTGTCTGTCTGTCTATGTTCTCTCTTCTCATCGTCTCTCATTCTCGGTCTCTCTTCTCTCGGTCTCTCATTCTCGTCTCTCTCTCTCTCTCTCTCTCTCTCTCTCTCTCTCTCTCTCTCTCTCTCTCTCTCTCTCTCTCTCTCTCTCTCTCTCTTCTCTCTCTCTCTCTCTCTCTCTCTCTCTCTCTCTCTCTCTCTCTCTCTCTCTCTCTCTCTCTCTCTCTCTCTCTCTCTCTCTCTCTCTCTCATCTCTCTCATCTCTCTCTCTCTGTATCTATTTTACTTCTCTCCTCCTCCTCCTCCTCCTCCTCCTCCTCTCCTCCTCCTCCTCCTCCTCCTCCTCCTCCTCCTCCTCCTCCTCCCCCTCCCCCTCTTCTCTTCGTTCCTCTCTAGCTGGCCTCTGTCCCTGACTGCAGTCCATACCCTGTCATGATGTCAGGAATTCTGTGGCGGAGCAAGGAAAGCTCTTGTTCCCAAGAGGACCTCTGAGAAATGAAGGAAAGCGAGGGCCAGGTCGCCGCGGGCAACCTCCTCTCAAACCGTGACCCCTCCTCCCCTCCTCCCCCTCCTCCCCCTCCTCCCCTCCTCCTCCCTTCTTTTCTTCACTACCCATTCATTCTCTTCTTTAACTGCAGGCCAGATTCATTCTTGGTGGAAAATCTCCCTTACCCCTTGCCTTCTTCCCCTTTCCCCTTCCCTCTCCCTCTCTCTCTCCCTCCTTGCTCCAATAATCCCTAGTCATTTGCAAGCAAGCTCCTCTGGGATGGCATCACTTCTCTTCTACTTCTTCTTTTTCTCTCTCCTGTCTTATTCATTCTTCTCTTTTTCTCCTGCTTAGGACACAAATGAAACTGTCGTTCACTGTAAGCATTATTCTACAACATTCGCTTCTGTAGCTTACAGCGAATAACAAAGACTTTAAAAAATGTTTACAACGAACATCAAAGACTTTTAGAAATGTTTAAAGTGCATAATAAAGACTTTAAAAATGTTTACAGTGAATAACATAGACTTTTAAAAATGTTTACAGTGAACGACAAAGACTTTAAAAATGTTTTCCGGAACAACCGACTTTAAGAAATGTTTATAGCGAACAGCAAAGGCTTTAAAATTTTTTTACAGCGAACAACAAAGACTGAAAAATGCTTACAGCAAACAAAAAAGACTTAAAAAATGTTTACAGCAAACAACAAAGATTAAAACAAATGTTTATAGCGAACAACAAAGACTTTAAAAATGTTTACAGGGAACAACAGACTTTCAAAAAATGTTTACAGTGAACACAAAGTTTAAAAAAAAATGTCTACAGCAAACAGCTCTTAGAGCGATTTGAGCCAAGATGGCCCCCAAAGGGCCGTTTTCGGCCCGTCCGACCCCGACTTTTGCACGGTAAAAGATCCCAGGGCACCAAGACCATACGGCACTGTATGCATACACTCTCTCCGACCATCTCAGACAAGCGTGGCGCCGGATTTGTGGCGACGACACAGCGCCCAAGAGCTAGGAAAGCGGGTTTGTCGGAAGGAAAGCTGCTAAGTGTACGCCACCCAAATCCTGCTGTGCGCGCAAGAATAATGACACTATACAGCAATATGATGCACCACGTCAAACTGCAGGGTCTCCTTCACATGCACGCACACAAACCAACACACTGACAAACACCAGCGCGTGCGCGCGTGCGTGCATGCATACCCATCCCCCCTCCCGAAAAAGCGGCCGAATTGAGAGAAGACGGCCCCCAAAGGGCCGTTTTCGGCCCCGTCCGACCCCGACTTTTGCACGGTAAAAGATCCCAGGGCACCAAGACCATACGGCACTGTATGCATACACTCTCTCCGACTATCTTGGACAAGCGTGGCGCCGGATTTGTGGCGACGACACAGCGCCCAAGAGCTAGGAAAGCGGGTTTGTCGGAAGGAAAGCTGCTAAGTGTACGCCACCCAAATCCTGCTGTGCGCGCAAGAATAATGACACTATACAGCAAAATGATGCACCACGTCAAACTGCAGGGTCTCGTCCACATGCGCGCACACAAACCAACACACTGACAAACACCAGCGTGCGCGCGCGTGCGTGCATGCATACCCACCCCCCCTCCCGAAAAAGCGGCCGATTTGAGGGAAGATAGCCCTTAAAGGGCCGTTTTCGGCCCCGTCCGACCCCGACTTTTGCACGGTAAAAGATCCCAGGGCACCAAGACCATACGGCACTGTATGCATACACTCTCTCCGACCATCTTGGACAAGCGTGGCGCCGGATTTGTGGCGACGACACAGCGCCCAAGAGCTAGGTAAGCGGGTTTGTCGGAAGGAAAGCTGCTAAGTGTACGCCACCCAAATCCTGCTGTGCGCGCAAGAATAATGACACTATACAGCAATGTGATGCACCACGTCAAACTGCAGGGTCTCCTCCACATGCGCGCACACAAACCAACACACTGACAAACACCAGCGTGCGCGCGCGTGCGTGCATGCATACCCACCCCCCCTCCCGAAAAAGAGGCCGATTTGAGCCAAGATGGCCCCCAATGGGCCGTTTTCGGCCCCGTCCGACCCCGACTTTTGCACGGTAAAAGATCCCAGGGCACCAAGACCATACGGCACTGTATGCATACACTCTCTCCGACCGTCTTGGACAAGCGTGGCGCCGGATTTGTGGCGACGACACAGCGCCCAAGAGCTAGGAAAGCAGGTTTGTCGGAAGGAAAGCTACTAAGTGTACGTCACCAAAATCCTGCTGTGCGCGCGAGAATAATGACCCTATACAGCAATATTATTCAGCACAGCAAACTGCAGGGTCTCTGCCACATGCGCGCACACAATCCAACACACTGACAAACACCAGCACGCTCGTTCGTGCGTGCATGTGTACCCAACCCCCACCCGAAAAAGCGGCCGATTTGATGGAAGATAGCCCCCAAAGGGCCGATTTCGGCCCCGTCCGACTCCGACTTTTGCACGGTAAAAGATCCCACGGCACCAAGACCATATGGCACTGTATGCATACACTCTCTCCGACCATCTTGGACAAGCGTGATGCCGGATTTGTGGCGACGACACAGCGCCCAAGAGCTAGGAAAGCGTGTTTGTCGGAAGGAAAGCTGCTAAGTTTTTGCCACCGAAATCCTGCTCTGCGCGCAAGAGTAATGACACTATACAGCAATATGATGCAGCACAGCAAACTGCAGGGTCTCCGCCACATGTGCGCACACAAACCAACACACTGACAAACACCAGCGTGCGAGCGCGTGCGTGAATGCATACCAACCCCACTCCCGAAAAAGCGGCCGATTTGAGCCAAGACAGCCGCCGCTGTGGCCTAGTGGTTAGGGCGTTGTACACGTAATCTAAAGGTTGCCGGTTCGATCCCAGCTAATCCGCTATTGTGTTGTGCCCTTGGAAAAGGCACTTTACGGCTATTTTCTCACCCCACCCAGGTGTAAAAGGGGTAATAACCTTGTGTTGGGGGTTAACCCTGCGATAGACTGGCGTCCTATCCAGGGAGAAGTCTATGACTCTCAGCTGCTTAACGCCACAGAAACCGGGATAAGCACCGGCCTGATGAGCCTTATGGCTCTGGACAGACTTTAACTTAAACTAACCCATCCCGACTTTCGCACGGTAAAAGATTCCACGGCACCAAGACCATACGGCACTGTATGCATACACTCTCTCCGACTATCTTGGACAAGCGTGGCGCCAGATTGGTGGCGACGACACAGCGCCCAAGAGCTAGGAAAGCGGGTTTGTCGGAAGGAAAGCTGCTAAGTGTACGCCACCAAAATCCTGCTCTGCCCCCAAGAATAATGACACTATACAGCAATATGATGCACCACAGCAAACTGCATGGTCTCCGCCACATGCACGCACAGAAACCAACACACTGACAAACACCAGCGCGGGCGTGCATGCGTGCATGCATACCCACTCCCCTCCCGAAAAAGCGGCCGATTTGAGCCAAGATGGCCCCCAAAGGGCCGTTTTCGGCCCCGTCCGACCCTGACATTTGCACGGTAAAAGATCCCACGGCACCAAGACCATACGGCACTGTATGCATACACTCTCTCCGACTATCTTGGACAAGCGTGGCGCCGGATTTGTGGCGACGACATAGCGCTCAAGAGCTAGGAAAGCGGGTTTGTCGGAAGGAAAGCTGCTAAGTGTACGCCACTCAACTCCTGCTCTGCGCGAAAGAATAACGACAGTATACAGCAATATGATGCACCACAGGAAACTGCAGGGTCTCCGCCACATGCGCGCACACAAACCAACACACTGACAAACACCAGCGCGCGCGCGTGCGTGCGTGCATACCCACCCTCGTCCCGAAAAAGCGGCCGATTTGAGCCAAGATGGCCCCCAAAGGGCCGTTTTCGGCCCCGTCCCACCCCGACTTTTGCACGGTAAAAGATCCCAGGGCACCAAGACCATACGGCACTGTATGCATACACTCTCTCCGACCATCTTGGACAAGAGTGGCGCCGGATTTGTGGCGACCACACCGTGCCCAAGTGCTAGGAAAGGGGGTTTGTCAGAAGGAAAGCTGCTAAGTGTACGCCACCAAAATCCTGCTCTGCCCCCAAGAATAATGACACTATACAGCAATATGATGCACCACAGCAAACTGCAGGGTCTTTGCCACATGCGCGCACAGAAACCAACTCACTGACAAACACCAGCGCGCGTGCGCGTGCGTGCATGCATACCCACCCCCCTCTCGAAAAAGCGGCCGATTTGAGCCAAGATGGCCCCTAAAGGGCCGTTTTTGGCCCCGTCTGACCCCGACTTTTGCACGGTAAAAGATCCTACGGCACCAAGAGCATACGGCACTGTATACATACACTCTCTCCGACCATTT
>CM060337.1:25331616-25336616 GCA_030674155.1 Stramonita haemastoma
TTTATTTATCAAAAGAGATTAGATACCAAGAGTATAAAGACATGTTAAGTAAGCAGTACCAAAAACATGCATACTCTTTTGATGATACAACACACATACTTTGAGCGATGATGTACCAAAACACACATGTTGTAACTAAGATAATGTACTAAACATGCAATACATTTTAAGTAATAATGTTCAAAAACAGGTATACACTGCACCCTATAATGCTATAACGAGGATGCAAAATAGCATAACTCTTGGGACAAGGCAGGTCATAAAACTGACACTTTTCACAGGCCACGAAACTGACTCTAGTAACAGGCCAGTTTCACGAAACTGACTCTCTTTACAGGCACGAAACTGACCTCTAGTGACAGGCCACGAAATTAACACTCTTTACAGGCACGAAACTGACCTTTAGTGACAGGCCACGAAATTAACACTCTTTACAGGCCACGAAACTGACCTCTAGTGACAGGCCACGAAATTAACATTCTTTACAGGCCACGAAACTGACCTCTAGTGACAGGCCACGAAATGAACACTCTTTGCAGGCCACGAAATTGACCTTTAGTGACAGGCCACGAAATTAACATTCTTTACAGGCCAAGAAACTGACCTCTAGTGACAGGCCACGAAATTAACACTCTTTACAGGCCACGAAATTAACACTCTTTACAGGCCACGAAATTAACACTCTTTACAGGCCACGAAACTGACCTCTAGTGACAGGCCACCAAATTAACATTCTTTACAGGCTACGAAACTGACCTCTAGTGACAGGCCACGAAATTAACACTCTTTACAGACCACGAAACTGACCTCTAGTGACAGGCCTCCAAATTAACACTCTTTACAGGCCACGAAAATGACCTCTAGTGACAGGCCACGAAATTAACACTCTTTACAGACCACGAAACTGACCTCTAGTGACAGGCCACGAAATTAAAAATTAACACTCTTTACAGGCCACGAAATTAACACTCTTTACAGGCCACGAAATTAACACTCTTTACAGGCCACGAAACTGACCTCTAGTGACAGGCCACCAAATTAACATTCTTTACAGGCTACGAAACTGACCTCTAGTGACAGGCCACGAAATTAACACTCTTTACAGACCACGAAAATGACCTCTAGTGACAGGCCACGAAATTAACACTCTTTACAGACCACGAAACTGACCTCTAGTGACAGGCCACGAAATTAACACTCTTTACAGGCCACGAAACTGACCTCTAGTGACAGGCCACGAAATTAACACTCTTTACAGACCACGAAACTGACCTCTAGTGACAGGCCACGAAATTAACACTCTTTATAGGTTAACACTCTTTACAGACCACGAAACTGGCCTCCAAGCGTCGTGTCATGAAATGTAGAGGTCATAAACATCATGAAGGGGCTGAGTATACAACTTCTCTGAACCAGCCTCCATGGCACGGTGGTTAGTGCTAAGGGTTGCAGACTGGAAGGTCGCGAGTTTGAATCCCATAAGAGTCATAGGGATTTTTGGGACTCCAGCCAGCTCCTATCAAGAGCGAGTGTGCTGTGGGCTCATAGGGAAGACAGGGACCACACAGTCGAGCTTCATCCACTTTAGGGATGCGGGTTTGAGAGTGTTGCTAAAATCACCTGACCAACACTAAAAAAAATCTATATCTCTCAAGTCCGGTTGATGCCAGGATATATTATAATAGGAAACGTCGAGTTCATCCCTGTCAAGTAGTGTCAAAGCAGATGCACTTCCACAGCAGCATCATTACATCATCCTCATCGTCATTGATCATCATGCAATAAAAAAAATGCCTATAATTTGATGGCCCCTGTTGTTCTTGTCTCAAGGTGACCTCAGTTTCAGTTTCCCCATACACTTCCCTGCCTGTGGTGAGTTTGTGTCAAAGCCTTTGGGATTGGAGGTTCGTGGAGACGGACGTTGTAGGGACGTTGTGGTAATCACCACCTTGGGTGGGTGACTCACCCAGTCCGGCTCCGCCACTGAGCTAATACTGTCGTTAGTAGCGGGCTTAGTAGGTGGTGTCCTGCGTATGTTAGCTCAGAAATGAACACCATCAAAGTGACCCAGCAGCAGTGCAGGGCCTCTCTGGCTAGTCACCTTCACCACAGCCTGACATTGCTGGGATCCTTGTGGTCTTCTGACCATGAGGATGTGGCTTGATGAATATGGGCAAGGCTGGCGCGGAGAGATGGAAATAAGCGGCAAGGGAACGGCAGGACAGGAATATCACAGAGGACGAGGCAGCCCAAAATACCTAACAACAAACAAACAGCAAATTCCTCCTGAAGTCGAGTCAGTGGCCAGGATCGATATCATTGGTCAGCAGAGCACGTGCAGCTCTGGACATGTGCCATGTGGTCATGTTTACCCACATTTGTTTATGGCACCCTCTGTGTGTGTGTGTGTGTGTGTGTGTGTGTGTGTGTGTGTGTGTGTGTGTGTGTGTGTGTGTGTGTGTGTGTGTGTGTGTGTACACACGGGTGTACCGGTGTGTGTGTGTGTGTGTGTGTGTGTGTGTGTGTGTGGTGTGTGTGTGTGTGTGTGTGTGTACACACACGGGGTATACCATGTGTGTGTGTGTGTATGTGTGTATGTGTGTGTGTGTGTGTGTGTGTGTGTGGGGGGGGGGTTATCAGGTGGCAGACTCTATAGAACTTTGTAAGCCTATTGCCAATGACTAGGGTGAGAGGACTGATAAGGGTGGCAGTAATTTTTCGCACTTTGAGCATTAACTGGCCTGAATGGTCAAGGAAAAAAGAGGGTGGAGATGGGGGGAGGGAAGGGTAGCAGTATTTGTAGCTTCTTGAACCTAGAGTGGAAAAAGAGTGTGGTGTGGGGGGGGGGGGGGGGGGGGGGGGAAGTGGCAGAATTGTGCTGAAGGTAAAAAATAGGGCTGTGGTCATTAATTAGCATCAAAGCACAGAGTAGCACACTGATAAGAAGACAAGTAAAAAGGAAACAGAAAATGAAGGGACAAAGTAAACTTTCAAATAGCAGGGTTTCCCCCCCTCAAAATGCATGTGCTTGCATCTCTGCTCTTGAACTCTTTCACCTTAGTGCGACCCCTCAGCATATGAAGTACGGAAGCCTAAATTAAAATCTCAGGCTTAAATTCACCTACATAAAGATGACTACTGAGGTATATCTTGACATCTAGACAAGTACTTTTGTTTTACTCTAAGATTAACCCTCTTAGTCCTGAACCAGGATTTGCTGGGATTTACACACAGTAGATTTCCATCATGCTGTGACCATCACTAATTGCTACCACATGCCAAATCTCTATCAGGCTAGAAGGAGAAACCCTGTTGAGAGTCTGGAAGTAATTATAGCTGATGGTCTGTACTTAGGAGGAGGAAAAGGTGAGCGAGCATGTGTGCCTGACCTGATTTTGTGATGGAATGCGAAATCTAGGGGCAGTTTGTGTTCAGAGATTCCGAATGCAAGTGGGTTAAAGTTAGTGACATGCTGTTTTTCTCCACACAGCTGAAACATAGACATTCTGGTAAAAAACAAGAGAGAAGGGTAGAAGTCTGTGAAAGGTGAACATTCAGAAAGATGGCAAAAATTAGTTGGAAAGGCAGTATACTAAACAAACAAGTCGCTTATTTCATGGGGAGTTTAGTTTCCCACCATTATCATGTTTGCATTGTTTGTTATATAGTGATTGTGGAAGCATTGCTACCTGTCATTGTGTTTAAAATATCATCAATATCTATGTTTTTGCATTGTTGTTGTTGATCGTATTAGCATTGTTACATCTCATTTGTATTTTCATTGTCACCTGTCCTAGTGTCTGTAAATAGCATCCCCACCTTCTGAAATTCTGTGCTCAAAATGTCCTCTTTTCTATCACTTTCTTTGTTTCTGCCTTGTTCCTTTTCTTCCTGCCACCACCTTTTCGGCTATTTTCTGCCTTCTTTGTCCATTCTCTCCTCTTTTTAATCCAGAAATACGTAAAAGATCATTCTCTCTTTCGCCAAAGTCAGATGCGCTGGGCCTGACTTGTCAGGCGCTTAACAGTAGCATGGCACAATTTCACTCATTGAATAGACAACATAGCTGCTGTGTGAGCATTCGACGACAATGATGAAGGAGAAGAAGCATTGTTACCAAGCACTGTTCTCACGATTTCGATCTATCATTACAAATTTGCAGTATCAGTCAACTTCAACCAGTGTTTGGTGGAAACGAACAATGGGGAGGGGGGGGGGGGGGGGGGGGAGGGGGGAGGGGGGGGAAGAGGGGGAGTAAGAGAGACTCGACTGCAGGTTAATGAACACAAGGGCGGTTCTGCAGCTAGCAGAACACAGCAAGCACACACAGCCGCGTGAAATGACGCTGTGGAATCCTGTCATTCCATTGGTCAGAAGGCGGGGCTGGTTAGCTGTCTCTGTAACCCGACCCCCTTTTACCCACAGGAGGGAAACAGAAGATGTCAGCCAGCACTAGGCTACCTACCATAAGAGCAGCTGACAAGCACAAATCAATGGAAAAACTGTTTGTGAACTGAGGGAAGGCAGCTGCTGAGCTGTGGAAGAGAAGCACATCATCTATCTATCTACTCACAGACTGCACTGCGGCCTTTCTACTTTCTACTGGAGGTAGTTAGTTAGTTTCTTGCTGTATGTCTGTCAGTGAGGTATGCAGATTTTAGCAATACTTATTATTTAGACAGATTCTGATGAAAAGAACCCTCCAAAACAAATCAAAACATTATTGTAACAGTAAAAACAAAAAAATCAAATTGACACAATTAGAAGAAAATATCATGTGCACATTCATAATCTAAACTGAAGAGGAAAAAAAGAAGAAAACTTGACACTTTCTAATCTTTTCTATCACTGCTAAAACTTTCCATGCTGTGTTTCTGTAAAAGAAACTACATCAGCCCTCGCGAAACAATACATTTTTTTCAGTGGAAGGTAAAAGTTTGCAGCTGTATAACATTTTCAAAAAAGGCTAAGTGGGTTGTATCTGATTCATTCAAACACCA
>CM060337.1:25339116-25341616 GCA_030674155.1 Stramonita haemastoma
GAGAGAGAAGAGAGAGAGAGGAGATGAGAGAGAGAGAGAGAGAGAGAGAGAAATCTAATGCAAAGAAACGGGCGTTTATCGCTGAATTGCGCACACACTACAGTTTAAACTCGCAGTACGCACATGTCGGACCCATCAAGCACTCGGGCAACATCGTAAGTTTCAATCCACTTGAACCATGTGGTTTGTAGACCTAACTTCTCCCCCTCCACCTCCTGCCCTGTGTACCACAGAAGCCAATCTCAGGGCTTCACCACGTAAAGCTTAAAGCTTGGGTTTCAACGATGCAGTTATTTATGTACAGATTCACAAACATCAAGATCAGATGAGACCGAACTCTCTATTTGTTCCTCAGGCCAATACCCTAGCCTACCATAAGGGTCAAACCAGAATGGTGGCAGGGTGATGTGGGAGAACCAAATAAACGACACATCCAGTGGGATAAAACCAGCCACTCAGCATAGGTATAGGTAAAGATGTTTCCATAACCTATGTGGTCATAAGGGAGCGAGGCATCAAAGATCTCAGCTTCTCTAGGGGCCCGCATAATTATTGAGGGCGGCGCCCGTCTCCTCTCCCTTGCTGCTTTACCTTCCCTGACCCTAAAGAGGGCAGGTACCCATTTAGAAATGGGTGAACTGGGGGGGGGGGGGGGGGGGGGGGGGGGGGAGACTGTACTGAAGCCAAGGCGCGCAAACGGTCATCCATCCAGTAGGTGATCAAGCTCGATGCTGCATAACCTTTGGCTGGGGGAGAGCGAGTTTGTTCTGACCACTGAGCTACCCCGTCCCCCTAATTAGCTTATTAACAGCTAATATCCCCACATGGGGTGATCCAGGGGGATGTTAATTTTATTTATTTATTTATTCTTTTATATCGAGGATAATGGGATAAGCAATCATATGCTTTTTTTTACATCCAGTCCCCGTGAGTATGCAGTTTTGTAAATGTCATCTGTTCCCACCGGCACACGATGGCCTACTCTTACGAAAAGCGGAACAGGATTTAACGTGTGCGCAAGATGTTCTATGTGCGTTCGCGCACACGGGGCCTCGGTTTATAGTCTTATCCGAAAGACTTTTTGGGGGGAGTGGAGTCAGCACTGATGTTAACTCCAGAGGAAAAATCCCCTAGCTGTATGAGATAAAGCCGATACTGAGACCTCCAGAATAACACGTTTGTAGTGAAAAAGAAACCATGGCACAATCATAAAGTCATGAGTTTGTTTATTCAATCCACTGTACTCATAAAATCATGGTTTCATCCAGTGGGTAAAAAAAATAACCCAACCACAACCACCTCGATTTGACGAAAAAATACCTGATTTTCTGAAGAGTGTAAAAATGTGGGATGAAAC
Source organism: Stramonita haemastoma (assembly GCA_030674155.1). Classification (NCBI taxonomy): domain Eukaryota; kingdom Metazoa; phylum Mollusca; class Gastropoda; order Neogastropoda; family Muricidae; genus Stramonita; species Stramonita haemastoma. The sequence goes on from CM060337.1 coordinate 25,340,474, forward strand.
ATCACAAACCCCCTTCCTCCAAAAATAACCCCCAAAAACAAAAAACAACCAAAACCAAACCAAAACCAAACCAAAAAACAAAAACACAAAAAAAAACAATCTTGAGGACATCTCCAGCAGTGGAACAAAGTCTTCTGTAAAAACATCCTGCAAATCTTGAATAATAGAGAATCAGATCCCTGATGAGGTAGGTAAAATGCATACCATCACACTAAAAGGTTTCCTCTCAGCTTTAAAAAAGCATATGAATGTGAGCAATAATGAAGTAACGCAAAAACGGGCCCCATGTCTAGCTAGCTAGCCCTGGTGAGTACAGAGTCTTCCTGTCTGGTTTTTTGGCACAAACAGGGACCACCTCTGCCAAGTGTAGGAAACTGGAAGAGTGTGCTGAGGGTTTGGGGGTTCCATTCCTCCTGCCAGAGGCACGAACAGCAGTTACACACACAGCCTTTGGTTTTTTTTTGGAGGTTAAGTATACACAGCGCACAAATCCAACATCACTCAGTTGATAGTGCTATATTTAGCGCACCCCTTCCTTTTAGTTAATCCAAGTGTGGTCAGCTCCTGCTATAAATAGCACCAGTGGCCCTGAGCTAATAAGAACACTGTGAAGAACAACAAAGCTGACTTCTCCGTGGGTGCTTGCACCCACACCAGCTTGTCCTTAAAGTTTATATTGCCACCAGGACGTAAATCTCACCCTTTTCCCCATCTGGGCTGGGCTGAGATGGATTAATTAGCAGCTGAGAGGAGCTGAAAGTGGGGGGCAAACTGACACCTGTAAAGTGTGTGCACGGAACATTAACACAGCTGTCAGTTTTTTTCCACACTTTCAGCTACTCTTAGTGGCTATCCACACCATCCCATCCCATCCAGCCAAGTTGGGGGCCAGCTGGTGCTAATTATAGCAGGGAAGTGACCACACTTGGGCTTAGGAACAGGAAGGGGTGCGTTAATTTTTTAGCTATGGGCCCTAGACCCTTGACTGAGTAATGCTGGATTAAATTTTGTGCGCTGTGGGATCAGTGACTATGGAAACAAAAGATTTTTTTGTTTTTTTTTTTTTTGGGGGGGGGGGTGTTTCTTTTTATTTCGTTCCTCAGCTTGAGATCCAAGGTTCACCAATGGTGAGATTTATGCATT
>CM060337.1:25349116-25351616 GCA_030674155.1 Stramonita haemastoma
AGTCACGGAGCCGGACTGAGTGAGTTGCATGCCCACCCGAGGTGGTGACCACTACAACGTCACTCCAACGACCGTCCCCCATGAACCTCCAATTTCAAAGGCTTTGACACAAACTCACCACAGGCACAGAGGTGTATTAGGAGACCAATTCTGAGGTCACCATGAGACCAGAGCAACTGGACCACGGAATCAGAGGCTTTTTTTTAAATTGCATGCTGATCAAAGATGAAGACGACGTAACGATGCTGCTATGGAAGTGCATGAGCTTTGAGACTACTTGACAGGGTTGTACTCTACGCTTACTATCCTAACATATTCCGGCGTCAACCGGGCCCGAGAAATACAGACACCTGCAGTGTTGGTCAGGTAATTAGAGCAACACTCTCAAACACGCATCCGTAAAGTGGATGAAGCTCGACTGTGTGGTCGCAATCTTCCCAATGAGCCCACAGCACGCTCATTCTGTATAGGAGGCGGCCAGAATCCGAAAATCCCTATGACTCTTATGGGATTCGAACCCGCGACCTTCCAGTCTGAAATTCAAGGCAGGCACCACTGAACCATGGCGGCTGGTTGAATTTAAGGTTTTGATCCTTCATCTGATACAAAAGCTTTCACATATTTGAAGCTATGAATGATCTCGATTTTCTTGCCGTCTATATTTATGTCAGTGCTGATGCCATTGGCACTATTTGTCATCAACACGACACCATCAAAGAGACAGATAGACACACTAACAAACAGACAGACAGGCAGACAGACAGAAGACAGACAGACTGATGGAGGGACGGACAGACAGACAGACAGGCAGGCAGACAGACAGACAAACAGACACCAGGCAGACAGACGGACAGACAGACAGACAGACAGATGGGCGGACAGACAGACAGACAGACAGACAAACAGACAGGGCAGAGCCATTCCGGATTGTGTTTCTTGCCGCCTGCTGCAGAGAAAGAAGCAGGATTGTCAGCGTCATTAATTTGACCGTGTGGGCAGAAAGGGAAGGAGCCAGTATGATAGTGAGGGAGGGAGTGTGACAGTGTCGTAGTGAGGGAGTGAGGGAAGTAGGGAGGGAGTGTGACAGGGAGGGAGGGAGGGAGGGAGGGAGGGGTTCAGTGCACTAATGGATGAATGGCCTTACAGTGACTGACAAGCAGCTTGACACTTGGTCAGTCACGGCCTCAGCCTTTTGTCTCTCTCTGTCAGTGACTGTGTCTGTGTCTCGCTTTTGTTTTTCTCCCTATCTGTGTGTGTGTGTGTGTGTGTGTGTGTGTGTGTGTGTGTGTGTGTGTGTGTGTGTGTGTGTGTGTGTGTGTGTGTGTGTGTGTGTGTGTGTGTGTGTGAGATTCAGATTTCAGATTCAGATTCAGATTCAGATTAAGAATATTTATTGCTATTTAAGTCATGCAGACCTATTTGACACAACAAAACAAACATCAGTTTTAATCATCTTTCTGCCCAAATGATGTCCACTAAAAACAGGTTGCATTCTACTTTTCTTTGTCTCGTTTCTCACACTCCACACTGTGTGTGTGTTTGCGTGTTTGCGTGTTTGCGTGTTTGCGTGTTTTGCGTGTGTGTGTGTGTGTGTGTGTGTGTGTGTGTGTGTGTGTGTGTGTGTGTGTGTGTGTGTGTGTGTGTGTGTGTGTGTGTGTGTGTGTGTGAATGTGTGTGTGTGTGTGTGTGTGTTGTGTGTCTGTCTGTCTGTCTGTCTGTCTGTCTGTCTCTCTTTATTTACACTGTACCATGACTTTATAATAGAAAACCCAAATCTGGCGTCACTGGTTCCCTAAATGTATAAGCAATTTATTCTGAATGATATAAGGGTGAAAAAAAAGGTAAAGGTGTCCCATAATCTGTGTGGTCGTAAGAGAGCGAGGCGTCAAAGACCTCAGATTCTCCAGGGGACAGCATGTTAAGGGCGGCGCCCATCTCTTCTCCCTCACTGCTTTACCTATGCTGACCCTAAAGAGGGCAGGTACCCATTTACAGCTGGGTAAACTGGGGGGGGACGCACGACAAGAGATTTGAATATGGCAAAATTCTGTAGAAAAAAAGCCACTCTGATAGGGAAACAAATACACTTGCAGACAGGAAAAAGATATAAAAAAAAAATAAATAATGGGAGGCGCTGCTTTTGTGGCGACACGATCTTCACCAAGGCAGAGCAGCCCTCATTTTAATGCAGAGAGATCTGTCGTGACTTAAAGCGGTATATATATAAAACAAACTATTTATAAAAAAAAAACAAAAAAAACAGAGAGACAAAAACAGTTGTCAGAGAAAGCTATCGATTCCCAGAGACAGTTGAAGAGAAACTGAAGATTATTGTTTGCTGAAACTGATACGTCTTTACACCAGCTTTTGATTTGTTTTCTTCTCCTGCGCTTTGTGCTCTTTGCTTTATAGAAGAACTTTGTGTTCTATGAGAGGTTACTTTGTTTTGTTTTTGGATTTGTTCTGTGAAGCTTTTCGGGGTTTTTTTGTGTGTGGAGGA
>CM060337.1:25361616-25371616 GCA_030674155.1 Stramonita haemastoma
CTCTCTCTCTCTCTATATATATATATATATATATATCCCTTAGTCTGGCGACCTTTGGTGGCACCCATGAAGACTTGAGAACCAGTTCCCTCCATTCCTCTCTCTGTTCTGCCTTTCTCAAAATTTTGTTGAGTCCTAGGCCTGTCCATTCGCTGATGTTGTCCTCCCATCACTTCCCTTGGTCTGCCTCTTTTTCTTCCTCCTTGGACACTGCTTTGCAGTATTGTTTTTGCAAGTCCTTTTGATCTTGTGACATGCCCGTACCATTTAAATTTACGCTTCTTTACAATTGATAGAAGATTTTCGAAGGGACCAATGGTTTACTGGATTCTGTTACGCACCTCTGCGTTGCTTCTCTGGTCTCTGTAGGAGATGCCAAGGAGTTTCCGGAAGCATCTCATTTCTACCGCGTGTACTCTTCTCTCCAAATCAGCAGTCAGGGTCCACGATTCACAGGCGTACAGGAATATGGATATGACAAGGGAGCGCATTAGCCTGATCTTGGAGTTGAGAGTAATATATTTTTGTCTTTCCAGATGGTGTTCAGTGTTGACAGTGCTGTTATATATATATATATATATATATATATATATATATATATATATATATATATATATATATATATATATTATATATATATATATATATATATATGTATGTATATTATATGTATATGTATATATATACATAATATACATTTATGATGAGAGAAACGGAGGGACAGACAAACAGGTTCACAGACTGACACGAAAATTGAACCCCCAAAACATGCAGACAGCTATAAAGACAGAAAAAAAAATCCCCCCAGGATATAAGAATGAACATTGCCTCCGTACAACTACTACCAATAAAAAAAAACCTCTGAAAGGAAATCATAGCAGTGGATCACAGACCAGATCAAACACACCAGACTTTTTCAAACCTCTGCTTAAAGACCGAATAAAAAATAGTACAGGCACAGTCTGGCTGTACCATAGCAACCACCTACCCCCCTCACTCACACACATATACCCTCCCTCCATCTCCTCCTCCCCCCCCCCTCCCCAATCCTCTCCCCGGTAACCTATCCGTCAAGCCACCGAACTTCTGAAAGGAAATCGCAGACTGCACCCAACTTTCTTGGCTGAAATATGATGGCAGTATTAATTAAAGATGACTGAATGGGCTTGGGTGTAAGGGGGCAGGCAGGACGAAAATCTCTCAGCCAGGCTGCTGATCATGGCTCGTTAGTCTGACGACAATAGTCGCTGACAATCCATCCGTTTCTCTCTCTCTCTCTCTCTCTCTCTCTCTCTCTCTCTCTCTCTCTCTCTCTCTCTCTCTCTCTCTCTCTCTCTCTCTCTCTCTCTCTCTCTCTCTCTCTCTCTCTCTCTCTCTCTGTCTCTCTCTCTCTCTGTCTGTCTCTCTCTCTCTGTCTCTCTGTCTCTGCCTGTCTGTCTGTCTGTCTGTCTCTCTCTGTCTCTGTCTCTGTCTGTGTGTATCTCTTTCTGTGTCTGTGTGTGTGTGTCTCTCTCTCTCTGTGTCTGTGTGTGTCTCTCTCTGCGTCTGTGTGTGTCTCTCTGTCTGTCTGTGTGTGTGTGTCTCTCTGTCTCTGTCTGTGTGTGTCTCTATCTGTGTCTGTCTCTCTCTCTCTGTCTGTGTCTCTGTCTCTGTTTCTGTATCTCTCTGTTTCTCTCTCTGTGTGTCTCTCTCTAGCTCTCTGTCTCTGTCTCTGTCTCTGTCTCTGTATCTGTATCTCTCTGTCTCTCTCTCTCTCTGTGTCTCTCTCTCTCTCTCGCTAACTCTCTCTCTCTCTCACTCTCTCTCTCTCTCTCTCTCTCTCTCTCTCTCTCTCTCTCTCTCTCTCCTCTCTCTCTCTCTCTCTCTCTCTCTCTCTCTCTCTCTCTCTCTCTCTCTCTCTCTTCTCTCCCTGGGGTGCCAAAGCGCTGACAGTTATCGTAATCACTATCCACAGCTGCCCGTATGGCTGTCCACAACTGATTGTTAATACTGTCCACAACTGATGTTATTACTGTCCACAATTGATGTTATTACTGTCCATAGTTGATGTTATTACTGTCCACAGCTTAGGTTATTGCTGTCCACAACTGATGTTATTACTGTCCACACTTGATGTTATTACTGTCCATAGTTGATGATATTACTGTCCACAGCTTAGGTTATTGCTGTCCACAGCTGATGTTATTACTGTTCATAACTATTGTTATTACTAATGAGATTATCGCCTACTATTTTATGTTATTGCCGATGGGATCATTTGCTTTTATTACTGTCCATAGTTAATGTTATTATTTTCAATAACTGATGTTATTGTTGTCCATAGTTGATGTTATTTTCAATAGCTGATGTTATTAATGTCCATAGTTGATGTTCTTACTGTCTTCAAAGATTGTTATTACTGTCCACATAGTTGATGTTATTACTGTCCATAGTCGATGCTATTACTGTTGCTATTATTGCCACAATTGATGTTATTTCTTCCCTCACTTTAGGTTGTTACTGATCACAGCTGATGTTATTACTGCTGTTATTACAGTCAGCAAATGACCGTATCATACTCAGAGCTGAAGTCATTATAGCCCACAGCTAGTGTTAAAACTCAGAATTATCTTGCGCACACGTTTAAAACCCCTTCCGCCTGTCGGAAAAGCAGGCCATTGTGTGCCAGTAGGAGCGGATGACAAAATATAAAAAAAAACAAGCATGCACACAGGTGTCGTGTCTAAACACCATCCCTGAGGAAAATATCCCAGTATGAATCAGGCCAAAGAGAAACAAACTCTGAGCTCTTTAATCAAATCACATCTGTAAAGTGGATGATATTCAACCGTGTAGGGACAGTCAGGAAGGAAAGAAGGTGGCAGGATGGTTAAGACGTTCGCCTGCCAATATGTAAACCGAGTTTCTGGGTATGTACCAGCCTCCCCCTTTCTTCCCAGTTTGACGAAAAAAATCGAACTGAATGTTTAAGTCATTCGGATGAGACTCGAAACCGAAGCCCCGTGTGCGAACGCTCGCAGAACATTTTGCGCACACGTTAAAACCCCGTTCCGCCTTTCGGAAGAGCAGGCCATCGTGTGCCAGTAAGAGCGGATGACAAAATTATAAAAAAAAAACAGCATGCACACAGGTGTTGTGTTTAGACACCATCCCTGAGGAAAATTCTGTGAATTGAAGTCCCAGGGCAGCTCGGGGCTGTATATGGCAACGTTCTGGTGGCTCCTGCGACGGTACTGGAACTATTCTTATCGGTCATTGCCTTTCCAATGGATCATTCTAGTGGCGTGGAGAGGAAGGATCTGCTGCATGGGTAACAGCTTGCCCCCCATACTTACTTACCCAGGCTTTGCGCTCTAAAAACTAGAGCGCAACTCCATAGTCTTCCGAGATTGATGGGTGCCTACTACTACTACTGCTAGGGCCAGTCTTCTCAAAGAGCCCACATAGACCTACAGCAAACTCCCCGAAGCATCCGTGACGTCATTATGTAGGTGCAAAACGTTGATATGCCAAGTAGTTTTGAAAACGTAGGAACAGATGAACATTGAACAGAGCCAGATTTGGAGAAGAGAGCTAACCACCAATAGTTTTTTTTTTAAGCCATCGGATGAATCATAGCCATAGCAATAAGGAGAGGGAGGGGGGAGGGGGTGCTGTAATTTTGTCTTGGCACTCGGAAATGACATTGTTCTGTAAGAGTGTAACAGCCTGTGTAGCACTCCTGGCCGCTGTTTGACCCTTCTGAAGAAATCCCTAAAGCAGATCCCTGCCTGCTTGCCCAAAGGCTGTAGCTGTCATATCAACGCCTAACATGATCGCCTCGGCAGTTTCTGATGAAAGTCGTGACTTATCTTTCGGATGAGACGATAAACCGAGGTCCCGTGTGTTACACATCACTATTTAGCGCACGTAAAAGAACCCACGGCAATAAGGGGGTTGACCCTGGCAAAATTCTGTAGAAAAAAAGCCACTCTGATAGGGAAACAAATACAGTTGCATGCAGGAAAAAGACAAAAAAAATGGGTAAGCGCTGCACATATGGCGACGCGCTCTCCCCGGAGAGAGCAGCCCGAATTTCACGCAGAGAAATCTGCTTTGACATGAAGTGGTATAAAATACAAAATGCAAAATAATTTTCAAGTGATGGGTAACTATTTAGGGGACGGCATAGCTTAGTGATCAGAGCACTCGCTTCCACCCCCCCTCCCCACCCCCACCCCAATATTAGGCAACATCCAGCGTGGTTACCATTTGGCGCAGCACAGTCCCCCAGTTCACCAAGCTGTAAATGGGTACCTGCCCTCTTTAGGGTCAGGGAAGGTAAAGCAGCGAGGGAAAGGAGATGGGCGCCGCCCTCGATATGCTGGCCCCTAGAGAAGCTGAGGTCTCGGACGCCTCGTTCCCCTATAGACCACATAGGTTATGGGACACATTTTACCTTTTAACAGGGACGAAGAGCACTGCCTATGCTCCGACCTGCCATCTACTGTACTGTGTCTCTTTATTTATTTATTTATTCATATTTTATACCACTTTATGTCACAGCAGATTTCTCTGCGTGAAATTCGGACTGCTCTCCCCGAGGAGAGCGTCGCCACATGTGCAGCGCCTACCCATGATTTTAAAAAATATTTTTCCTGTCTGCAACTATTTGTTTCCCTTTCAGAGTGACTTTTTTTCTTTCTTTTTTTTTAAAAACAGAATTTTGCCAGGGACAACCCTCTTGTTGCCGTGGGTTCTTTTACGTGGGTTAAATAATGATGTGTAACATACGGGACTTCAGTTTATCGTCTCATCCGAAAGACTAGCTCCAGACTACCACTCGTGGTCTAATGGATTGGGGGAAAAGTTTCGGGCCCAAACGGGATTGGAACCACCGCACACTCCGACCCGGACTTTTTGCTTTCTAGGCAGGGGCGTTACCTCTAGATCACCGATCCACCGTGTGCCATGGTTTGCCCTGGACTTGCTTGTGGAGGCAGGGGGAGAGAACCACTGAGGTTTTGTACAAACAGCAGCAACTTGTCCCTGCCCGTGGCATCTAGTGGACTTTCGACCCTCAGGGTGCAATATAACGAATCTCAGTATTTTGTTTGTTTATTTATATATTTATTCATTTACTCTTTTATATCGAGCATAATGGAATACGCACTGTTATGCTTTTTATATCCATTTCCCGTGTGTATGCAGTTGTGATGTGGTGGTAAGTAGATTATGTCCCATGCGATCAGAGCGCGACAATCACAGCATCGTCTTTCTATTTAGAGACACACCTGTGAATTGTGGATGCTCTGTTTCCTTGCGTGGTGGTCGGAAACCCTCCGTTGCACACACTTCGCGCTCGTGGTGAAATGGTCCTTATGCAGCCTCTTTTTAGAGATCTTGTCCTAAGCTGTCTGGCTGTGCCGTGTTCCCGAGGTTTGTGTAGAGATAGGGCATCAAATATGTCCACTCTGTTACACAGTGTTGTAAACCTTGTCATTCGTTCCCACCCGCAATGGCCTACTCTTACGAAAAGCGGAACAGGATTTAACGTGAGTGCAAGATGTTCTGCGTGCGTTCGCACACGGAGACTCGGTTTAAAGTGTCATTCGAAGGGCTTTTGGAGAGAGCGGAGTCAGCACTGATGTTTCACTCCAGAAGAAAAATGCCCTCGAACGGGAATCGAACCCGGATCGTCAAATTGCGAGCGCAATGTTCTGACCACTAGGCTATCCCGTCCCCCTGGGTATTTTGTATTTTTGGTATTTTGTACCACTTTATGTCACGCAGATTTCTCTGCGTGAAATTCGGGTTGCTCTCCCCGGGGAGAGCGCGTCGCCACATGTGCAGCGCCTACCCATTTTTTTTTTCTTTTTCCTGCATGCAAGTGTATTTGTTTCCCTATCAGAGTGGCTTCTTTCTACAGAATTTTGCCAGGGACAACCCCCTTGTTGCCGAGGGTTCTTTTACGTGCGCTAAATAGTGATGTGTAACACACGGGACCTCGGTTTATCGTCTCATCCGAAAGACTAGCGCCCAGACCACCACTCAGGGTCTAATGGATGGGGAAAAAGTTTTGGGTCCAAACGGGGTACGAACCCCGCACACTCCGACCCGGATTTTTTGCTTTCTAGGCAAGGCGCGTGACCACCTAGACCACCGATCCACCACCGTATAGCTGAGGCAGAGAGAGATTGAAAATAAGCCGCGTAGGAACAGCAGAACAGAAACGTCATAGAAAATGAGGCAGCAAAAATTTCAGAAACAGAGAGAGAGAGAGAGAGAGAGAGAGGGGAGGAAGGAGGGAGGGAGGGAGGGAGGGAGAGAGATTCTTTTTTTTTTTTTTATCGAGGATAACAGAATAAGCAATCATGTGCTTTTTTTCATCCGGTCCCCGTGTGTATGCAGTTTTGATAATATTGTCATCTGTTCCCACCGGCACACGATGGCCTACTCTTACGAAAAGCGGAACAGGATTTAACGTGTGCGCAAGATGTTCTGCATGCGTTCGCACACGGGGCCTCGGTTTAAAGTCTCATCCGAAGGACTTTTGGGGAGAGTGGAGTCAGCACTGATGTTAACTCCAGGAAGAAAATTTCCTCGACCGGACTCGAACCCGGGTCTTCAAATTGTCAGCGCAATGTTCTGACCACTAGGCTATCCGCCCTAGGCTATCAGAGAGAGAGAGAGAGAGAGAGAGAGAGAGAGAGAGAGAGAGAGAGAGAGAGAGAGAGAGAGAGAGAGAGAGAGAGAGAGAGAGAGAGAGAGAGAGAGAGAAGACAGACAGACAGAGAGACAGAGACAGAGACAGAGAAAAAGAGAGAGAGAACTGGAGAGAGAGAGACAGAGAAAGAGACAGAGAGACAGAGAGACAGAGAACAACCTTTAGAAAACGATTGATTCCCATATTGTGTTTTCTATTTCCAGACCCGGGACAAAAGACTATTTCATGACCCCTAAAGCAGAATTGAAGAAGGACGAAACTATGCTGTGTCTTAAGTGTCTCTGTCTTTCCCTCCCCCCCCCCCCCCCTCCGTCTATTTCTCTTTTATTTCTCCTCCTTCTGTCATCCTACTTTTCTTCCTCCTCCATCATCACCCCTTTCAAATCATCCTCCTTCTCCTTCTCCTCCTCCTCCTCCTTCTTCTCCTCCTTTTACATTTATTTACTCATTTATAGCCTAGTGGTCAGAACATTGCGCTGGCAATTTGACGACACGGGTTCGAGTCCGATCGAGGAAATTTTTACCCTGGAGTTAACATCAGTGCTGACTCCACTCTCCCCAAAAGTCATTCGGATGAGACTTTAAACCGAGGCCCCATGTGCGAACGCACGCAGAACATCTTGCGTACACTTTAAATCCTGTTCCACTTCTCGTAAGAGTAGGCCATCGCTTGCCGGTGGGAACAGATGACAAAGTTTACAAAAACTGCATACACACGGGGGACTGGATGTAAAAAAAAAGAACACATGAATACTTATTCCATTATCCTCGATATCAAAGAAAAAAATACATAAAAAAATAAACAAACATCACACCTTGTCCCAACTTCATAACAACTGAACATATATATACACCACATAACAAAAGTGGGTAATCGCCAGTGGGGGGAGGGACATCTAATAATGACACTATGTGTAACTGGCAGCTAGCTGTGCTCATTAGCAGAGACAGTTGAATGTGATCAATGTCATCGAGTGTTTGACCAGTGTCATCCATCCATACATACTGCTTTAGCATGGGGCCGGGACACTCACTGAGTCCTCGGGTCAGGTCAGGTCAGGTCAGGTCAGGTCAAGTCAGGGTCAGGGTCAGGGTCAGGTCAGGGATAGCCTACTCATGAACTGAACCTGTTCTGAAAGACACAAAGGAACTGCTACCCAGAAGAATAAAAAAAAAATATTATGTCTGTCTTTTGCCTCAGATGGAGACTAATCGTCAGGAAGAAAGAATAGAGAGGAGTAGCTGAGAGATGGCAGGGTGGGTGGATGGGTGGGTGGGTGGAGGAGGGGGGAGAGGGGGGAGGGGGGTTGGGAACAAATTGTTCATAGAAAGGAAGCGGAAGTGCGGAGGAGGAGGAGGAGGGCAAGAAGGAGAAGGAAGGAGGAAGAAGGAAGGAAGAGAGAAAGGATCTAAAGGAGCGAGAGAACAAGAAGAAAGAGGAGGAAGAAGAGGGAGGAGGTGGAGGAGACGGAGGAGGAATGGGAGGAGGAGGAGGAGGAGCACAGTAACATCATCATTATATCTATAATATTACAACACAGCAACATCACCATATATCTATAACGCTACAACACAGAAACATTGCCATAATTACACGTGACATGTTTTTACATAAAAAAGCCTTAAGGTATAAATGGGTTAAATTGAGTTGTTGTATTTTTCTGAGATCTACAGATCATCGCATATCTTTTGATGTATGACTCATTGTTCTACCTTTAACATTGACGAAGTTACGGGCGTTTGAAATAGGTGACACAGCAACACAGCTCCTTTAAGGGGGACAGGGTAACCTAGTGGTCAGAACATTGCGCTGGCAATTTGACGACCCGAGTTCGACTCCCGTTCGAGGGGATTTTCCCCCTGGAGTTAACATCAGTGTTGACTCCACTCTCCCCAAAAGTCTTACGGATGAGACTGTAAACCTAGGCCCCGTGTGCGAACGCACGCAGAAAATCTTGCGCACACGTTAAATCCTGTTCCGCTTTTTGTAAGAGTAGGCCATTGTGTGCCGGTGGGAGCAGATGACAATATTTACAAAACTGCATACACACAGGGACTGGATTAAAAGCATAGCAGTGCTATTAAAGAATAAATAAATAAAATAGATAAACGAAAAAGAAAATTACACTCGGCAGGAGAACAAAGTGGGGGGGGGGGGGGGGGGGGGGGGGGGGAGAGAGTTGATATCTGTTTGAGCTCAAACTTATCCTCCCCCACCCCCAATCCCACCCCCACTAGACCTTGATTGGTGGTCTGGGTGCTCGTCTTTCAGATGAGACGATAAAGATAAACCCGAGGTCCCGTGAACAATAAATCGCACTCAGTCGCAAGTAAAAAGAAGCAACAGCAAAAAAAGAGAACTGCCCTTGGCAAAATTGTATGGAAAAAGAAAACCCGAGTCTGATTGGAAACGTGACACATGTAAACAACAAAAAAAAAGGAAGGAAAAAAAAAAAAAGATGGGTGGCGCTGCTCTTGTGACGAAGCAAACGCACTCTTCCCTTAGAGCTAGAGAGAGCAGCTCGAATGTCACGTATAGAAATGGGCCGTGACTGAAAGGGGTATAGATACGATACAAAACAATACAATACAATGAAACCCTATTTGTGACTGTATATTCTTGTTACCTTCATCGACTAAGGCGCTTTGCTAGTCATCACGCACAGGGTATTGGCTTACACTGCAGAAAAATAAACGGATATTGATTGGCCTCGATCGTCGTCGAAAAGTACAGTGGGAATCCACTATAAGAGATCTTTTGGCTATACTATGATGGATGGAAAGAATAGATTGACAAAATGAATTAAAAAAAGAAAGAAAGAAAGAAAGAAAGAGCAGATTGTAAATAAGAAAGAAGGAACAGATTGAAAAAAGAGAGGAACGTGGTTTTTTTGTGTTTTTTTGTACTATTGGTCCTTAGAGACTTAATTGTCACTTGGTCTTGTTTTTCATTCCGTATGGTAGATAACATGACAATAATTATTTTTTATTGCGTCGTCTCTTTTTTTTTCGTTGTTTTATCAATTAGCGCTGTTGGCCTCATTGGCTGGAGCTAGAGTGTTGCGCTCGAGATCTGTTGACTCGGGTTCAAATCCCGTTCAAGGGGATATTTTACCCTGGAGTTAACATCAGTGCCGACTCCACTCCCACCCACCTCCCTCTCCCCCACCCAAAGTCCTTCGGATGAGACTATTAACCGAGGTGCCGTGTGCGAACGAATGCAGAACATCTTGCATGCGCACACATTAAAACCTGTTCCCCTTTTCCGAAGAGTAGGGCATCGTGAGGACAGGA
>CM060337.1:25379116-25384116 GCA_030674155.1 Stramonita haemastoma
CAGTATAAGAATATGTCAGGCGCGCAAAACATAAAGTTCTTGAGATCTTGAAAACATTGTGGACCTTAAGCAGCATGGATATGTTTGTGTTTTTTTAAGCTGTTTGATGCTCAGGTCAAACCGATGTTGTTATATGCTTCTGAGCTCTAAGGTTAAGGACATTTTTACTGTGTTGAGTCAGTGCGCATTTATATGCTTGCAAAAGTTTATTGAATGTTTACCCTAAAAGTCCAAATACAATAATTTATGGGGAAACAGGACGTTATTCTTTGTATATATCGATAGTACCATAAGATCTTTTACATAATGGTTTACATTTCAGAATATGGTTTTAGGCAGATTTCTAAAACAGGCGTATTTGATGATGGTAGACAAGATCCCGGATCTCACCGAAGGAAATTTAGATTTATATACTGTTCATATTGTATTAAACATTGTCTCGACCTTTCTAGTTTCTTTGAATTATGGGTGAATGGTGGCGTGAGAAATTAACAGATTTTTTTTTTAAATTTAAGCAACGCATGATTGATTGCTTTTATCAAGACTGCATGCAAAACTGACAGAAAGTGACAGATTCGAAACATATCGGGTCATTTAAATTACAGTTACAGCCTAAAAATATCTTACTGCTATTACAATAGGTACATTCAGGTATGTACTGGTTAAATTTTGACTTGAAATAGGTAAGCTGAATGTAAATAACAGATATAAAGATAAATATAAAAAGTGCTCTTTGGGGATAGAATTGAAACTGAAATCCATTTTCTATTTCAGTGTACAAAGTTTACAGACATGAGAGGGAAACACCTGTAAAAAAAACCAACTTCACAAATGCAAAAGAACAATGTCTTCAAACTATTTTAAATAGTAAAAATGTTTGCCAATTGAGACATTTCAGTTTGTATGTATTGAATGCTCTAAAAAGCCGAGAACATTGTTAAGTATAATTGGTGTACAAAAAGTTGAAATAGTTTATGTTTCTTTGGAAAATCACTCTTGGAAATGCCAACATCATTATGCTGTGCTTGTTGTACTGTTTTGTTTGCAGTTTCTTTTTGTCAAAATTTCTCTCCCTTTGTTTACATGCCGGTGGACTTACAATTAAAATCTTGAGTTCCTGACTCTCTCTCTCTCTCTCTCTCTCTCTCTCTCTCCTCTCTCTCTCTCTCTCTCTCTCTCTCTCTCTCTCTCTCTCTCTCTCTCTCTCTCCCCCTGAAAAGGGCGGGGACTGGGTGTAAAAAAAGCACACGAGTGCTTATCTATTATCCTGAATAAAAGAATTTGCCTTGCCTTGCCTTGCCTTGCCTTGCCTTGCTTTGCCTTGCCTTGCCTTCCTGCCTTGCCTTGCCTCTCTCTCTCTCTCTCTCTCTCTCTCTCTCTCTCTCTCTCTCTCTCTCTCTCTCTCTCTCTCTCTCTCTCTCTCTCTCTTCTCTCTCTCTCTCTCTCGTCATGAAGTAATAGGTGAAGACACTGTGCTCCATATTTGATTTCTATAAACAGAATGATGCTTGTGAATTTTTTCCCCATTTTCTTTGCTATTGATTTGCTTTTACTAGTTTGTTCTTTTATAGACGGCTGATGTAAAAAAAAAAAAAAAAGCAATTGTCATGATTAAGTTTTTCACCTTCTGAAAATCAAATTGAATCAATAAATCTCTCTCTGTCTCTCTGTCTCTGTCTCTGTCTCTGTCTCTCTCTCTCTTTCTCTCTCTGTCTCTTCTCTGTCTCTGTCTGTCTGTCTGTCTGTCTGTCTGTCTGTCTGTCTGTCTGTCTGTCTCTCTCTCTCTCTCTCTCTCTCTCTCTCTCTCTCTCTCTCTCTCTCTCTCTCTCTCTCTCTCTCTCTCTCTCTCCCTCCATCCCCCCCTCTCTCTCCCCCCTCTCTCTCCCACCCTCTCTCTCCCCCTCTCTCTCCCCCTCTCTCTCTCCATCCCTCTTTCCCTCTCTCTCTCCCCCACTCTCTCTCTCCCTCTCCATTCTCTCCCCTTCTCTCTCTCTCTCTCCCCCTCTCTCTCTCCCCCCTCTCCCCCCCCCCCCCTCTCTCTCTCCCTCCCCTTCTCTCTCTCTCTCTCTCTCTCTCTCTCTCTCTTCTCTCTCTCTCTCTCTCTCTCTCCTCTCTCTCTCTCTCTTTCTCTCTCTCTCTCCTCTCTCTCTCTCTCTTCTCTCTCTCTCTCTCTGTTCAAGAACTATCAACGAAAATTGAAACAGATGTCAAAGATGGAGAGAACAAACACAAAAAGGGAAAAAAATCAATCCGTTAAAAGAGCAAGCAGACAAATGAGGGTGACAATGATACACAAACTAAAGGAGCCGACACACTTGACTCGCAGTTTTGTTCGGCCAGGCCCAAACTGATGGGGTTTTTAATTAATTAATTAATTTATTCATTTTACTTTTTTTTATATCGAGGATAATAGGATAAGCGCTCACTGTGCTTTTTTTTACACCCAGACCCAGTGTGTATGCAGTTTTGTAAATGTCATCTGTTCCCACCGGCACACAGTGGCTTACTCTTACGACAGGCGGAACAGGATTTAACGTGTGCGCAAGCTGTTCTGCGTGCGTTCACACACGGGGCCTCGGTTTACAGTCTCATCCGAAGGACTTTGGGGGAGAGTGGAGTCATCGCTGATGTTAATTCCAGGAGAAAAATCTCCTCGAACGGGAACCGAACCCGGGTCGTCGTGGTCTATCGTGGTAAACATAGGTGTTTGGTTAGATTGTTTTTTTGGTTAGATTGTATTAAAGTCCCAGTGGATTTATCCGACTTAGGGATTGTAGCACCAACCAACACCATAGACATCGTTCAGAAGGGTTTTCGACCGATCCCTATCATTCCCGGATTGCTGGATCGGTGGTCGAGAGGTAACGCACCTGCCTAGAAAGCGAACAGTCCGGGTCGGAAGTGTGCGGTGGTTTGATACCCATTTGGGCCTGAAACTTCCCCCCCCCCTCCATTAGACCACGTGTGGTGGTCTTGGTGTTAGTTTCAGATGAGACAATAAACCGAGGTCCTGTATGTTGTTACACATAATTATTTATCGCACGTAAAGGAACCCACCTCAACAAGAGAGTTGTCCCTGGCAAAATTTTGTAAAAAAAAAGCCACTATGATAGGGGAACAAATACAGTTGCAGACAGGGAAAAAAAAAACAAATAATGGGTGGCACTGCTCTTGTGGCGATACGCTCTCCTCAGGGAGTGAGCAGCCTGAACTTCATACAGAGAAATCTGACGTGACTTAAAGTGGTATCAAATAGAATAAAGATAAACTAAAAAAAATCCTGCAGCCAGTCAATTCTCAACATGGGAGCTTTAGATCATGATGTGTGCGCGAGCTTATTATGCCTTGTGTGTGTGTGCGTGTGTATGTGTGTGTTTGTGCGTGCGTGCGTGCATGCATGTGTGTGTGTGTGTGTGCGCGCGCGTGTGTGTGTATGTGTGTATGTGCGTGCGTGTGTGCGTGCATGTGGTGTGTGTGTGTGTGTGTGTGTGTGTGTGCGCGCGCGTGTGTGTGTGTGATTGAAGCCTTGTAGCACAGAGCAACCTTCATTTTATATAACCTTTCAAAATGTTGCCCGTGTATCGGTTCATCCTTGTCACACTCACAGTTTGGAACGGAAAGGTCTGAACGGTCCATCTCAACAGCAAGGTTGAAAAGGGTCGTGTGTCAGCTACTTAACTGTGACAGTGCAGTGGCAACGGCAGTGCCACACCCTGTTAACTGTCATGGTTGTTTGAACCATTATCGTCCCGTCAGTTGACATTGCTTTTGCCATTATTGACGCTTTAGATTTCCTATTACTGCAGTGATCTTTCATGACAAGCTGTCGTTTGACTTTCACCTTTTTTGTTTTTGTACAATACTATGATCATGTTTCTCTTGTGAATAAGTTGCATTGTGTTGTATCATATACACCACTTTGAGTCACAGCAGATTTATCTGCGTGAAATTCAGGCTGCTCTCCCTGCGTTTTCTGTCAGCATATGGATTTTATTTCCTATCAGAGTGGCTTTTTTTCTGCATATTTTTTTTTCCAGGAAACACTCTCTTGTTGCCGTGGGTTCTTTTACTTGCCCTAAATTAGCATTGTACTTGGACGTCAGTTTATTGTCTCATCCGAAAGACTTCTCATTCAAACCACCCCTCACGATCTAGTGGCTAGGGGAAAAGTTTGGGGCCCAAACGGGAATCAAACCATCACACACTTGAAATCCGGCTTTTGTTTGTAGGCAGGTGCGTAACCTCTAGACCACCGATCCACAAAAGTTTGTTTTTGTCTACTGTAGTGAAGAGCATAGGTTGTTATAGTAAGAGATTAAAGTGTTATTGTTATGGTATTATCTTTACACACACGCGCACACACGCACGCACGCACGCACACACACACACACTCACACACGCACGCGCACACACACACACACTGCTCATGCCTCCTCTGTCTGTCTGTCTGTCTGTCTGTCTGTCTGTCTGTCTGTCTGTCTGTCTGTCTGTCTGTCTGTCTATCTGTCTGTCTGTCTGTCTGTCTGTCTGTCTCTCTCTTAGTTCTTTGTGTGTGTACTTTTTGTTATTTTCTTATTGTTACTTGTACTTTTTATTTAGTTTGGTTTTTTGTGTGCTTATGTGTCTTTTTGTTTTTTGTTTTTTGTTTTTGACATGTCACTGTTTCTGTTATCTCTTGTTTTAATACCTGGTTTATTATTATCATTATTGTGTTGTAGCTGTTTTTTGCTAATGGTTATATATATATATATATACATAAAATACACACACACATATTTATATATATATATATACATATATATATATATATATATATATATATATATATATATATATATATATATATATATATAATATATGTGTGTGTATGTATGTATGTGGTGTGTGTGTGTGTGTGTGTGTGTGTGTGTGTGTGTGTGTGTGTGTGTGTGTGTGTGTGTGTACTTTTATCTTATGTTATTCCCAATAAGAGCGGGGACATGATGTAAAAAAAAAAAACC
>CM060337.1:25389116-25391616 GCA_030674155.1 Stramonita haemastoma
AGTAGTAGTAGTAGTAGTAGTAGTAGTAGTAGTAGTAGTGATGGTGGTAGTTGTAGTAATAGTAGTAGTAGCAGCAGCAGCAGCAGCAGCAGCAGCAGCAGCAGCAGCAGTAGTGGTGGTGGTGGTGGTGGTGGTGGTGTAGTGGTAGTAGTTTGTGATAATAATCTTCAAGTTTTTGTCTTCCTACATGAAATGATACCAGACGGGACAAGAACACCAGATAAAAAAACAAACATTGCAACAGTAGCAACAACAACAGCGAGCAACACCAACGAATATAAAAAGTGACAATATTGATAATCAAGATGGGGTTTGAACAATGGAGAAGAAGCAACAATCACAAAAGTAGCTGCAGCAATACACCACCACCACAACGACGACTACTACTACTACTACTACTACTACTACTAACTACTACTACTACTACTACTAACTACTACTACTACTACTACTATCTACTACTACTATACCACTACCATCTACTACTACTACTACTTCTACCACCACACATCACCATCACACTACTACTACTACTCTGCTCTACTACTACTACTTACTACTACTACTATACTACTACTACTACTACTACTACTACTACTACTCTACTACTATACCACTACCATTACTACTACTACTTCTACCACCACACCACCACCCAAACCACCCACTCACTACTACTACTACTACTACTACTACTACTACTACTACTACTACTACTACTACTACTACTACTACTACTACTACTACTACGCAACAGCCCTCGAACGGCCGGTCAGCCTGGAGACAGACTGTGCAGAAAGGTCTCTCCAAGTTCGAAGAATCACTTGCTCAGCAGCACGAGGCAAAGAGACTGAGAAGAAAGGCTGCAAACCAGGCAGACAGACAGACCAGCGTCAGACTTCATCTGTGCCCTCTGCCATAGGGACTGTCATTCCCGTGTCGGACTGGCCAGCCACAATCGCAACTTTATAGTCTTCCGAGACTGAAGACTGCCAATCAGCTAACTACTACTGCTGCTAAAAGGTAAATTAAAGATGTCTCCTAACCTATGTAGTCGTAGCAGAGCAAGGCGTCAGAGACTTCAGCTCCTCTAGGAGCCAGTATATTGAAGGCGGTGCCCATCTCCTCTCCCTCGCTGCTTTACCTTGCCTGATCCTAATGAGGGCAGGTTATAGCTGGGTGGACTAGGGGACTATACTGAAATCGTGGCACGCAAACAGCCACCCATCCACTTGGTAACCATCATCGAAGCTGGCCAAGGCTCGATGCTGTGAAAGCGAGTGCTCTGACCATTGAGCTATCCCGCCCTGTCTACTACTACTATTAATGATAACAAAAATGATGATGATGATGATGATAACATAAAAATGATAATGATAATTTAAGAAATATGAATATGTAAAAGGCATCTTACACAGACATTCTCCTAGTTTCTTGGCACTAAAATTATTAAGTTATATTTCACAAAATACACTGTTATGTGCACAGCCTCATTATCTCAGAGGGCAGCTACAAGAATCATCAATTTGAAATCCCAGATAAACGATTTGAACAAAATCAATTCCCCAAAGAGTGGTCTGTTTGTACTCACCCCCCCCCCCCCCCCCCCCCCCCCCCCCCCCCCCCCCCCCGCAAATTGATTTGGTGTGGTGTGATCAATGTAAGGGAAAGAACTCATTCTATGATGCAGAACAAGAAGTTACTTCCCTTGGAAGTATAACGGGATTCCCTCTCCTCTCTCTCTCCTGGAGTTAAGATCAGTGCTGACTCCACTCTCCCCAAAAGTCCTTCGGATGAGACTTTAAACCGAGGCCCCGTGTGCGAACGCACGCAGAACATCTTGTGCATACGTTAAATCCTGATCCGCTTTTCGTAAGAGTAGGCTATCGTGTGCTGGTGGGAACAGATGACATTGACAAAACTGCATACATACGGGGACCGGATCTAAAAAAGCACAAGAGTGCTTATTCCATTATCCTCGATATAAAAGAATAAATAAATCAATCAAATCAATCAATCTCTCTCTCAAAACTGCATACACACCGGGACTGGACGTAAAAAAGCACAACAGTGCTTATTCCATTATCCTCGATATAAAAGAATAAATCAAATCAAATCAAATCAGATCTCTCTCTCTCTCTCTCATAGAAGACAGTTGGTCTGTAGTGTTCACCAAAGTAATTTCCTGTAGTAAAACAGGACAACATAACATTGTGTTTTTCAGTGAAATAAGCCTGTTTGGCGTGTGCGAGTGAGCATGTGTGTGTGAGAGAGAGAGAGAGAGAGAGAGAGAGAGAGAGAGAGAGAGAGAGAGGAGAGAGAGAGAGAGAGAGAGAGAGAGACAGACAGACAGACAGACAGACAGACAGACAGACAGAGAGACAGAGAGACAGAGAAAGATAGAAACAGAGATATAAGGTTACAGGAATTAAACCTGCTAAAAAGCATTCTCACAAACACAAATACAGCTTTACAAAAGACGTTTTATTATATATTTCGT
>CM060337.1:25396616-25401616 GCA_030674155.1 Stramonita haemastoma
CTGAAGAAAGTACCCCAGCCCTGAAGAAAGTACCCCAGCCCTGAAGAAAGTACCCCAGCCCTGAAGAAAGTACCCCAACCCTGAAGAAAGTACCTCAACCCTGAAGAAAGTACCCCAACCCTGAAGAAAGTGCCTACTCTGAAGAAAGTACCTCAACCCTGAAGACAATACCCCAACCCTGAAGACAATACCTCAACCCTGAAGAAAGTACCCCAACCCTGAAGAAAGTACCCCAACCCTGAAGAAAGTACCCCAACCCTGAAAAAAACACCTACACCCTACCCTGAAGAAAGTACCCAACCTGAAGAAAGTACCCACACCCCAACCCCAAAAGATAGCACCCACCCTAAAGAAAGTACCCAACCCTGAAGAAAGTACCCCAACCCTGAAGAAAGTACCCCCACCCTGAAGAAAGTACCCCACCCTGAAGAAAGTACCCCCACCCTGAAGAAAGTACCCCCACCCTGAAGAAAGTACCCCAACCCTGAAGAAAGTACCCCAACCCCGAAGAAAGTACCCCAACCCCGAAGAAAGTACCCCAACCCTGAAGAAAGTACCCCAACCCTGAAGAAAGTACCCCACCCTGAAGAAAGTACCCAACCCTGAAGAAAGTACCCATCGTGAAGAAAGTACCCCAACCCTGAAGAAAGTACCCCAACCCTGAAGAAAGTACCCCCACCCTGAAGAAAGTACCCCCACCCTGAAGAAAGTACCCCCACCCTGAAGAAAGTACCCCCACCCTGAAGAAAGTACCCCAACCCCGAAGAAAGTACCCCCACCCTGAAGAAAGTACCCCAACCCTGAAGAAAGTACCCCCACCCAGAACTGAAGCAAGTTGCACCCACCTTGTTGAAGAAGACGGTCTGCAGTATCCGCCCTGTGGCCGTGTTGATCTGCTGCATCTGCGAAGGGCTGGGTTTCACATCGTACACCGTCTGACCCCCCTCTCTAGAGCTTTTTATCGCAGCTTTCTTTCCAGACTTCTTGTCATTATCCTTGTCGTCGTTGTCATCGTCGTCGTCGTTGTCGTCAGTGTTTTTCTTGTCGCTGTCTTCCTCCTCCTCCTCCTTCGCTGTCTTGTCTTTGTTTTCCTCTTTGTCTTCGCACTTGGTGGCTTCGGTGGTCTGGTTGAGGCTGGTTTCAGGTGTGGTGAGGTCTGGCTGGGTCTGGTTGGAGGTGACGTCTGGAAGATGAGTTAACTGTTAGCTGGTTTTGGTCAGAACTTAGCGAGAACACTTGGACCTTGGGGTCGTTTTGGGCACCATTGTTTAGTTCAACTTTGTCACGAGTAACAGTTGTGTGGGACCCGATAGCTCAGTGGTCAGAAGCACTCGCTTCCAAGCAATGTTTTAAGCAGCATCGAGCGTGGTAACCAAAAGTGGATGGGTGACTGTTTGTGTGCCTTGGCTTCAGTACAGTCCTCCCAGTTCACCCAGCTGTAAATGGGTATTTGCCCTCTTTAGGGTCAGGGAGGGAGAGGAGATGGGTGCCGCCCTCAATATGCTGGCCCCTTGAGGAAGCTAAGGTCTCTGACGCCTCGCTCTCCGACGATCACATAGGTTATGGGACATTTTTATTTTATACTTTCATTACCGTTAATTCCAACAGTGTGACATGATAATAACTCCTACATTTTTTTTTCTTACAATGGATAAGTTAACAGTTTTCGTTTCGTAGGTGTCAAAGGGAGAGTGACAGTACTGTTAACTCATAACAAAATTAAATTATGTTGAAAAAAGCCATTGTGATAGGGAAACTCAAACAGCTGTTGACAGGAAAAGAAAAAAATAATGGGGGCGCTGCTATTGTGGTGACGCGCTCATCCGGGGAAGAGCGGCCCGAATTTCACGCAGAGAAATCTGCCGTGACTTTTAAGTGGTGTAAAGAAATGAATAAATAGATAAGTAAAGAAATGAATAAATAATTAAGTAAACGAATCCTGGGGGAACGATAGCTAAGTGGTCAGAGCGCTCGCTTTCCCCCCAAGTCAAGTTAAGCAGCGTTGAGCGTGGTTACCAGTTGGATGGGTGACCGTTTGCGCGCCTTGGCTTCAATACAGTCACCCCATTTCACCCAGCTGTAAATGGGTAGCTGCCCTATTTTGGGTCAGGGAAGGTAAAGCAGCGTGGGAGGGGAGATGGGCGCCGCCATCAACATGCTGGCCCTTAGAGAAGCTGAGGTCTCTGATGCCTCGTTCCCCTACGACTGACTAGGTTATGGGACACCTTTACCTTTTAAATGAATAAATAAGTAAATAAACAAAATAGATAAATACATAAATAGATAAAAAAGAAATGAAATAATAATAATAATGAATAATAAATAAATAAAATAAATAAAACAAATAATAAATAAATAACATAGACACATATCACCTGGTACGGATGAAGAGTCCCCCGTTTCTTCCTCTTCTTACGATCACTACTGGCCAGTTCCTCGGCGACCACGAGTTTAGAGATCTCGGCTTCATCGTCGTCGTCGTCGTCAGTGATGACGGGGTCATCTTCCTGCAAAGTGGGGTCCAGCATGGGGCGGTTGTTCAGCACATCGGTGACGTTGTCGTCCAGGTCGTTCTGCTGGCCCAGGTTCATATCCATGTCATTGGCGTCGTTCTCCTCCGCCAGCTCCTCGGTCATCTGGGCCAGCATGCTTCCTTGGCTGGCTGTAGTGTCCTGCACCGAGGCTGGTGACTCCATGTCTTTGGTCTTGGCATCGATGAGGATCACTTCATTGTCCACCTCATCCATCCACGAGATCTCCCCCACCCTGCCGCCCTTTTTGGTCCTCTTTTGGCGCCCGGTCTTGTTGGAGTGGTTCATCCTTTCCAAGTCTGTGGAGTCTGTACGGTTGTCCCAGGAGTCGGGTCCTCGTTTCTTATTCGTTGAATTTGTGGTGGAATTTCTGTCTTCTTCGTTTTTTGGCGTCCGCTTGTTTTTTTCTGGGGTTCGTGCGGTTTTTGGTCGAGTCTGTAAGTTCAGAGCTGGGGTCCGTGTGTTCGTTCCTGGCCTGCACGAGTTTGTTCTTGAAATCAAAGTGTTGGATCCTGGATTTTGTATCGTTGATTCTCAAGAGCATCCTTTTGACGCTAGAAGGCAGGTGATTCGTTCTAGGGTTGATGTTTTTGTTTTCAGAGGTTTTGCTATTGTTGCTGGTGTTAGAGTGTAAATTATTTGGTCCGTGGTTACTCGATCTAGGGCTGACGTCTGTGTCTTCAAGCATTCTGCTATCGTTGCTGGTGTTAGAATGTACATTATTCGGTCTGTGGTTACTCAATCTAAGGCTGATGTCTGTGTCTTCAAGCATTTCGCTATTGTTGCTGGTGTTAGAGAGTACATTAATCCGTCCATGGATACTCGATCTAAGGTTGATGTCTTTGTCTTCAAACGTTTTGCTATTGTTGCTGGTGTTAGAATATACATTATTCGGTCTGTGGTTATTCGATCTAAGGTCTTCAAACGTTTTGCTATTGTCGCTGGTGTTATAGTGTACATTATTCGGTCTGTCGCTGTTCGATCTTGGGATGACGTCTTTGTCTTCAAGAATTCTGCTATTGTTGCTGGTGTTAAAGTGTACATTATTCGGTCTGTGGTTATTCGATCTAAGGTCTTCAAACGTTTTGCTTTTGCTGCTGAAATTAGAATGTACATTATTCAGCCTGTCGTCGTTCGATCTAGGGCTGATGTCTGTGTCTTCAAGCATTCTGCTATTGTTGCTGGTGTTAGAATGTACATTATTCAGCCTGTCGTCGTTCGACCTAGGGCTCACGTCTTTGTCTTCAAGCATTCTGCTATTGTTGCTGGTGTTAGAGTGTACATTAATCGGTCTGTGGTTTGTACCTCTATCTTTGGGTATTTTGCTTTCGGCTCTGATGTATATGTACTTGGGTGTGAGATGAGTACGTTGGTTCTGAAACTCCTGCGTTTGGTCTTGGGGGGTAAGTGGTTGATGGAGGGAGGGCTGTAACTCATCTCCATCGTTGCATTTTGGGAGATGAAGGTGGAGGTAGCGAGGGGTTGAACAGTGTCTGCAGTTGATCTGTCTGCATTTCTGGCAAGGTTCTTGGAATGAATCGTGTTACCTTGAGCCAGTTTTGAAGAATGGACATTTTGCTATCATTAAGGCCTGTACGTGTTCGGTGTTGGGGTGAAGGCCTGGCTGCCTGTAAATTCTGTCTGCTTGCTGCTGCTGCCAGTAGCTTGCTGTTGACCATTGCGATGACCACTATGGATTCGCTGATTGTCACGATGCGCCCCTGGGAGCTTCTGATCCTCCTGAAGTATCACAAAGACATGACGACTTTTCTGACGATCCACTGGTATTCGCCCAGCAGACAGAGGGCCGTGACTCTGCAGCCTATACTGAGGGAGGTTACCCATGATCTGTGCAGCACTGTCGGCTGAATGTACACGGTGGAGGTTCAGGACAAGACGTCTGTCCGCCAAACTGCTCTGGTCTTTGTCAGTAGAGTTAAACATCAAACTGGTGACGGCTTTGTCCAGGACATTGATGCCCAAAGTTGTCTGTTTTGCCCCCTTCTTTTTTCATCAAGTGTGAGTCGACTTGCTGGCTGTTCTAGGGCAGCATTCTGTCCCTTGAGGTTCTTCTGCAGTATTGTGCGTGTCCCCAGAATCTTTTTTACGATTCTCTGCCAGTCTCGATTCTCTGATGCCTTTCTATGTCCCTGTAAATTCTGTAGTACCTTTTGTGTTCCTCTACATTCTGTCGTGCCTTTCTGTGTCCTTAAACTCTGTCGTGTCTTTATATGTCCCTGTAAACTCTGTCGTGCCTTTCTAGTGTCCATTAAACTCTGTCGTGCCTTTCTGTGTCCATGTAAACTCTGTCGTGCCTTTCTGTGTCCTGTAAACTCTGTCGTGCCTTTCTGTGTCCATAGTAAACTCTGTCGTGCCTTTCTATGTCCCTGTAAATTCCGTCGTGCCTTTCTATGTCCATATAAACTCTGTCGTGCATTTCTATGTCCCTGTAAACTCTGTCGTGCTTTT
>CM060337.1:25406616-25419116 GCA_030674155.1 Stramonita haemastoma
GTGTGTGTGTGTGTGTGGTGTTGTTGTGCAGTTGTGTGTGTGTGGGGGGGGGGGGTATTATGTGGTGTATGTGTGTGGGGTGGGGGGGAGATATGTGTGTGTGGTTGTGTTGTTGTGTGTAATTAGTGTTTAGTGTATGGTGTGTGTGTGTGTGTGTGTGTATGTGTGTGTGTGTGTGTGTGTGTGTGTGTGTGTGTGTGTGTGTGTGTGTGTGTGTGTGTGTGTGTGAATAAACATGGCCCCACACCACCAATCTACCAGGTGGCTGAGTGCAAATAGATCAGGTGGATGGATATATATGTCCCACATTGAGAATCGGCCTGTCTGTCTGTATGTCTGGCTGGATGTCTGTCTGTTTGTCTGTGTGACAGGTTCTCTGGCTGGCTGTCTTTCTCCTGTGTCTCTGTGTCCCCGTCATTATAGATCTATGGATCTATGTATCTATCTTTCTTTCTACCTATCTGTCTACATGTCTGTCTGGCTGTCTTTATCCTTGTCTCTGTGTCTGTGTCTGTCATTATAGATCTATGTATCTATCTTTCTTTCTACTATCTATCTACATGTCTGTCTGTCTGTCTTCTGTCTATCGTTCTGTCTGTCTCTTTACCTCCCCCCTACTCTCTCTCTCTCTCTCTCTCTCTCTCTCTCTCTCTCTCTCTCTCTCTCTCTCTCTCTCTCTCTCTCTCTCTCTCTCTCTCTCTCTCTCTGTGCGTAACCCTTGAAAATAAAGACTATTGTTATCTTCATCATCATTGTCTTCTTTCTATACCCTCATCTCATTTTGCCGACCTAAAGTGAACACAAAGATTCATATTCAGTTATTACTTTATGAAAAACAAACAAACAAACAAACAAACCCTCCATGGTCATGGAAATAAGTTGTTATATCTGCAACAAACCAGCGTGATGTCAGACAAGTTATAAAAAATAACTAATGAAATAATGATGTATATAACATTATGAAAGATTTGAGGGGACAGGATAGCTCAATGGTAAGAGTACTCGCTTTCACCAAGCCAACGTTAAGTAGCATCGAGCGTGGCTACCAAATGGATATATCGGTGACCGTTTGCACACCTTGGCTTCAGTACAGTCCCCAAGTTCACCCAGCTTGTCAATGGGTAACCCTGCCCTCCTTAGGGTCAGGAAGGTAAAGCAGCGAAGGAGAGGAGATGGACACCGCCCTCAATATCCTGGCCCCTGGAGAAGCTGAGGTCTCTGATGCTTCCTCCCCTACGACCACTAGGTTATGGGATACCTTTACCTTTACCCTTTACTCTAAGGAAAGATGGCAAACTGTGATGACATTACGTGGAGCTCCTATCGACAACCAGTGGCGATGGAGACAGATGGTGATGATGATGATGTGATGATGATGATAATATGATGATGATGATGAGCGGAGTGGTGATGGTATAATGATGATGATGGTGTGGCAGTAGTGGCGATGAGATGGTGATGATTGCGATGATGATGATGATATTATGCTGATAGATAGATAGATAGATAAATAGATAGATAGATAGATAGATAGATAGATAGATAGATAGATAGATAGATAGATAGATAGATAGATAATATGATAGATTTGATTACGTATGGAGATTAGGTGGATGGTATAGAAAGGAAATTTTGAAGTAGATAGATAGATAGATAGATAGATAGATAATAGATAGATAATATGATAGATAGATACTATTGATTAGGTGGTAATTAGATTACTCCATGCGACCAGACCCTTTAGGCCTCATGTTTCTAAATCAGACACACCCCGAATTGTGCGACGCCCTGTTTCGTTGGGTCGTGTTTAAATCTGTTTGATGCATACACCTTTGTCTCTATGGTAAATTGTAAATTCATGCACCTCTCTCTCTCTCTCTCTCTCTACATAATTAAATATATATTATAATAATATTGCAATATCCTAATTTTCTAGACTTGCCTTGTATCTGAGATGTTGGGCAGAAATGGGACATTACAAATGTCAACTCTGATGATGGAAATAAATAGATAGATCACATGCAGTAAATCAGTCACTGTGATGTGAGAGAGAGAGGAGAGAAACAGAGACAGAGACAGTGAAATAGGCAAACACAGAGACAGGTGGACAGAGAAAGCTACAGGGCCAGTTTTAAGTTTTTCTTTTTTCCAAATCAGGAGCCCAATGATCCTATATTTGTCGTCAGATTTAGATGGGCAAATGTGGGTGTCGAAAAATGAAAAGTGTTGGAAATAGGTGTTATTTCTCCTCCCCCTGTACCCCCACCCTTAAGTCAAACAGGGCTAAAAGCAGGCCAGTGTATTATTACGTATGTGCATTGATGGGTATGTGCGTGCGTATGTGGGTATTGTGTACATATTATGTTTATTTAATATGTGTAAAAATCTAGTAGTGCTAATGCAAATCGTAAAATAAATAATAAATAATAATATATCATAATAATTTATGTTATTATTCTATAATATAATTATATATATATATTTATATTAATATATAATATAATATAAAATATATATATAGTTTGTTAACAGTTTATTATATATTTGTTGATATGAACAAGCAAATCAATAAAAACGCTAATATTATATTTACCGAGTTATAACTACTATATGATTTTATGGATGAGTTAACAAAAGAACAATTGCAAATGAACAGCAAACAACTATGTCAAGATATCATATAATGGCCAATAGTTAATTAACATGAAACTATCAATAGAAAATATATACACATTATCGAATTATACAATTTGATAAATTGAGAATCTAATATCTAAAGTAGTAATGGCCATCTCAGATAGCTAAGTGATGAAAATGGCACTCTGAACATCTCAATGAATATTTGCAGTATTAAAATGCATCACATTGGGTTTTAGACGATATTCCCGCCGAATATTGAAGATCTGCAAAGAGACACATCATCACCAAATTGCATGAAATCCTCTGCTTCTGTGGAGTGATACCAAGTACCACAAGCAATGAGCATGCCAACGTAGTCACACTATACAAAAACAAAAGTGATAAAAGCGATTGTAATAATTATGCGATGTATCCCTCCTCAGCATCGTTCGGAAGGTCTTTGCACGAGTAGAACAGAAGAGGCTCCAAGTAGGCCTACTTGTAGAGCAAGTCTACCCTGAATCTAGTGCGGTTTCCGTGCCAACAGGTCCACTATAACATGATCTTCTCCCTCAAACAACTTCAGGGGAAATGTAGGGAGCAAAGGCTGCCACTTTTTGTTACCTGCATAGACTTGTACAAAGGCTTTTGGTCTGGTTGGTATGGATGGCTTCATCAAGATCCTTCCCAAGCTGGATGTTGGCCCAAAAATTCTCAGTATCATGAGATCCTTCCACGAAGACATAAAAGGCACCATGTCTTTGATGGCACAACATCAGCTGCCTTTTACATACATATTGGGGTGAAACAGGGTTGCGTCTTGGCTCCACTATGTTGGAATCTCCTTTGCCATGATGCTGAAACACGCATTTGGTTCTGAAGTTTTTCTAACTGCGAGTCCCACGCCGTGTTCTCCGACCCCGTCTGATGGTTTGCCATGCCAGAACAATTTGAAGTCTCTCTCCCTCACAGATCTGGTTTCTGGAGCCTGATGTCATGAAGGGCAACAATGTCCATCTGCAGTCTGCTCAGTTCTGTCTTGCAAGCATTACTTCCTGCAGGTCATCAGAAAAGCCTGGTGTCATTGTCTTTATGTTCCAAGTACCCAATTTCAGGGTGGGAGTTTTTCATTTTCCTGTTGCCTGGTGCACAGTTGTCATCCACTTGTCGGTTTTCGCCCCAAACCCCAAGCACCTACTGAGGCTAACGACCGTGGCGGGGCATCACCTTACTGGCTGGAGGCTGCCTAGGTTAAAGCAGGTGGTGGCTTCCCAGTGAGATGCAATGGCCTCTCCTACCATTGGAAGCAACCCCTGGCATCTGACTCTATGCCAATTGAGTATGCAGACTCCTCAGGATGAACAAGACCCGACATCCGCATGCTGCACTCAGATGGGCACCACCTGGGAAAGAAAGAGGGGCAGGCCGTTAGGTACATGGAGGAGAAATATAGAAGAAGAAATGAAAAATGGGCTAAACATGGAAGAGATCGACTGGCTCCAAGACGAGATGCTGGGGAGACTTGTTGGTGCTTTTGCTCCACCCGGGAAAGAATGGGGATTAGTAAGTACAGTACTCATAACCGGTAGACTGCTGCTTTCGTGTTGTGTCGATACTCCAAAGTGAAGCTGGAGTGACCTATCTAAAGTGCAAAGCCTAGGTAAGTAAGTGTAGGAGGGAAAAATGTGTGGAGGGCAAGTTGTTACCCATGCAGCAGATCCGCTCTCTCCACGTTGCTAGAATGGTTCATTGGAAAGGCAATGGTCATACACATGTTTCCAGTGCTGTTGCAGGAGCTGCCAGAACATTGCTGTATACAGCCTTGGACTGCCTTGGGGATCTGACTCCGCATTTTTCCTCAGAGTTGTCTCTAAAGCTTTCCTATGAGTGGGTATGGCCGGCGGCAGCGGAGGTTTGGAATCCGAGTTTTCCTTCTCCTAGATGAGCTATCTTCACAGACTGATGAGCTTCATCTGCTAATAGGACACAGGTAATACTGGCTTACATGGTTTACAGTAGCAGAGGAAACCTCTGACCTGAAACATGATTTTATAACGATAATCTACCCATCATTTTAACATCCATTTACGAGTATGTCTAAAACAACACAAGTTACATACGCTTTTGTCAATTTTATCACCTGTTCCTACCAACGCACACTGACCTTCTCTCCCAAAAACGGAATGAGTTTTTAACTTGTGTGCAAGAAGTTTTGCGTGCGTTCGCACACAGGACCTGGGGTTACAGTCTCATCCGAAAGACTTTCATGGTAGTGGAGTTGTTATTGAAGTTAATGGGGGGAGGGCAGTCCACCAAAGGTTTGAACCCTCTCCATCAGATCCCAATTTAAAGCTCACCAGGCTATACCACCTAAAAAACCCCCCCCTCCCCCCCCCCCTCCTCCTCAAATTTTAAAGTATTCCATCTGTATTTATCTGTTCTGGCTGTTAGAAGTCGGCTTCAGTTCTGGGCACCCCTTTACACCCCAAGACCTTTCTATAAAAACCCAAAACACAGGCAACCCAGACGGCTGAAGAAAGGGGACCAGGTGGATCATGGACCTGTAATTGCATTGCTTTCATTCCTGGCTAAGTGCTTCTATATTATATTATAAACTTCCACCCCCCAAAAATATCTCCGCCGCCACCTCCTCCTCCGCCACTGGCTCCCAACAAGTCATGGAATATCTCTGACGTGACTACAATCCTACACCTGGGCTGTTTGCTCTGTCACCTTGTCCCTCGAGTGACATCCCCCAAACTGCTCGTCCTACAGCTGATCTCATTTCCCACGCCCATGACGAATATCTGCCCCTGATCAAATACACCGCTTTCCTTTGCAAGACCTTAAATTGTCCACACACAGAGAGAGTAGAGAGACACACTCTGTGCACTCTGGATGCCAAACTCTGGCCTCACTAAAGGGCACACAAGTGTTTGAAGGTGTCTAAGTTTATGCCAGCGCTAATTGGGTGTGTGTGTGTATTGTGTGTGTGTGTGTGTGTGTGTGTGTGTGTGTGTGTGTGTGTGTGTGTGTGTGTGTGTGTGTGTGTGTGTGTGTGTGTGTGTGTGTGTGTGTGTGTGTGTGTGTGTGTGTGTGTGTGTGTGTGTGTGTGTGTGTGTGGTGTGTGTGTGTGTGTGTGTGTGGTGTGTTGTGTGTGTGTGTTGTGTGTGTTGTGTTGTGTGTGTGTGTGTGTGTTGTGTTGTGTGTGTGTTGTGTGTGTGTGTGTGTGTGTGTGTGTGTGTGTGTGTGGTGTGTGTGTGTGTGTGTGTGTGTGGGCTAGTAGTGCCTCTTATTTTTGTGTGTATGGAGATGTACCATTGGCGCGAAGGGACACATTAAACACTCTGTGTCATGACATCTCTGTCTCTGTTCTCTCTGTCTTGTCTGTCTGTCTGTCTGTTCTGTCTGTCTGTCTGTCTGTCTGTCTGTCTGTCTCTGTCTGTCTGTCTGTCTGTCTGTCTGTCTGTCTGTCTGTCTGTCTCTCTCTCTCTCTCTCTCTCTCTCTCTCTCTCTCTCTCTCTCTCTCTCTCTCTCTCTCCTCTCTCTCTCTCTCTCTCTCCTTGTCCATGATGGAAATGACTCCTTTAAACGCAGAAATCAAACAGGGAGAGAAAAAAAATGAACATGACTCGGCTTTTTCTTGGTTGTTTTGTGGTGTTTTTTTTATTTTGCTTCTGAGGAAAAAAAAGAGATGATACGAGTTGAGGTCGTGTGTGTGTGTGTGTGTGTGTGTGTGTGTGTGTGTGTGTGTGTGTGTGTGTGTGTGTGTGTGTGTGTGTGTGTGTGGTGTGTGTGTGTTGATGTATTTGTGTGTGTATGTGTGTGTATGTGTGTGTGTGTGTGTGTTGATGTATTTGTGTGTGTGTGTGTGTGTGTGTGTGTGTGTGTGTGTGTGTGTTGTGTGTGTGGTTGTGTGTGTGTGTGTGGTGTTTGTTTGTGTGTGTTGTGTGCGCGTGTTGTGTTGTTGGGCGGTGTGTGTTGTGTGTGTGTGTGTGTGTGTGTGTGTGTGTGTGTGCGCGTGTTGTGTGTGTGTGTGTGTGTGTGGTGGTGTGTGTGTGTGTTGGTGTGTGTGTTGTGGTGGTGTTGTGTGTGTGTGTTGTGGGGTGTGTGGTTGGGTGTGTGTGTGTGTGTGTGTGTGTGCTTTTTTTTGTGGGTGTGTGTGTGTTGTTGTGGTGCGTGTTGTTGTTTGTGTTTTTTGCTGTTTGATGTGTCTGCTCTTGTTTTTTTTTCTTGTTTCTTCTTCTTTCTTCTTTCTATTCATCTTTCTTCTTCTCTCTTTCTTCTTTCTTCTTCTTCTCTTCTTCTTCTTCTTCTTCTTCTCTCTTCTTCTTCTTCTCCTTCTCCTTCTTACTCTTTTTTTTCTCCTCTATCCTCACTCTTCTTTTTTTTTCCTTTATTATTCTTTTTATTAATAAAATGGTCTATCACAAAGATGACGAGAATGGGAACTTATAAACCACAACGACCATTCTCTCAAACAGTTTATGAAAATAATCGTCGTCACTTCTAGAACTGGGTATCCTTTTTGGAAATAAAGCCAAAAAACCCCAACACAAAACGACGACAAACAACCAACAAAAAAAATCATATAACTTGACCACGTTCTTTTGTGGGACAGAATCGGAGGTGAGCTAAGGTATGTAAACCAGGCAGTATAAGGGCAGGGGGAGAGAGAGCGGAGGAGAGGTAGAGGGAAAGAGGAAGGCAGGGGAGAGGAGGGAGGTAGAGGAGGGGGGGGGAGGCAGTGTTAGCAGTAGGCTGCAAGAAGATCATCTTTCAGTCAGCAGTGGGGCAATAATAGACAGCCCGGTGTCCATCAGTCTCTTGAATTGGTCCCCCATCAAAAAAGAACTCTAGGGAGATTCCATGCCAAGATTTCAACACAGCACGAACTGAATTTTTTTTGGGGGGTCCAACCTCTCTCTCTCTCTCTCTCTCTCTCTCTCTCTCTCTCTCTCTCTCTCTCTCTCTCTCTCTCTCTCTCTCTCTCTCTCTCTCTCTCTCTCCCTCTCTGTCTCTCTCTGTCTGTCTGTCTGTCTGTCTGTCCGTCTGTCTCTCTCTCTCTCTCTCTCTCTCTCTCTCTCTCTCTCTCTCTCTCTCTCTCTCTCTCTCTCCTCTCCTCTCTCTCTCTCTCTCCCTTCTTCACCCCTTTCTCAGTCCCTACCCTTCCAGTTTTTGTTACCTGAAAAGTGCACTGTAATATGTTGGGTAGATTCCACACGTAGTGACGCCTTGACAATCTTAAAAACCTGGCCCAGACTTAACAGTTGTGTCAGTGACTGATGTCAGAATAAGTGCCGAAACCTATGTAAAATGGTGTCACCGCTTTAAAAAGGTTATGTGAGGACTGCCTTAATCTAAAACACGCGTCTAGCAGCACAAATTGTATTATTCTACATCAAAGCAGAGTGAAAAATATATCCTGAGGTCGAAATGTGACTGCTTATATGCCGAGGCTTTAGAAAATATCATACACGGAAAGTTGTGATTTAATGTGTACCCTCACAGTAGCTCTGAAGCAACATAATGATTAATGTAGTACAGGTCTAAGATTTCATTTGAAATCCTTTCAATTATTGGAAATTCAATGTGCTCAAAGTTAGTTATTTTTTAGACATCATGTTGATCGTTTGTGTTGCCCACAGAATATAGAAAATATAGTTCATAAATTACATCTGAATGTTTGGAAAACTAAATATTCCAAAAATGTTTTCTGTGTACCCTCTGCTGTTATATAAATCCACCAAATATTGTTTGCTTGCCCTGTGCTCATAGCCTCGAATAAAAGCAAAGAAACAGATCTAAGAAAAAATATGGAAATAACCGAAGTGTTCTGTTACTATGATCCTGAGTTGGATGTCCTAGTGTCAGTTGCAGAAAGTATTTGCCAGCCACCGTGAGGAGAGTTACTGTAAATGATATCTTACAGACTTATCAACATCCATTACATTCTTCATGCTTGCACCCTTCCCCTCATTTTTTAAAAATCTTATTCTTTTGTATTTATTTTATTCTTTTATATCGAGGATAATGGGATAAGCACTCTTGTGCTTTTTACATCCAGTCCCCGTGTGTATGCAGTTTTTGTAAATGTCATCTGTTCCCACGGGCTCAGGATGGCCTACTCTTACGAAAAACGGCCTCATCCCTTTGTCTGTACATTCTTCACGTGAAGGTACAATTGTGAAAACCATTTTGTAGTGAATAGACATGACACTAACGAGAAAAAGAAGAAGAATCATAGCAGCTCCCAGGCATGAAGAGTGAGACAGAGTGCATATTTTGGGTAACCCCCCAGGGTACTTAAAATGAGAATCAACATTAACAACAACAACAATGAGATGAGGGATTATGTGAAAGAAACTGCAATGAATTTTCTATCCCATTATTTGTTGCCATTTCGTCGTCCACACAGCAATGAAGTCCCTATCCCATTTGGGCTAATTGTTGCCATTTCGTCTTCCAGGCAGCAATGAAGTTCCTATCCCGATTTTTTTCAAGTATGAAAAAATGCAACACGTACTTGATTTTTGGGATTTAGACCATAGAGCAATACCAGGTAGTCACTACAATGTTGGAAATGATCATCAAATGAGGACTGCTTGTTTTTCTACAGTTTTAAGCCCACGAAGGCATATTGTGGTTAGGAAGCCAGCAAATAACAAAGGTAAAAAAAAGAAGGTAAAGGTGTCCCATAACGTAGGCGGTTGTAGGGGAGCGAGGCGTCAGAGACCTCAGCTTCTCTAGGGGCTAGCACATTGAGGGCGGCGCCCATCTCCTCTCCCTCACTGCTTAACCCTCCCTGACCCTAAAGAGGGCAGGTACCCATTCATATCTGGGTGAACTGGGGGGACTGTGCTGAAGCCAAGGCACACAAACGGTCACCCATTCAACTGGTAGCCACACTGGACACTGCTATACTTGACTGGGGGGGGGGGGGGGAAGTGAGTTGCCCTGACCACTTAGCTATCCCACCCCATGAGAGGGTACAATGTTGAAAAAAAACCCAGAAAACTACCAAAATGTGTCCAAAATCAACTTAGAGTTTTGAGTCAAAGGCTAGTCTTTTTACAAACAGTGGTTTCTCTTTCAGTGGGTGCTTTAGTACGTGCAGTATGAATGCAAGAGCGATACAGAAAAACACAAGGAAAAAAAGCGGAAACAATTAAAGGCAGTGTGTAACCAAAGCATATCTCACTTCCAAGCAGGAAATCACAAACATCAAACCCTTCCCGACACTCCTCCGCCTTCCTACGTCACTTCCCCCTACTACGCTATCTGGCATTTCCGGCGCATGCGCTTTTCCTTGTTTCGCTTTTTGTGGTGACATTGTGTGAACGTGTTTGTAGAGGACGGGGGGACAAGGGTGGGGGAATGTGTGGCGAGTTAGCTTAGGAGGCACGTGCTTAGAGTCTGGGAGTGTCGACGTTGTTTCTAATGCAGCCCTCAAGGGGCATGTAGCCAGACCCTGGTGCAGAAAAACAGTGATAATATGCTGGTATGGTCTTTGTTTTGAAAAAAGCTGGTGTCAGGGGTAGGGTCGGAAGGTTCTTTGTTCCCAGTGGCGTGCAGACTTTGAAGCCAAATGACAGGGAATCAAAGAGAATGTGGACTGTAGAGGGTGTTTCGTGTTGGAGCTTGTTGTTTATACACAGATTTTTTCAGACCTTTAAAAAAAAAAGGTTGTATGTATGTATGTATGTATGTATGTATGTATGTATGTATGTATGTATGTATGTATGTATGTATGTATGTATGTATGTATGTATGTATGTATGTATGTATGTATGTATGTGTATGTGTGTGTGTGTGTGTGTGTGTTGTTGTGTGTGTTGTTGTATGTATGTATGTATGTATGTATGTATGTATGTATGTATGTATGTATGTATGTATGTATGTTTGTGACTAACTAGTATTGCTCTATGTCTTCAACCCTAAAAACAAGTACACAGTGCATTTGTTCATATTTTTAAAAAAAACCTGTGGAAATCAACATTGTTTCCCACTTGCACTCTATAGAAAATACTACTTGACCCCCCGCAAGCTAATACAGGAGTGTGACCTGCACAAGCCACCATGTTAGTCAAAATAGGGGGGAGAACTCTAGCCAACCACTTCTGGTTACACTCCAGCTTTAGCTTCCAGGTCAAGTAGTCTCTTCAGGCAACTCAGACAAAAAACCAATCTGCTGATTCTAAAAGATTTCTGTTCAAAGTATGGTTGAAACATTTTATGACCTTGTTTTTGGGACTGAGGACATAGAGCAATATCAGGTAGGTAAAGGTTAAAAAAAAAAGGTATCAGGTAGACATTAAAATGTTGGAAATGATCATCCATTAAGATTACTTGTGTTCCTTTAGTGTGAATCCTGTACACGCAGATTGTGGCTAAGAAGCTAATAGACTACACTGACTGCAAGCATACAGTTTTGGCTGAATCTTTTTTTAAAATTATAATCCACCAAATTTGTGCAAAATCTCCAAACTAACAGGAATTCGTCTTTCACAAAAAAGCATTTTTATTTTGGAGGAGTCAGTGTTAAGTAAATGTTGTATGCTTCTTTACCTTATAGGAAACACAGCAGGAAAAGGGTCAAAACTCAAAGCTGGAGTATGGCCTCAGTTACCCAAAATCGTCATCTACACCAGAGGCCATGTTAGGGGGAATAGGGGTAAGAATTCTAACCACCACTTCCCCTGCCTGAGAGCTGCGACACAATAGATAAAACACAAGTTTAGAGAGCCCAGAGTGTTTTACTAAAAAAAAAATATGGGACAGTCGTGGGGGCATTAAGTTGGAGGGTCTGTCTCACATGGGTCACAATCAGGCAGCCATAAAAAAGAAACCATTTTTGTCCCCAGTTCCAGAAGTTTTTCCAATCAACTTAAACACACATTGCTTACATTGCATTCCCCCCAAAATAAAACAAAAGTTTGGGGCTTTTTTGTTAAAGGCTGGCTCCTGACTGAAAACTCATGTGATTTTGCACAAAGTTGGTTGGCTTTAATTGTTAACAACTCTTTTAAGCCAACACTGTACCTAACATCCCTTTGATGTTACTTTGCCTCCTCGCCTCGCATGCGCTCGGGTTAAACACTGTAGGAACACAAGCAATCCTCCTTTGAGGACCATTTCCAACTTTTTTCATGACTACCTGGTGTTGCGCGAGGAGAGGAGATGGCGCCGCCTCAAACATGCTGGGCCCTAGGGAAGTTGAGGTCTCTGACGCCTCGCTCCCCTACGACCACACAGGTTATGGACACCTTTACCTTTTTTTTTACCTACCTAGTATTGCCCTATATCTTAATCCTAAAAAACAGTACACCCTGTGATTTTTTTTGTACTTTCGGAAATATGTAAAAATTAGTAAACTTAGTAGTTTTTTTATTTATTAATAATTTACTAGCACACTACACAAAGGTAAAGTGTAACCACTCCTCCTCCTTCGGATGAGACTATAAACTGAGGTCCCATGTGAAAACGCAGGCAGAACATCTTGCACACACATTAAAACCTGTTTTGCTTTTCGAAAGAATAGGCCATTGTGTGCCAGTGGGAACAGATGACAAAATTTACAAAACTGCATACACACAAGGAATGAATGTGGGTGGTAGAACAACACATGAGTGCGTATTCTATTATCCTCAAAACAAAAGAAAAAGTAAATAAAAAATTTAAAAAAAACAAAACAATAACCGGGGTGGGGGTGGGGTGGGGGTGGGGGGGTTAAAAAGGAGTTTTGTTAGTCAGTTAGGAAACATTGTTTTACACCTGCGGCTGCTTTAACCTCCTCACAGAAAGCACAACATCAATATTGTAAACGATGTTTAGCTTATGTAGGTTAACAACGACAAAAACGAAACAGCTAAAAATAAACC
>CM060337.1:25426616-25429116 GCA_030674155.1 Stramonita haemastoma
ACACTGTGCGTGACATCAGCTTATTGTCTCATCTGAAGGACTTTGAAATGAGAAGAGTTGGTGCTGATATGATGTATTTTATTATTTGTTTGTTTATTTATTCATTAATTTATCATTTCTTTCTTTATTCTTTCATATCTAAGATAATGGAATAAGCACTCGTGTGCTTTTTTAACATCCAGTCCCCGTGTGCGTAAGCAGTTTTGTCAATTTCGTCATCTCTTCCAACCGGCATACAATGACCTACTCTTTCGAAAAGCGGCATAGGAATTAAAATCTGTGCAAGATGTTCTGTGCGCGTTCGCATACAGGGCCTCAATCTATAGTCTCATCGAAAGGACTTTTGGGAGAATGGAGTCTGTGCTGATGTTAACTCCCGTTTGGGCCAAATCTCTCAGATGAGACGATAAACCGAGATCCTGTGTGTTACACATCATTATTTAGCGCACGTAAAAGAACCTACGGCAACAAGAAGGTTGTACCTGGCAAAACTCTGTAGAAAAAAGTCACTCTGATAGGGAAACAAATTAATACAGTTGCAGACAGGAAAAAAAAAAAGGGTAAAGCGCTGCACTTGTGGCGACGCAATCTTCCCAGGGAAGAGCATCCCGAATTTCACGCAGAGAAATCTGCTGTGACATAAAGTGGTATAAATAAATAAAACTCCAAGGAGAAAATCCCCTTGAACGGGATTCAAACCCAGGGAAAAAACAAACAAACAAACAAATCCTGAATGAGCGTCTGCATAGCGGCTCGAACAAGAGCCATCAGATCACAAGCCATCAACGCTTTTATAACCACTATGGGCCTATCCCGCCATCCAGCCTCCCCTCCCCCCCCCCCCCCGTCTCCCCCCCCCTAACCCCCTCCCCCTCCAGCCCGCCCAGAGATTATCACCTGCATCAGTTTGGCCAGCGGTTGTAAGGTGATATGTGGGTTATCATGTCAGAGGTATTGTGTGAGGAGGGGGGGAGGGCTTATCTCTAGGACTATTGATCTCTGCGTGGTAGAGGAACCATGGATGATTATATGTATGTGTATGTGTGTGTGCATGTGTGTATGTGTGTGTTTGTTGTGTGTGTGTGTGTTTGTGTGTGTTATGTGGTGTGTAGTGTGTGTGTGTGTGTGTGTGTGTGTGTGTGTGTGTGTGTGTGTTGTGTGTGTGTGGTGTATGTATGTTGTATGTGTAGTGTGTATGTTATGTGTGTATGTTGGTGTGTGTGTGTGTTTTATGTATGTAGATGCGTATGATGATGTAGATGATATGTAATGTATGTATGTATTATTAGTATTATTATGTATTATTATTATGTTTCTGCCGCAAACTTCTCTCTGCACTGTCGTCTATCGTGTGGATGGAAGAAAGATAGAAAGAAAGAAAGAAAGAAGATAACAATTCAAACATATCAATATATAAACATACATTATATATTTTAATAATATATATATATCATTTTAATTACTCCC
Organism: Stramonita haemastoma; assembly: GCA_030674155.1. NCBI lineage: Eukaryota > Metazoa > Mollusca > Gastropoda > Neogastropoda > Muricidae > Stramonita > Stramonita haemastoma. The sequence goes on from CM060337.1 coordinate 25,428,084, forward strand.
ACACCCAAAACAAAAAATAAGAACGAACAAAAAACAACAACAAAAGAAAACCCCCCCCCCAAATGATAATCCTCCATATCAAACAGAAAAACAAAAACAACAACAACACACAAACACAGAAAAACAAATAATGACAACAATTTGCAAAAAAAAGAGAAAAAACCCACAACAACCAAAATAGTCCAATTACCAATATTTAAAAAAAACAACAACAGCAACAACAAACAAAACAAAAACTAACAAAGGAGGAGAGAGAGAGAGATCATAACAATGCAGTCTGTATTATGGCAGATGATATTGAACACTAACACCATTCATCAATTTTTGTGATTAGAGGGAGGAGGAAAATGAAATCGTCATTTTTTTTTTTATTATGATAAGCATTGTCATAGCCTTCAAGTAATGAGATAATGACGCAAGCGGCATGTAAATAAAAAGTCATTAACGATACGGTTTTCATCCGTATTAGCTGTCAATATGACCATCTATATTTCTCAGGAAAGTAAAAGTAAACACATAATGGCAATAAGTGTTTGCTATATATACCCTTCTGTTCTAAGAGTAGATTTAGATACAAGGTGTTCAAGACATTGTACCTCAAAGGCCATTTCTCACTCCTGCCTCCCCCACCACACACCACTTTTCCTATCGCGATGTAAGTAACATTGGTCTACCTGCTGTGCGATAAAAACATTCTTCAAATAATCATTATCAAAAAAGCATGCCAGAGGAAAAGTTATTTTTAAAATCCTTATTCCCTCTGTACGCTTCGGCAGACTTCGTGCTAATGAGCGACACTTTTGAATGCCCTCCCCTGACAGACAAGAACATTGTTGCCTTCTTTGAAACTACTAAATTTCATAACTGCTCGTCGCCGGAAGCTATGAATTGCCTCCCTTGGCAAGAACACGGCGGCCTTCTTTGCTACTACTAAAATTCATAAAGGACCGCTGCTTCATGGGAGGTAACTCAAGAACGCTCCGCAGCAACTTCTCGGCAAAGAATTCTGTACATTGCTTTTTGTGTTGTGTGT
>CM060337.1:25431616-25446616 GCA_030674155.1 Stramonita haemastoma
TGTGTGTGTGCGTAAACAAATTTTGTCCGGATGCATTTAATCAAATACGCAAGAGATTTTGGAAAAAAAGATTTTAGGTATTTTGTGGATATATTTTTACTTCTGACAGGAATTTACTTTATTTAAACCAGTCACAGTTGTTTCCGTAATTTTGATGCACTGAGTTCGTTTGAAGAGAGAGAGGAGAGAGAGAGAGAGAAGAGGAGAGAGAAGAGAGAGAGGAGAGAGAGGAGAGAGAGAGAGAGAGAGGAGAGAGAGAGAGAGGATGTGTGGTGTGTGTGTGTGTGGTGTGTGTGTGTGTGTGTGTGTGTGTGTGTGTGTGTGTGTGTGTGTGTGTGGTGCGCGCGCGCGCAGCCAGCGAGCGAGCAGCGTGAGCGAGAGGATATTTATTTTTATTTATTTATTTATTTATTCTTTTATATCGAGGAAAACAGAATAAGCAATCATGTGCTTTTTTTCATCCGGTCCCCGTGTGTATGCAGTTTTGTAAATATTGTCATCTGTTCCCACCGGCACACGATGGCCTACTCTTACGAAAAGCGGAACAGGATTTAACGTGTGCGGAAGATGTTCTGCGTGCGTTCGCACATGGGACCTCGGTTTAAAGTCTCATCCGAAGGACTTTTGGGGAGAGTGGAGTCAGCACTGATGTTAACTCCAGGATAAACATCTCCTCGACCGGACTCGAACCCGGGTCGTCAAATTGCCAGCGAATGTTCTGACGAGAGAGAGAGAGAGAGAGAGAGAGAGAGAGAGAGAGAGAGAGAGAGAGAGAGAGAGAGAGAGAGAGAGAGAGGAGAGAAGAGAGAGAGCTGTATCTGAGGTCTTGTGCACATACTCTACACTAAAACACCGCCATTCATTCATTAAGAGAATTTTGAACAAAGACCTTTGTCGAGTTTTTGTTTTATTTTTGGTTTTGGTTTTTTGGGGGGAGGGTGATTTGTCTAACATTTCATCAAGATTTGACAACCAGATTTTACAAGTCATTTTGGAGTTTCAATTCTATTTCAGCTGCGAGCCGGCTACCCAACCCCAACTCCAGCCTTTTTTTGCTGAAGGGGGAGGTAGGCTTTTCCCAATGCTCTGACCAGCAGTGACAATGACTGACCCACTGAAAATTGTTAGCTTTTGAATTCTCACACCATCATTCGATATATCTCAGATCACAATGTTCATTCCAATATGCTTTTAAAACAAAGTAAGAAAAAGCTAAATTCCAGCCGTGTTATCTTTACAGCCAGAAAACACAGACCTCGAAATGGGTAAGTGTAAAACATCAGCTTATCAATTTTAAAGAAAAGCTTGCTTTATCCTCAGAAAAGAAAGTGAGTTGGGTAGTCACGTGCCCGTGGTGTGTGCTCACCACCTAAGCCCCCCCCCCAAAAAAAAAAAAAAAGAAGAAGAAAAAAGCAAAAAACATTTAAAGGTAATTCATGAAGTCTGTACAGGACCGTCATGAAATATAGGAAAAATGGAAGCAATGCTGTTTACAACAAACTTTGTAAATCCTCTAAAGAAACATTTTCTCTACACATTCTGATTGTTGAAGCCTACTATCAGAGCATCGACTTTTAATATTTGCAACCCAAAAGCATAAACATGTCGACACATGGGGTTTTCAATCATTCACCCAGTCACTAGAATAAAACTAAATTGTAAAAGCACTTAAAAAGGTTGTAAAAGGTGTTTAAAAAAAAACATGCTCCCATAGCCTATGCAGTCGTTGGGGAACGAAGTGTAAGAGACCTCAGCTTCTCTAACTTATGCTTATGAATTCCCTGGGGAACAAAGGGCCCCAACAACACACCTCCAACGGCCTAGGTTCTGGGAGATCCTCTGAGATCCAGCATATTGAGGGCAGTGCCCATCCCATCTGTCTCTCTCGCTGCTTCACCTTCCCTGACCCTAAAAGAGGGCAGGTACCCAATTCGTGGCTGGGGTAAACTGGGGAACTGTACTGAAGCTTAGGTGCATGAACGGTTGGTCACCCTTCCAAGAGGTGACCACACTCAACGCTGCTTAACCTAAGCTCGGGGATAGCGAGAGTAGTAGTACAGAGGGTGGGAAACCAACCCTCTATGCTACCAGCGAGTGCTCTGACCACTGAGCTATCCCGCCTTTGCTGCTGCAAGGCTGGCCAATAACAATTACACGGACCAATCATTTTTTTTATACATAAAAAAATAGCAATTTTTTACGCGACATTTCCACTACTTCGCTTCAATCCTTTTCCAAAATTACGGTGATTATTTTTTTTTTTTAGTAATCGATTTTACAATCCGCGCAAGTCGAACAACGGCTTAAAGGATTTTTCTTAAAACACGCTGACGATTCACTGGTGATGAGAAATACCTATGGTATACCATTTTCTAGATTTGTCTGCAGGGGTCACGGACACACACACACGCATCACACACCATATACCACACACACCACACCCACACCACACACCACACACCCACACAACACACACAGTGCCGACTCCACTGTCCCCCCTCCCCCAAAGTCCTTGAATGAGACTAAACCGAGGCCACACGGGCCAACGCACGAAGAACACCTTGCGCACACGTTAAAACCCGTTCCGCTTTCAGAGGAGTAGGTCATTGTGTGCCGGTGGGAACGGACATGTGTACTTATTCCATTATCCTCAAAACAAGAAAGTACTCGCACCGTCTCCCCTCCCCTCCACCGCCCTTTCTGTGTGTGTGTGTGTGTGTGTGTGTGTGTGTGTGTGTGTGTGTGTGTGTGTGTGTGTGTGTGTGTGTGTGTGTGTGTTGTGTGGTGTGTACGTGTGTATGTGTACGTGTGTGTACGTGTGTGTATGTACGTGTGTGTATGTATGTGTGTGTATGTATGTGTGTGTATGTGTGTGTATGTATGTGTGTGTGTGTGTGTGTATGTGTGTGTGTATGTGTGTGCATGTGTGTGCGCGCGGTGTGCGCGTGTGTGTGCACGTGTGCGTGCGTATGCGTGCGTGTGCGTGTGTGTGCGTGCGGGTGTATGGGTGTGTGCGGGTGTATGGATGTGTGTGCGGGTGTATGGATGTGTGTGTGGGTGTGTGCGTGTGTGCGTGTTGTGTGTGTGCGTGTGCGTGTGTGTGTGTGCGTGTATGTGTGTGTTCCTCCCCCTCTCCCCCTCTCCCTCTCTCCCTCTCTCAGGGAGGAGGGATAGCCTGGTTGGTTAGGGTGTTGCGCATTGCGCTGCTAACCCCGGTTCGAATCCCATTTAAGGGAATATTTTCCCCTGGGGGTCAGCGCTGACTCTACTCCCCCCAAAAGTTCTTCGGATGGGACTATAAACCGAAGTCCCGCGTACGAACGCGCACAGAACATCTTACGCACACGTTAAAACCTGATCCGCTTTTCGGAGGAGTAGGCCCTTCCTCCTCTCCTCCCCCTTCCTAGCATAAGAAATCTATCACCCCCACGCCTCCTCCCACCAACCGCGAGGAAAGAAAAAAAATTGAGCCAAAGCGTCAGAACAGACCGTTTTATCTATCTGCCATTTTGTGTCTACATGTGGGGCCAGGGGTTAGTGTTGAGGTTAAGTGTTAGAGTTAGAGTTATTGAACAACATGCAAGGGTCGTCTGTCAGCTGGTCGGTCTGAATGTTAGAATTCATGTGGACACAACGGCAGGTAAACAAATGGTGTGTAGCTGTAGACACAATGGCATATACCTCGCAAATAGCCTGGAGCTTTAAATCAGAATCACCAGTCCTATCAACAGCAAAAAGTACCCTAAAATTTCCAGGTTTTTCTATCTCCTCGAAAAGTCTTTCGAAGACTATAAACCGAGGTCCCAGTGTGGGAACCCACGCAGAACGTCTTCCGCACACGTTAAAACCTGATTCTGCCGTTCAAAATGTGTAGAACAGTGTGTGTCAGCAGGAACGGATGACAACTCTTACAAAACCGCACACGCACGGGGACTGGATTTTAGGGGAAAAAAAGCACTTGAGTGCTTATTCCTTTATGCTTAGAATAAGGGCGATTTTAAGTGCGAAACATTTTTGAACGAGTTGCATCCATTTTTCTTAAAAGCCCATAATAAACCATGTAAGAACACTTAGAATAAGGTGATTTCAAGTCCGAAAATTTTTTGAACGAGTTGCATCCATTTTTGAAAAAAAACACACCCCAAAATGGATCTTGTAAGAAAACAATAGCCAGACTCCTTTTCTCTGCCTGTCCTCTCACCGCTCTATGTGCATCCCTACCCCTCCTCAACTCCCTTGTCATGTCTTTGCCTCTCCTTTCAACCAGACTATCTCCTCCCCACAACTACCTTCTAAACACGCATAAACGCACACACACTCACACGCACACACGCAAACACGCTCACACGCACGCACACGCTCGCGTGCACACACACACACACACACACACACACACACACACACACACACACACACACGCAAGCACATACATGAACGCGCGCACACACACGCACAAACACGCGTGTACGCACGCGCACAGACATATATACACAAACGCAGTGTGTGTGTGTGGTGTGTGTGTGTGTGTGTGTGTGTGTGTGTGTGTGTGTGCGCGCGTGTGTGTGTGTGTGTGTGTGGTGGGGAGTGTGTGTGTGCGTGGTGTGTGTGTGTGCGTGTGTTTGAGTCTGATGTATGTGTTAGAGTCTGTGTATGTGTGAGTCTGTGTGTGTGTGTGTGTGTGTGTGTGTGTGTGTGTGTGTGTGTGTGTGTGTGTGTGTGTGTGTGTGTGTGTGCGAGTGTGCGAGTGTGCGAGTGTGCGAGTGTGAGTGTGAGTGTGTGTATGTATGAGTGTGTGTGTATGTATGAGTGTGTGTGTGTGTATGTGTATGAGTGTGTGTGTATGAGTGTTTCATATGAGTGTGAGTGTGAGTGTGTGTGTGTGTGTGTGTGTGTGTGTGTGTGTGTGTGTGTGTGTGTGTGTGTGTGTGTGTGTGTGTGAGAGGAGAGAGAGAGGAGAGAGAGAGAGAGAGAGAGAGAGAGAGAGAGAGAGAGAGAGAGAGAGAGAGAGAGAGAGAGAGAGAGAGAGGAGAGATGTATAGAGAGAGTCTAATGGTATAACACAGGCAAATAATCACAGATTTGTTAACAATACTATCATACTCGTTACCAATTTTGCTCTCATCAAAAAAATTATCTTCAGGCTTGAACTGCTCTCAGATTTTATAACGTTTCGAGTCATCTCACGAGAGAATGTTTAGCGCGCTTTTCTACCACGAGCAAAAACGTTGGCTATTTAAGTGCTGATTGTGCAAATTTCAATTTTTGAGGTCTCTGACATTTAGTTACCCTACAGCTGCATAAGTTATGGAACACGTTTACCTATTTTCCAAGAACTAAATTTTCTTCTTTCTATTCTAAAAAAAAAAATCCCGTTGGGATACCAGGGAGCTGTCGGTATAAATAGCATCCCCACCTTCTGGAAATTCTGTGCTAGAAATTCCCTCTTTTCTATCCCTGTCATTGTTTCTGCTTTGTTCCTTTTCTTCTCGTCACATTCTGTATGGTTGCTGTCTGAACGTTTGACGAAGAAAAAAATTACAAAGCATTTTGAGGGACAGATTACCTTAAAACATTTTCTTAATCGATTCCATTTACCGAGAAAAAAATGTTTGCCAGTCCTACAAGACTTGCAGAAAAAAATGTGTTTTTTTAAATATTTTTTTTTACATACAATCGCTAACTCTAATTCATTTAAGAAAAACAAACAAAAAAAACACCAAAACACACACACGCACGCACGCACGCACGCACACACTACACACACACACACACTACACACACACACACACACTACACACACACACACTACACACACACACACTACACACACACACTACTACTACTACTACTACTACTACTACTACTACTACTACTACTACTACTACTACTACTACTACTACTACTACTACTACTACTACTTCTCCAATCCAATCTTGTTCTTTCTCGTTGACCGTTTCTTGTGGTCTAAAACTGGTCACTTCGGATACGTTGGCCGCTGGATACTTTGGTTTGGCACCAGAACCCCTGAAAACAGCATCAATAAGCAACTTGAGCAAAAATCCTGACAGTTTGCATGATCAAACAGAAACAAATTCAGACTTACTTTAAAACACATCTTTTAATTTTTTCTTTTCTTTTATTATTTTATTTCGAGGATGATGGGATAAGAACTCATGTGCTTTTTTACATCCAGTCCCCGTGTGCACGCAGTTTTGTAAATTCTGTCATCCGTTCCAACTCGTACACAATGGTCTACTCTTTCGAAATGCAAAACGGGTTCTAACATGTGCGCAAGATGATCTGCATGCGTTATCACACGGGGCCTCGGTTTATAGTGTCATCCGAAGGACTTTTGGGGAGAGTGGAGTTGGCACTGATCTTAACTCCAAAGGAAAAAATCCTCTCTGAAAATGATTCGAGCAGATCACGTGCGCATCACTGACCACCAGGCTATCCTGTCCCCCAATATTGTTAACTTGAATTTTAAAAAAATAATAAAAAGCACAGAAAACCTGCATTTTGAATATGGGAATGATTTCTGAAGTTGATCTCAAATGAGCGCGTAAATTACTTTTTTTTTCCAGTCATTTTTTTAACGGCTACATTTACGTCAGATCTCAACAGAGTCTGGTATAAATTATAAAGCCTAGTGGTTAGAGCGTGGAGCTCGTGATCTGATGGCCTGGGTTCGAGCCACTGTAGAGATACCAATTCGTAGGATTTTCCCTCTGGAGTTTGCATCAATACCGATGCCATCTCCCCGAAAGTCCTTTGGATGAGACTAGAAACTTCAGTCCCGTGTGCGAACGCACGCAAAAACTTACGCAAACCCGTTCATCTTTCGTAAAAGTAGGCCATTTCGCGCCCGTAGGAACGGATGGCAAAGTAATAAAATACATTCGCACTGTGTTTACACATCATCCGGAGGTAGATATGTGGCTACCTAAATGGTAGGTGAACGGTCGCATTCACAAAATATCACCGTTGGTAAATCGTGGAAATCGAGTGGAGGAACAATATAGAAAAAAAAAAATCAAAGTAAAACATGACCTGAATGATGTGAACATAAAGGGATTCTGCAAAGACCTCGTGTTTATTTTTTTTCTGCTATCAGCTTCACTTGTGGATTCCAATTCCGTTTGTATTAGACGGGGAAACTAAAATCAGCTCGACAGGAATTTGGTTTCGGGTTTTATTGCTGTTTCTTTTAGGGGGGGATGCGGGGTGTTGAACTATTTTTCAAGAACTTTCCGATTTAAACAGACTTCTGGGAGAGGGTCTGGGAAAACACCCAAGTGGTTAGAACACAACTCTGCTTATCTACCATCCCTGTCTAATAGATCAAAAACATACCGTAAATGTGCTGTATTCCTCTGCTCATTACGTTGTAAAAAAAAACAACAACCCCCCCCCCCCCCAAATATTTAGGATCTCTCCACAGCTTTACATGGCATTTTGAAAATCAAAACCAAAAATTTTGAAGACTGTGTTTATTACATTTTAAGAAACAAAACAAAAAATTTCTAAAACTATGTTTAGTGGGGTGGGATAACCTGGTGGTTCATTGCGCTTGAGATCTGACGGCCCGGGGATCGAACCAGTACCTAGGCAACTGTTCAAGGGGATTCTTTTCCCTCCTGCATTTAGCATCAGTATCGGCTCCATTCCTCAGAGAGTCGGTCCCTCAGGGGAGTCTATAAACTGTGGGATCGAGTCCAAACGCATGCAGAATGTCTTGCGCCTTCGTTTAAAACCCATTCCGCCTTTCGAAAGAGTAAGCCATTTCGCGACGATAGAAACGGACGACAAAATTAAAAAAGAAAAAAAATGCAGCACACTCGTATCGTGTTTACACCTCGTTTCCCGAGTTTTAAGGCAAAAACAGTTACACAGGCAAAATCTCACCGTGGGGGACGGGATAGTCTGGTGGTTAAAGTGATGCGCTCGCGATCTGCTGACCCGGGTTCGAGTCTTGTTTAAGAGGATTTTTCCTCTGAAGTTATCAGCGCGGACTCCACTGCCCCCGCCCCCCCCCCCCCCAAAAAAAAAAAAGAAGAGAGTCGAATGAGACTATAAACCGAGGTTTCGTGTGCGAACACACGCAGAATATCTTGCACACATGTTAAAACCCGTTCGTTTTTCTTAAAAGGCCATTGTGTGCCGGTAGGGACGGATGACAAATTTTCAAAACCGCATACACACGGGGAATAGATGTTAATTTTTTAAAAAAGCACAAACAGTGCTTTTTCCAAAATCCTCGAAATAAAAGAATAAAAGTGTGGATTTTTTTATATATCATTTTGTGACAAGCCGCCGCTGTAGTCTAGTGGTTAGGGCGTTGGACTCGTAATCTAAAGGTTGCGGGTTCGATCCCAGCTTTCGGCTATGGCGTTGTGCCATGGAAAAGGCACTTTACGGCTATTTTCTCACCCCACCCAGGTGTAAAAGGGGTACCAACCTTGTGTTGGGGGTTAACCCTGCAACAGACTGGCGTCCTATCCAGGGGGGAGTCTATGACTCTCAGTCGCTTAACGCCACAGAAACCAGGATAAGCACCGGCCTGGTGAGCCTCTATAGGGTCGGAACAGACTTTAACTAATTAACTAACTATTATTAATTATTTTATCATAATCATCATCATCATCATCATCATCATCATCATCATCATCATCATAATCATAATAATCATAATAATAACTACTATTATCATCATTATCATCATTATCATTAGTAAGTTATGATGCACACTTGCACAAAAAAAATGCAGACTTGCCAATGCTTTAGACATTTCGTCAGCTTAATTAAGGCATTGTAAAAGCACTGAAGTTTTCTTCACTTTTCACCTACACCTTTTCAGTAGCACCATGACATTTCAAAAATCTAAAACAAAAATGTAGAATGTATTTAGAGGTGGAGGGAAGGAAGCATGGCGGTTAAATTGTTGCACTTGTGATTTGATGACTGATTGATTGATTGATTGATTCTTTTATATCAAGGATAATGGAATCAGCACTCTTGTGCTTTTTTACATCCAGTCCCCGTGTGTATGCAGTTTTGTAAATGTCATCTGTTCCCATGAACAGATGCCAAGGCGCGCAAACGGTCACCCATCCAACTGGTAACCATGCTCGACGCTGCTTAACTTGACTGGGGGAAAGCTAGCGCTCTGACCACTTAGCTATCCCGCCCCTTAGCTCTAGCTGAAAAAAAGATTTTAAAAAATGTGTGCACTTACGTTTGTGGGTTATTGCTATTGCTCCGGCGACGATGATCTTGATGTTGCTGCGACGACAATGATCTTGATGCGACGATGATCTTGTTGCTCCGGCGACGATGATCATGATGTTGTTCCGGCGACAATGATCTATACTGTTGAGAGACACACAAGCCCCGAACTGGGATTCGATCCCCATGACAACTGTCGACACCAATGCTAGACATCTGAGGTTTCAGAGCAAGAAGTGGAGTGACCTAGAAGGTCTGGGAAGTGCTTCAATACCATGTTTTGGGGGTGTGAAGTGTCCCTTCCCCTCATGAGCACTAAACGGTGTGCGAGGGTTGGCATGCGGTGCCGATTCAGGACACCCGAATTCTTGTTCAACAATACGATTGGTGGGCTCTCTCTTTGTAACCACTGAGGATAAGGAAAGTTTTCAACTCTGGTCAGTGAGCCTTGCAGAGAACTTCAGGGACAAATTTTGATTCGAGCTAAAAGAAAAATGAAAGTGACTGGGTGATTTTTGTGGACAGTGTGCACACACACACACGCACGTTGACAGGCTACAGTCTGTACTGACACGCCTGAAGTATGCAAAGTAGAGGCGGTGGTGTGTTCGAATGCTTGTCAACCTCATACGGTGGGTTACATGCACACACGCCGAAGCCGAATGCGCTGGGCCTGACTTGTGCAGGCGCTTAAACGGCAGTTTAGCGCATTTTCGCTCATATGACAGAAAACATCAGTTGCTGTCTGAGCGTTTGAAGAAGAAAAATGCGGTCGGTGAAAATAATGTCGCAGAGAGCGGAAGCCCACAAAGAGACCACAGCCCCTACTGCTCTCATCGCATATAGTCCCTGAAGTATTTATCAGAGATGGGAGGCCCTATAGACGCCACTCTGATACCTACGCCCCCAAACTCCTACCTACTTCGTTGTTCAATCCAGTCGAAGATGAAGGCGGCCTTGGATTGGTCTAGATCCCTGGGCAACGGAACCAGGCTGTGCACTGGACAACGGAACCAGGCTGTGCACTGGACAACGGAACCAGGCAGTGCGCTAGGTCTGCCCTTCAGGGATTTGGTGCAGCACTTTCTCCTATCTCCCATTCTAAACCCTTCCTCCCCGTCCATCTAGCATCTGTCTACTTTAGTCACGGGGATCTTGGACAAAGTCCAGGGTCATGTGCTCCAACATCGTGGCGATCGCGTCTCCATGATCTCTGGTGAGAAGGGTCACGGTCACTGGTGAAGATCTGGTGACAAAGACCATGGACATTACTATAATTACATAGTCTAGTTAAGCCTCTTATTACAAAAAAAAATTAAATCAGTACAAAAGGGGGGTGGGATAACCTTAGTGGTCAAAGTGCTGCGCTTGTGATCTGATCGGGGATGGGATAGCCTAGTGGTCAGAACATTGCGCTCGCGACCCTGGTTCGATTCCCGCTCGGGGGATTTTGTCTATGGAGTTATCAGTGCTGACTCCACTCTCCCCAAGTCTTTCGGATCAGACTATAAACCAAGGCCTTGTGTGCAAACGCACACAGAACATCTTGCGCACACGTTAAATCCTGTTCCGCCTTTCGTAAGAGTAGGCCATTGTGTGCCGGTGGGAACAGATGACAAGATTTACAAAGCGGCATACACACGGGGAATGGATGTAAAAAAAAAGCACATTAGTGCTTATTTCATTATTCTCGATATAAAAGAAAGAAAAAATAAAGAAATAAATAGCCCGAGTTCCGAGCCACCACTGAGACATCCATCTGAGGGAATGTTTCCCCTCGAGTTCAACATCAGTACCTACTTCTCTCCCCCCAAAAAAAAATCCTTAGTCCCGTGTGCGAACACACGCAGAACATCTTGCACACACACCTTTTATGCCTTTCGAAAGAGTAGGCCAATTCGGGTTGGTAAGAATGGATGTCAAAATTTTCCCCCGAAACCCCAGATGGCTGACTATGCAAACAGCTAGACTACCACTTAAGGAACGTAGGTTTTAAAATATGTATACGAGAGGGGGCGGGGGTAGCCTAGTGGTCAGAGCGTTTTATTTGACAGCCCAAGATCGAGCCCGGGTTCGAGCCACCACCGAGACGCCCGTTCAACCCCCCCCCCCCCCCCCTCTGGAGTTAGTACATACTCCGCTCTCTCCCTCTCCCTCCCTCCCTCCCCCCGAAGTTCAGTACATACTCCGCTCCCTCCCTCTCCCTCCTCCCCAACCTCCTCGAAAATCGTTCGGATGAGAATAATCCTGAGTTCCTGTGTGCGAACGCACTCAGAACATCTTCCGCACACGTTAAAACCTCTTCTGCCTTTCGGAAGAGAAGGCCATTGCGTTCGACAGGTAAGAACGGCTGACAAGATTATTTTTTTTAATGCATGCACACTGGTGTGTTTAGACGCCATCTCCTACTTCAGAATGGGCTACCTTAAAATGGTGAATAAAAACGGTCGCGAACTTCAAAATCTCACTACTGGTGAACTTCGGAGCTCTAACCCAGTAACGATTAAAAAAAAGTACGGCTTTAGAAATTTAGGAGTCGGAATGCGGCTACCTTAAAGTGGTGGGTAAAAATCGGTCGCGAACTTAGAAAATCTCACCATTGGTGAACTTCGAAGCTCTAGCTGAGCAGTGATAAAAAAACAAAAAAAACGTAGAGTTTTAGAAATTTACGACACCATCCCCCTATGTCGGAATGCAGTTACCTTAAAATAGTGGGTAAAAATATGTCACGTACATTGATATCTGACCATTGGTAAACCTCGGAGCTCTAGCCGAGGAATGATGAAAATAAAATAAAAACGTACGGCTTTAGAAGTTTAAGACGTCATTCCACTATGTCAGAATGCAGCTACCTTAAAGTTGTGAACAAAACAAAAAACGGTCGCGAACTTTAAAATCTCACCATTGGTAAACCTCGGAGCTCTAGCCGATGAATGAATAAAAAACCAAAAACGTACGGCTTCAAAAATTTAAGACACCATCCCCTATGTCGGAATGCAGTTACCTTAAAAGAGTCGCGTTACGTCAATATCTCACCATTCGTAAACCTCGGAGCTCTAGCCGAGGAAAATTAAAAAAAAAGGACGTTCTGGCTTTAGAAAGTGTAATGAGCGTGAATTTATAGAAAACTTACCCGAGCTATGATGCAAGCGTTAGGTTCTGCCGGGATGTCAATTTCTTGCTAGGTGCACCAGGGTGGCAGCTTTGTGTCTGTTCGATTTGGTCAGCCTGAAATAAAATGCTTAGTGTCAGTTTCACAGAAAGACTATAATTATCATCAAACTTTAGCTGTTTCTGGTTATTATAGTCGTATAGAGGTTTGGTGACAGTTTCTAGCAAAGGTTGCTGTCACAAATAGATGTGACCATCTCTAGCTTTATATTCCGTTTTAATTCATGGTAATAGCCCTACCCACCACGAAAGCCGTATCAGGGCTATCACCTCATTCAGTTTCAGTGGCTCTGGTAACTTTCACTTCAGCATCATGTAATCCTTTCAAATACCTACACTGTCAACCTAAAAAAAAAACCCAACTAAAGTACCGTAATTTTTACTTAGAGAGCGTGGGGTGGGGGTGGGGGGTGGGGGGTTACAGAGGATATCCTAGTGGTTAGAGCATTGTGATAGCAATTTCTACAGTTTGGGATCGATCCGGGTATGAGCCACTACCGAGCCACTAGTTTGAGGGCCTTCAAAGTTCAAGCTGGGCTGGGGAACGTTCAACAATGACGATAACAAAAACAACGATAACAACAACAAAAACAAAAGCAACAACAACAACAACAACAACAACAACAGAGCAACCAGTCAACATAATTATCTCCTCTTAAACAATCGACAATGACAACAACAAAAACAACAACAGAACCAACCAACCCACACATCTACTCCTAGACAAACAATCTCTACTCACAAAAGCTTGCCATGACTTGACTAGTAGAGCTATGATGAACTTGGGAGCAGGAATCATGGCTGCTTGCCCCAGCTTGAAGACAAACAGACCAGCTTGGAGAAAAATGGTCGACGGACGCTCCTGTCCCTCGTGTTCTGCTTCTTCTGAGTCTTTCACCGAAGCAAAAGTGTTGAAATCTTCAAGTCTTCTGAGGTTTTTTTTCTCCCCCCATAAGAAAAAATAATACTGTCTTGGCAGTTCGGCTGGTGTCTCCCTCTTGCAGCTGTGGGTCTGTTTGAAATGCAACAGATTCAAACGCACCTTCGCTCGCTCACGCAGTAGTGTCAGTGCAGTGAAAAATGCTCACAGTTCAGATAGCACGTAAGGCCTACAAGAAAAAAAAAGAAAAAAAAGAAAAGGGGGGGGGGGGGGGGGGGGGGGGGGGGGGGGGGGGGGGGGGGGGGGGGAGGGAGGGAGGCAAGGGAAAAATACAGAAAAAGAAGATGGCTTTGGCAGTAAATTTGCTTGTTCTTTTTTACAACTTTTTTTTCTCTGTTCTTTTTTACAACGTTTTTTTTTTTTTTTCTCTGTTCTCTGTATCTCTGATTTTGTGTCTGTCATCTTTCTGTCTGTCTGTCTGTCTGTCTGTCTGTCTCTGTCTCTCTATCTCTGTCTCTGTCTCCCCGCCCCCACCCACCCACCCACCCGACCGAAAAAGGTGCCGTTTTGAGCACAGATGCCAGCGAAAGAGCCGTTTTCAGTCCCGTCCAGCCCCGACTTTTGCATGGTAAAAGACCCCACGGCACCAAGAAAGTATCGTACTGTATGCATACACTCTCTCCCACAATCTTGGATGGGTGTGGCATCGGATTTGTGGCGACAGGAGAGGCCCCAAGAGTTACGAAAGCTTGTGTGTGTGAAGAAAACCTGGTAAGTGTGCGCGACAGAAAACAAGCATTGCATGAAGGAATAATGACAATATACAGCAATATGATGCACCAGGGTAAACTGGAGGGTTGACGCCACATGCACGCACACAAACAAACACACTGTTAAACACCAGAGCGTGTGTGCGCGCACGGTGCCGTTTTGAGCACAGATGCCATCGAAAGAGCCGTTTTCAGACCCGTCCAACCCCGACTTTTGCATGGTAAAAGACCTCAAGGCACCAAGACAGTATAGTACTGTATGCATGCACTCTCTCCCACCATCTTGGATAGGTATGGCGTCGGATTTGTTGCGACAGGAGAGCCCCCAAGTGCCAAGAAAGCTAGTTTGTGTAAAGGAAAGCTGGTAACTGTACGCGACAGAAAACAAGCATTGCGCAAAGGAATAATGACAATATACAGCAATATGATGCACCATGGTAAACTGGAGGGTCGTTGCCACATGCGCGCACACAAACAAACACACTAATAAACATCAGCGCCCCCGCGCTTTCGTGCACACATACCCAGCCCCCGCCCGAAAAAGGTGCCGTTTTGAGCACAGATGCCAGCCAAAGAGCCGTTTTCAGCCCCGTGCAACCCCGACTTTTGCACGGAAAAAGACCCCACGGCACTAAGACAGTATGTTACTGTATGTATACACTCTCTCCCACCATCTTGGATAGGTGTTGCATTGGATTTGTGTTGACAGGAGATCCTCCAAAAGCTAAGAAAGCTAGTATATGTACAGGAAAGCTGGTAAGTGTACGCGACAGAAAACAAGCATTGCACAAAGGAAAAATGACAATATACAGCAATATGATGCACCAGGGTAAACTGGAGGGTCGCCCCCACATGCGAGCACACAACCAAACACACTGATAAACACACGCGCGCGAGCTCGTGCGCGCACGCATACCCACCCCCGCCCGAAAAAGGTGCCGTTTTCAGAACAGA
>CM060337.1:25456616-25471616 GCA_030674155.1 Stramonita haemastoma
GCACCCCCCCCACAACCTCCCCTCTCGACCCCCCGCCCCGCCCCCCTCTCCCCCCACCTCACTCTATATCGAGATTTTCTTTGCAGGGTTTTAACGACAATCTCTCGAGCCATCAAAATGAACCTGGAACGCCATTACCCTTTTCCAGAATTTAATTATTTTAAAACTGTTACCAAAAATGTATTTTCGCCTCCACCATTACATGACACTGGCGGTCGTTTGTATGATAAACCACATCAACCACATCAACACACATCAACTACATCAACTACATCAAAGAAAGCTTGTCTTATTACCCTTTTAGTGATGATTATTATCATAGTTGATTTTTTTTTTAATCTTCTCTTCTCTGTCTCTCTGTCTCTGTCTCTGTCTCTGTCTCTTGTCTCTCTGTCTTCTGTCTTCTGTCTCTGTTCTGTCTTTTTTCTGTTCTGTCTTCTCTGTCTCGTCTGTTCTCTGTCTCTGTCTGTCTCTCTCCTCTCTCTCTCTCTCTCTCTCTCTCTGTCACATTGGAATGAGACTATAAACCAGGTTCCGTGTGTGAACGCACGCAGAACATCTTGCGCACACGCGTCTGTCCACCCGTGTGTATGCAGTTTTGTCATTTTCGCCATTCCATTTCCACGGCACACAATGGCCTACTCTTCAAAAAGCTGGAACGGAATTTTAAGTGTGCGCAAGATGTATTATGTTGTAAAGTATGTATGTTTTTTTTTTTAATTTCAAAGATGATAAAATAATCACTCACGCTCCCACGCACACAATGGCCTACTCTCCGAAAAGCATAACAGGTTTTACATGTGTGCAAGATGTATATAATGTTGTTCGTTATGTTTGCGAGCATTCGCACACAGAACCTCGGTTTACATATCATCTGAATGACTTTCAGGGGGAGTTGAGTAGACAGTGATGTTAACTCCAGAGGAAACACCTTTTGAACGAGATTCGAACCCGGGTCAGTAGATCATGAACGCATCACTCTAACCACTAGGCCACCATGCCCCCCCCCCCCCCTATGTATGTATGTATTATGTATGTATGTATGTATGTATGTATGTATGTATGTATGTATGTATGTATGTATGTATGTATGTATGTATGTATGTACTGTCTGTCTGTATGTCTGTATGTCTGTATGTCTGTATGTCTGTATGTCTGTATGTCTGTCTGTATGTACGTACGTACGTACGTATGTATAAAGAATGCAGCACAGATATTAACCAAGTAGTGCATGCATAAAGTTTGTTTTAACTTTACGTACGTGCATACGTACGTACTACGTACGTACTACGTACGTACGTACGTACGTACGTACTACGTACCGTACGTATGTATTATGTATGTATGTATGTAGTATGTATGTATGTATGTATGTAACTAGTATGTATGTATGTACGTACGTATGTACGTATTGTATGTTGTATGTATGTGTATGTATTAGTATGTATGTATTAGTATGTTTATGTATGTATGTATGTATGTATGTATGTATGTATGTAGTATGTACGTATTACGTATGTACGTATGTATGTATGTATGTATGTATGTATGTATGTATGTATGTATTTGTATGTATGTATGTATGTAATGTACGTATGTACGTTGTATGTACGTACGTATGTATGCCTGTATGTATGTGTATGTATGTAATTAGGTATACATGCATTTATCTTATTGGATCTATCTGTTTATATACCGACTCATCTATTTATTCATTTCTTTCTTTTTCATTCATTCATTATTTATTTATCTATTTATCTATTTATGTATTTATTCATTTATTTGTTTATTTATTTATCTGTTTATCTGTTTATCTCTTCATTCAGAGACAGGTGCTACAGAAAAGCGTGACCATCAATCTGCTCGGCAACAGACTGTGAAATGAGTTTTTATTTTCTGACTGCTACTGTCAGCCACGCACCCCACCCCTACCCCACCCCCATCCCCCCCCCCACCCCCCACCACCCCCACCACCACCACCACCACCACCACCCTCCTCCTCCTCCTCCCACGCCTCACTCCTACATCCCTCACCTTACCTTACCTTACCACTCACTTTTACCTTACCTCACCCATTACCTTACCTCACACCCCACCACCCTTATATCAAGGATCTGGTAGTGTATCTGTTTTTATCATTTCCATCCATCTCACCCACGCAGGGTATACTGTATATAGATTGCAATTGGAAAACAGGATCGGTTTTTATTGCATTGCACAGACACGAACTTAACTTTTCTGGAGAGAAACTGGCTGTCTTATAGAATGACTGGTGTGGTGATGGTAGTGATGATGATGATGATAATATATATGTATGATATGAATGATGTTATTATAATCACATTATAATTTGAATAATGTTTATATATACATATATATATACAATATATACTACTACTACTACTATACTACTACTACTACTACTACTATACTACTACTACTACTACTACTACTACTACTACTACTACTACTATAATACTATATAAAAATAAATATACTATATATAATAAAAATAAAACAATAACAACAACAACAACAACAAATAATATCCATTTCAAGGTCGGAGGAGCTGTAAACAACAAGATTGGATTAGACTGCATTGGAGCTACAAGCACACTCATCTGCGCAGATACAATACATAAACAAAAACTTCAGAAATGGGTCACAGACTTTCTGCTAAAGAAATACAGCCAAATGGCTTTTTTGTATCGCATATTCTAATTTTATCAATCGTAAAGAAGCTAAACTTAAATGGTACGGGCATGTCACAAGATCAGAAGGACTAGCAAAAACAATACTGCAAGGCACTGTCCATGGAGGAAGAAAAAGAGGCAGACCGAGGAAGAGATGGGAGGACAACATCAGTGAATGGACAGGCCTAGAACTCAACAAATCTTGAGAAAGCAGAACAGAGAGAGGAATGGAGGGAACTGGTTGTCCAGTACTTCAGGGGTGCCCCCACGGTCGCCAGACTAAGGGACATAGATAGATAGAATTAGATTATGATAGATGATGATGATAGATTGATAGATATAGATAGATAATAGATAGATAGATAGATAGATAGATAGATAGATAGATAGATAGATAGATAGATAGATAGATAGATAGATTCTTATTCAATACACCTTTTCTCATAGATGACTTACAAAAAGTAGCCAGCTAGCTAAATTCGATTTTGTTCAGCTGAAGTAAAGCACCGTAAATGTTGAGACAAACTTTATGCCAGGCACTAATTTGCTTATTAATAATCTGTGTGCTGCATTTTTGTGACTATTCATTAACTAGATACTGGCACAGAAGTGGTTCGAATTGACACGGAGTGGTTTTAATGGTCATTGGACTGATTAATGCTGATTGTGGTGACTGGAAAGAAAGAAAAAGTAAATACTAGATTGCTTTCTGGGGTCCACCATAGACTGGTTAGTATGCAGATTTTGGACATGGGGTTCTTGGGTGTAAACCCGGACACTATTACAATGTCCCTCCAACATACACACACCCACCAACCCACCACCCACACCCACACACTTTTTTTTTGACTAGTAGATGGTTTGATGAAAGAAAGCAAATTTATTGCTTACTCAATTTACCATCTGGAAATAAAATTTTGACTTTGACTTTGATTTCTATACACACACACAGCACACACGCACGCACGCACGACACACACACATCTCAACACAATACACACATGCACGCACGCACGCATGTGTATGACACGTGTGCTTACACACACACACCATCCACACCCACACCCACACACACCCACACACACACGCGCCACACACACACCACACACACACACACACCACACAACACACACACACACAACCGCGCGGGCGACACGCGTCTCGACACCACCCACCACACACTGCACAGACACACAGCACACACACACATGCAACACACACACACACACACACCACACCACACACACACACACACACCACACACACATGCACACACACACACGCACTCTCCCATTAGCAGACAATAACGAAGAACGCAGCCCAGAAAAATAATATACTACTGAAGCTTGGGAGTGGGGCTTGGGGGGGGGGGGGAAGATCCATTTTTCAGTGGCGTTAAGTGGAGAAGGGAGGGGAAGGGAGGGGGAGGGAGGGAGGGTGAGGAGACTGAGAGGTACCATTGCTGATGCAGACTATGCTGCTTGTTCCAGAAAATAAAGTGTTCCCATGGGAAATCACTTTGATTTTTTTTTTCCTGTTTCGTGTACGTTTTAAGAGTCCACTTTAGTGTGATATGTAGGATGGAGGTGGGGGGGGGGGTGGGTGGGGGTGAAGGGAGGGAGGGGGGATGGGGAGTGGAGGAGAGAGAGAGGAGAGAGAGAGAGAGAGAGAGGAGGGAGGGAGGGAGAGAGGAGAGAAGAGAGAAGAGAGAAGAGAGAGACAGAAGAGACAGAGAGAGAGAGAGAGTGAGAGAGAGAGAAGAGAAGAGAGAGAGAGAGGACAGAGAGAGAGAGAAGAAGAAGAGAGAGGAGAGAGAGAGAGAGAGAGAGAGAGAGAGAGAGTGAGATAGATGAGTAGAGGAGTGAGAGTGGAGTGTGTGGTGTGTGTGTGTGTGTGTGTGTGTGTGTGGTGTGGTGTGTGTGTGTGTGTGTGTGTGTGTGTGTGTGTGTGTGTGTGTGTTTACTTGTTGGCAGGCGAACGTCTTAACCATCTGCCACCTACCTTGCTTCTATTAATTTTGTCTCACAGGGATTCCCTCCCAGGTGGATTATTTGTCTCATTCCTTGGCTACAGCTTCGAAGATCATCAATGGTGAGAGTTTTTGTTCATACCAACAGTGTTGTTTTTTTCTTATCCCAAGAATTAAGGGTAGCCAAATCCGACTTCAGAGATATAATATCATAGC
Source organism: Stramonita haemastoma (assembly GCA_030674155.1). NCBI lineage: Eukaryota > Metazoa > Mollusca > Gastropoda > Neogastropoda > Muricidae > Stramonita > Stramonita haemastoma. The sequence continues at coordinate 25,461,495 of CM060337.1, forward strand.
TGAGATGACTGATGAGAGAGTCTGGGTGACTGGAGAACGCTCAACAACAGTTAATATAACCACCACAACACTGCTACAACAACAACCACACCACCGCTTTAACAACAACCACTACTACACCACCGCCACAACAACAACAACACTACACACTACTACACAACCCACCACAGCAAACAACAACACTACACCACCGCCACAACAACAACACCACCGCCATAACAACCACCCACACCACCGCCACACAACAACAACAACACCACACACCCACAACAACAACCACACCACCGCCACAACAACAACACCCACCAGCACAACACAACACCACCGCCATAACAACAACACAACCACACACCACAACAACAACAACAACCACACCACCACAACAACAACCACACCACCGCCACAACAACAACCACCCCACCACCGCCACAACAACCACACCTCCGCCACAACAACCACACACCGCCACAACAACCACACCACCGCCACAACAACAATAACGACACCACCGTCCAACAACACGACAACCACTACCACCACAACAACAACCACACCACACCACCACAACAACAACCACCACCACACCACCACACAACAACACCACACCACTACACAACAACAACAACCCCACCACTACCACAACAACAACAACCACACCACGCCACTACACATCAACCACAACACCTACAACAACAACACCACACCACCCCAACAACAATCACAACCCCACCGCCACAACAACCACAAACTGCTGCTGCTAATAATTATAGAGACAGTAGCGGAATAGGCGCGCGTGCCATTCTTACTTATATTGCGCTATTATAATATTTATGTGCACATGTGTATGTCTTCACTTTTGCAAGCATATTTATGAGCCGTCAACAATGGTTAGAGAGAGAGAGAGAGAGAGAGAGAGAGAGAGAGAGAGAGAGAGAGAGAGAGAGAGAGAGAGAGAGAGAGAGAGAGAGAGAGAGAGAGAGAGAGAGAGAGCTGTCTCTCTGACTATTTTCAGCATCTTGTCTTGTCTGTCTGTCTGTCTTGTCTTGTCTGGTCTGTCTGTCTGTCTGTCTGTCTGTCTGTCTGTCTGTCTGTCTTCTCTCCTCTCTTCTGCTCTCTTCTCTCTCTCTCTCTCATGACTGTGTGTGTTGTGTGTGTATGTATGCGTGCGTGGGTGCATGCGTCGTCGTGCGTGCGTTTGTGTGTTTGTGTGTGTTTCTTGCGTGAGCTTGTGAATTAAGTATTATGCTACCTTCTAGTCTGCATTTTTTTCGGGTGTGATATGATGTAGCGTGTGTGTGTGTGTTGTGTGTGTGTGTGTGTGTGTGTGTGTGTGTGTGTGTGTGTGTGTGTGTGTGTGTGTGTGTGTGTGTGTGTGTGTGTGTGTGTGTGTGTGTGTGTGTGTGTGTGTGTGTGTGTGTGTGTGTGTGTGTGTGTGGTGGTGTGTGCGTGGTGTGTGCTGGTGGTGTCGTATGTGTGTGTGGTGGTGTGGGAGTGTTGTGTGTGTGTGCAGTGTGAGTGTAAGTGTGTGTGTCGCGCGTATGAGTGTGCGTGTGTGTGTGTGCGCGCGATGAGTGTGTTGTGTATGATGGTTGCGTTGATGTGTGTGTTGTGTGTGTGTGCGGCGCGCGTATGCGCGGTGTGTGTTGTGTGTGTTGTGTAGTGTGTGTGTGTGTGTGTGTGTGTGTGTGTGTGTGTGTGTGGTGTGTGTGTGTGTGTGTGTGTGTGTGTATACCAATGCCATTTCATACCTTACCTAGTCACCCACTCAAGCCGCCAGAGAGGAAAATGAAGAATGACGCTTTCGCTGTTGTTCTTTCTTTACCTCGGTGTTGACGTAACTTAGTGCTTCCTCTTTCCACAAATAATGCTAGGATATAAATCAGGTAGCGGGGGATTTTTTTGTTGTTGTTCTGGTTGTGTGTTTTCATACCCGCCACAATATTTCAGCGCGCGAACTCTCAGCTAGCGCTCTGTCTCTCTGTGAATGCCAAACACTAAAGAGGAAAGTGTATCAACAATGATTTGAGAGAGAGAGGAGAAGAGAGAGAGAGGGAGAGAGAGAGAGAGAGAGAGAGAGAGAGAGAGAGAGGAGAGAGAGGAGAGAGAGAGAGAGAGAGAAGAGAGAGAGAGAGAGAGAGAGAGAGAGAGGAGAGAGAGAGGAGAGACGAGAGGACAACGAGGACAGCGACAGAGCGAGAGAGACAGAGACAGAGCGAGAGAGAGACGGAGAAAGGGTGGTGGTGGTGGGAATAGGTAACGGTAAAGGTGTCCCATAAGCTATGTGGTCGTAGGGGAGCGAGGCATCAGAGACCTCAGCTTCTTTAGGGGCCAGCGTATTGAAGGCGGCGCCCATCTCCTCTCCCTTGCTTTTTTACCTTCCCTGATCCTCTCTCTCTCTCTCTCTCTCTCTCTCTCTCTCTCTCTCTCTCTCTCTCTCTCTCTCTCTCTCTCTCTCTCTCTCTCTCTCTCTCTCTCTCTCTCTCTCTCTCTCTCTCTCTCTCTCTCTCTCTCTCCCCACGCTCCATTTCTATCCTCCTTTCTATCTTCAACTTTCACACATTAATATATCATAAACTTATCGTTTCATAGATCAATGTTTTGGTTGCTATGTGTAAGGTAAAGATGTCCCATAACCTATGTGGTCGTAGGGAAGTGAGGCATCAGAGACCTCAGCGTCTCCACGGACCAGCATATTGAGGGCGGTGCCCATCTCCTCTCCCTCGCTGCTTTACCTTCCCTGACCCTAAAGAGGGCAGATGCCCATTGACAGCTGGGTGAACTGGGGCTAACGGTCACCCATCCAACTGGTAACCACACTCGATGCTGCTTAATCTTGACGTGGGGAAAGCGAGTGCTCTGGTCACTGAGCTATCCTGCCCCCCATGCTGTATATGTTTTGAATAAATAATGTTTAGCCAAATATAGTCCTGCAGATTTGTAAGGAAGGAGGGAGGATGAGAAAGAGATGAGAGAGGAAGAGGAGGAGGCCGAGGAGGAGGAGGAGGCGGAGGGAGGAGGAGGAGGAGGAGGAGGAGGAGGGAGGAGGAGGAGGAGGAGGAGGAGGAGGAGGAGGAGGACATCTCAGACTGGACAGGCTAAGTGAAACACTGCCAGAAACAGACGACAGAGAAGTTCTCCGCATATCCCTTATAGTTTATAAAGACGGGATATAGCCTAGTGATCAGAACATTGCGCTCGCAATTTTGACGACCCGGGTTCGATTCCCGGTCGAGGGGATTTTTCCTCTGGAGTTAACATCAGTGCTGACTCCACTCCTCCCAAAAGTCTTTCGGATGAGACTATAAACCGAGGCCCCGTGTGCGAGCGCACGCAGAACATCTTGCGCACACGTTAAATCCTGTTCCGCTTTTCGTAAGAGTAGGCCATCGTGTGCCGGTTGGGAACAGATGACATTTACAAAACTGCATACACACGGGGACTGGATGTAAAAAATGCACAAGAGTGCTTATTCCATTATCCTTGATAAAAAAGGAAAGATAAATATATAAGACAGCGGGGTGTGTAATGTAAAGTTATCCAAGGTCATCTCATCTATCATGCAGTAATGATGACGATGTTGACATTTTTATTAGATACTCTTATCTTTGGTCACCAATACTTTTTTTCGTTATCTTTATTCCTCTGTGGTCAGAGCACTCGCTTTCCCCCAGCCAAGGTTAAGCATCATCGAGCGTGGTTACCAATTGGATGGGTGACCGTTTGTGCGCCTTGGCCTCAGTACAGTTCCCCAGTTCCCCAACTATAAATGGGTACCTGCCCTCTTTAGGGTCAGGGAAGGTAAAGCAGCGAGGGAGAGGAGATGGGCGCCGCCCTCAATATGCTGGCCCGTAGAGAAGATGAAGTCTCTGACGCCTCGCTCCCCTATGATCACATAGGATATGGGACACCTTTACCTATTCCCACCACCACCATCCATTCTCTCTGTCTCTGTCTCTGTCTATCTCTGTCTCTCTCGCTCTGTCGCTGTCTCGTTGTCTCCGTTTCTCCATCTCTTTCTCTGTCTTTCTCTCCCCCCCCCCCCCCCCCCCCCCCCCCCCCCCCGCTGTGTGTGTGTGTTTGTGTGTGTGTTGTGTGTCTGTCTGTTGTGTGTCTGTTGCTGTGTCTGTGTGTCTGTGTCTGTCTCTCTCGTGTGTCTGTTTCTGTGTCGTCTGTCTCCTGTCTCGTCTGTCTGTTTCTGTCTCCTGTTCTGTCTCTCTTTGTCTCCGTCTCTCTGTGTTCTGTCTGTCTGTCTCTCTCTCTGTCTCTGTCTCTGTCTCTCTGTGTCTCTGTCTCTTCTGTCTGTCTGTCTGTCTGTCTGTCCTGTCTGTCTGCTCTCTTTCTCTCTCGTCTCTTCTGTCTCTGTTCTGTCTCTGTCTTCTTTCTCTCTTCTTCTTCTTCTCTCTCTCTCTCTCTCTCCTCTCTCTCTCTCTCTTTCTTTCTTTCTTTCTTTTCTTTTTTATCTCTTTCTTTATCTCACTAGCCTACCTACCACCTTGAATTGAATCCTTGTCATTTCACATCTCCAGTTTCAGAAATGAAGAGTCTTTAAAAGCCCTCAACTAAGTCTCCGTGACGGCACAAAGACAGGTTTCTGGGAGCAGCTAGGCTACAGAGGGGGTCGGAGGCGGGGGGGGGGGGGGGGGGGGGGGGGGGGGGGGGGTACCCTGACTGTGTTGAAGGCAGAAAGCTGAGCTAACTAACTAACGCCTCAGTGACCTCAGCTTTCTTTTTTTTTTCTCTCTTTTTTTTTCTTTCTTCTTCTTCTCAGCTCTGCCTGCCTGCCTGTCTCTCTGTCTGTCTTGCCTGCCTCCCTCCCTCCAGTCAATACAAGGAATGGCTTGTAAAGTATACTACTGTATGTGGTGTCGTTTTTTTTGTGTGGTTTGATGTCTTTAAGTGTGTGTGTGTGTGTGTGTGTGTGTGATGTGTGTGTTGTGTGTGTGTGTGTGTGTGTGTGTTTGTGTGTGTGTGTGTTTTTGCTTCTTTTTGTCTGTTTCTCTGTTTTTCTCTCTCTGTCTCTGGGTCAATCTCTGTTTCTCTCTCTCTTTGTTTCTGTCTATGTGTTTGTCTCTCTGTTTCTCTGTCTCTCTGTCTTGTTTCTCACTCTGTCTATGTGTTTCGGTCTCTGTTCTCTCTTATCTCAATCTATGTCTCTGTCAATATCTGTCTCTCTCTATGTCTCTCTCTGTCTCTGTGTTAAATCCTGTTCCGCTTTCGTAAGAGTAGGCCTCGTGTGCCGTGGAACAGATACAATATTTACAAAACTGATACACACGGCGATGAAAAAAAGCACATATTGCTTATTCTGTTATCCTCGATATAAAGAAAAAAAATAAATAAAATAAATAATAAATAATGAATGAATATAAATAAATAAGTAAATAAATAAATAATAAATAAATAAATAAATAAATAAATAAATAAATAAATGTGTCTCTCTGTGTGTCTCTCTCTCATTTATTTTTTATTCTCTTGTTTGCTCTTTAATTGTTAGCGCTATTTAAAAGTCATAATCATCATTTGATTCCTGTTTCGTATTTTTGTTTCTGATTGAGTATTTTTTCTTTATTATTGTATTTCTGTCTTTTTTCTTGAATGTTGTGTGCTACTTGATCTTGTACTTGGTATTTGAATCATTATTATTGTTGTTGTTTTCAGTTCGAGGAGGTGGTTTTTTTGTTGTTGGTTTTATCTTGATCTTATCCCTGATAAGGGCGGGGACTGGATGTAAAAAACAAACAGCAACACACGAGTGCTTATTCATTATCCTCGAAATAAAAGAAATTGCTTTGCCTTAACTTGTCTTGCCTTCCTTGCTCTCTCTCTCTCTGTCTTTGTCTCTGTCTTTGTCTCTGTCTCTCTCTCTGTCTCTCTTCGTCTCTGTCCTGTCTGTCTCTGTCTGTCTGTCTGTCTGTCTGTCGGTGTGTCTGTCTGTCTGCTGCCTGCCTGCCTTGTCTGTCTAGTCTGCCTGCCTGCCTGCCTGTCTGTCTGTCTCTCTGCCTGCCTCTCTGCCTGCCTGTCTAGTCTAGTCAGCCTGTCTGTCAGTCTGTCTAGTCTGTCAGTCTGACTTGTGACAGCTCATCAGACTCAACCACTTACAACTATACTCCACACAGTCCATGACAGAAAAAAGTGACTGTCTGCATGCTGTGTTCTTCTCTTTCAGTTCAACAGCTCTCCCTCCCTACTGCTTCTTTCACTTTCCATAAAAATGCCCAACTTTACGTACGAGTCAATGAGCTGATCGGTCAAAATTCCCCTGAAGCGTTGAAACAAGTCATATGTGCAACAAGGAGGAGGGTGAGGGGAGGGGTGGGGGGGGTGGAGGGGGGCGGGGAGGGAAGGAAGGTGTGGGAGGAAAGAGGGAGAGGCAGGAGGGTAGGAAGGAGTTTGGGAGGGTGAGGGTGGTTTTAGTTTATGGATGGTGTTAACTTGGGTTATGTATATTATGTTTTAAAACGTGGATGGGGGTAGGGTGGGGAGGGGTGGGTGAGGTGGGGGTGGGGGGTTTCTCTTCTTCAAGGAGATAAAATCTCCCCTTGAACAGGATTCGAACCCGGATCAGTAGATCACAAGCGCAATGCGAATTCCTCTAGCCAACAAGGCTATTCCCGCCCCCTCCGCCCCCCAAAAAACCAAACACAAAAAAAGTACCACAAAAAAAAAAACCCTTAAACTTTCAGCCATGAAAAACCACACACGTGGCAACCTGAGAGTCAAAAAAAAAGAGAAGAAAATGAAAGGAGCGAAAAATCCTAGGTAGTTGGAGTATGGCTGCCTATTGGCGAAGTTGTTGAAACAGTCATTTCCGCGCAAATTCTCATCAATCCAGAATGTTCTCTTCAAAATTCACAACGGTTTCTTGGTATGAAGAACGGGACAAGAGTGCATTATTCTGTATGACACCCGTCAGGATGTTAAGCTTGGGAACTCCCAACTACCCAGTAGACCTAGAAAACAGCTTTATTTACTGCAAGGCATCAATCAATTTCAAATTCCAACATTGCTACTTCTCTGTCTACATACAGTTTGAATAATTAATGTGTTATCCATTCCTGTCATATACTATTAGCTCAGTGTGGTCAGTGGTCAGAGCACCCTCTTTCCCCCCAAGCTAAAGTTAAACAGCATCGATCGTGGTTACCAGTTGGATGGGTAACCGTTTTCGCGCCTTGGCTTCAGTACAGTCCCCCAGTTCACCCAGCTGTCACTGGGCACCTGTCTTTTAGGGTCGGGGAAGGTAAATCAGCGAGGGAGAGGAGATAGGTACCACCTTCAATATGCTGGCTCCTGGAGAGGGTGAAGTCTGTGATATCTCCTATCCAAAGACCAGCATTGGTTAAGGAACAGCTTTACCTTTGCTTTAATCTAAATTTCCCTTTTGTGCATTATAGTTGTGACTTTTCTGTATCTGGTCTTTCTTTGTTTCTGTTCTTGTTTCTTTTCTCTTCTTTCTTCTCTTCTTTTTCTTCTTCTTTCTTCTTTCTTTCTTTTTTTATTTCTTTCTTTCTCTTTCTTTTCTTTCTTTTCTTTTCTTTCTTTCTTTCTTTCTTCTTGTCTTTCTTCTTTCTTTCTTTCTTTCTTTCTTTCCTTCTTTCTTTCTTTCTTTTTTTCTTTTTCTTTCTTTCTTTTCTTTTTTGCCTTTCTTTCTCTCATTCTTGTTTCTTGTTTCCTTGATTTCGTTCTGCTCTTTTCTTTCTCTATTTGTAATTTTTTCTTTACTTCTCTCTGATTACTTTTCCTGCTTTTCTACTCTTTTCTTATTTTACTTTTCTTCTTCTCTCCCGTTCTTACATCTTTTTCTTTTTTTTCTTTATCTTCTTTTCTTTCTTCCTTCCTTCTTCTTTCTTTCTCTGCTTTCTTTCTTTTCTTTCTGCTTCTTCTTCTTTCTTCTTTTTTCTTTCTTCTTTTTCTGCTTTCTTTCTCTCATCTTGTTTCTTTTCCTTGATTTCGTTCTGCTCTTTTCTTCTTCATATTTTTTTCTTCTTTTTTTGTTCCCTTTTGTTTCTCTCTTTTCTTTCTCTTTTCTATTTTCTTACTTCTGCCTCTTTCCTTTTCCTTGCGTTTTCTACTTTTCTTCATTTTTTTTGCTTTTCTTCTGTTTTCCATTCTTACATCTTTCTTCTTTCTTTTCTCTTCTTCTTTCTTTCTTTCTTTCTTTCTTTCTTTCTTTTTTCTTTCTTTCTTTCTTTCTTTCTTTCTTTCTTTCTTTCTTTCTTTCTTTCTTCTTCTCTTTCTTTCCTTTCTTCTTTCTTTCTTTCTTTCTTTCATTTTTCTTTCTTTTTTCTTTCTTTCTTTCTATCTTCTTTCTCTGTCTGTATCTGTCCGCTGTCTGTCTTCTGTCTGTCTGTCTGTCTGTCTGTCTGTCTGTCTGTCTCTCAATCTCCCCCCCCCCTCTCTCCACCACCCACTTTCCACACACACACTCTCTCTCTCTCTCTCTCTCTCTCTCTCTCGTCTCTCTCTCTCTCTCTCTCTCTCTCTCTCTCTCTCTCTCTCTCTCTCTCTCTCTCTCTCTCTCTCTCTCCCTCTCTCTCCCCCCTCTCTCTCCCCCCCCTCTCTCTCCCTCTCTCTGGAAAAAGTCCGAGGCCAATTATTCCAACGATGTAGTGTTGAAAAATGCACCCATTTTCAGTTCATTCATCAACCCCATCTCAGGAGAGTTTTCTCCTCCCCTCCTCCCCCCCCCCCCCAACACTCCCTTGCTACCCCCTACTCCCTTCCCCTCCGTGTGTAAGTAAGTCAGGTGGGGCACTACAGGGCACTCTTTGAATTTGACTGCCGCTTGAAAGGCCTTGCATGATTAATGCAGGTCAAAGGTGTCCACACTCTGCCTTCAGAGCTAGCCGGGGACTGTACTAGGATTTCTGGCTCCCCTACTGCTGCGGGTACTTTCCACATCATCCGTGAATAGGAAAGACAAGACAGCCAGCCTAGACTTGCACACACACACACATACACCACAACACGCGTGTGCGTGCAGGCGCGCACGTACACGCACACCGCCTGCGCGCACATGCACACACACACCACAAGGACGAGTCCAGACTGAAAGAGAGAGAGAGAGAGAGAGAGAGAGAGAGAGAGAGAGAGAGAGAGAGAGAGAGAGAGAGAGAGAGAGAGAGGAGAGGAGAGAGAGAGAGAGAGAGAGAGAGAGAGAGAGAGACAGACAGACAGACAGACAGACAGACAGACAGACAGACAGACAGACAGACAGACAGAGACAGAGAGAGACAGAGAGACAGAGAGACAGAGGAAGAGAGACAGAGAGACAGGGAGAAAGACGGAGAGAGAGACAGAAAGAGAGACATAGAGAGAGACAGAGAGAAGACGACAGAGACAGAAAGAGACAAACAGACAATCAGTCAGACAGACAGACAGACAGACAGAGACAGACAGACAGACAGTCAGACAGAAAGACAGACAGAGGTACAGACAGAGACAGAGAGAACGGACAAAAGAGGCAACACACGGATAAACATACGCACAGAAAGAGACAGACAGACAGACAGACAGAAGAAAGACAGACAGACTAGACAGACAAAAAGACAGACAGAAGACAGGTGGCGCTCCCTCATTCTTGCCACTGCAGGTAAGTGGAGGAAACATGAGAAGGCTCTTTTGAGGTGAGAATGCTGGCAAAAATAACTGCGCCGGATTCCTGTAGGTATGTATGTACCGGCAGGGAAGGGGTACAGGGGTACGGTACAAGGATACGGAGGACTGTAGGGTGTGTGTGTGTGTGGGGACAGAAGAGGAGAGAGAGACAGAAGAGAGAAGAGAGAGAGAGAGAGACGATGAGAGGGTAGAGAGAGTGACAGAGACAGAACAGGACAAGCAGACAGACAGCAGAGGGGGGAGAAAGGAGGTGGGAGAGATTGGAGACAGAGAGAGAGATAGGGAGAGAGAGGGAGAGAGAGAGGGGAGGAGAGAGAGAGAGGGGGAGGAGAGAGAGATAATCGATCGATGATTATTCAAAAGGCATTGGCCAACATGAGGGGGTTGCAAACTGTTAGATTTGGTGTGGATAAGAACAGCGATAACACAGCAAATTAGTTAGCACAATCGTAGCAAAAATATGACTTACGATAATAAGTATCTTTATTTAAAGGCTTACATAAT
>CM060337.1:25476616-25489116 GCA_030674155.1 Stramonita haemastoma
GTTTCATCTTCTGTTGTAGGGGTTTTTTTGGTTGTTTTTTATTATCATTATTTTTTTTTGTTTTTTTGGGGGGGGTTATTTGTTGTTTTTGTGTTATGTTGTGTTTTTTTTTCTTTTCTTGGACGTGCGTGACCCTTGGCTTATTTCGTGCTGTTGGTGTCATGACACCTAGGTTTGCTTTGTAACTAAAGTGATTGTCAAGGGTCTCCCTGGTTCTGTCGGTGACTACCCCTCTACTGCTTTGTCTGTTTGCTGACACCTGACTTGCTGTGAGGCTGTCTTCTTCTCTACAGGTGGGGTGGGGAGGGGTGGGGTGGGGTGGGGGTGGGGTAGGTTCTTTCAGTCAGCAGCATAAGTAGAATGACCACTAGATCTACAGTGTGGAATGTTTGGTTCTATATCTACCCTTTTGTTTCTTTTTACGGGTTTGGTCTTCTATTGTTTTTGTTGTTGGTGTTTGTTTGTTTTTAGTGAAGGGCGTGTGTTTGTGTGTGTGTGTGTGTGTTGTATTGTGTGTGTGTGTGTGTTGTGTGGGGGGGGGGGGGGTTCGTGTGGTGTGGGTGGGGGGGGGGGGTTGGTGGGTTGTTGTTGTTGGTGTGTGTGTGTGGGGGGGGTGTTGTGGGTGGGTGTGGGTGGGTACGGGTGGGTGGGTTGTTGTTGTTGTTGCTGTTGTTGTTGTGTGTTTCATTTATTTATTATCTTTTTTTTTTATTTTATTCATTCATTTATGTATGTATGTATGTATGTATGTATGTATGTATGTATGTATGTATGTATGTATGTATGTATGTATGATGTATGTATGTAGGTATGTAGGTATGTAGGTATGTAGGTATGTAGGTATGAATGTATGTATGTATGTATGTATGTTGTATGTATGTATGTATGTATGTATGTATGTATGTATGTATGTATGTATGTATGTATGTATTCTTGTATATCGAGGATAATGGAATAAGCACTCTTGTGCTTTTTTACATCCAGTCCCCCGTGTGTGCGCAGTGTTTTTTTTGTAAATCGCATCATCTGTCCCCACCGACACACAATGGCCTACTCTTACGGAAAGCGGAACAGGATTTAACGTGTGCGCAAGATATTCTGCATGCGTTCGCACACGGGGCCTCGGTTTAAAGTCTCATCCGAAGGACTTTTGGAGGGAGAGAGTGGAGTCAGCACTGATGTGTCCCGTTTTAGTACCGCAGCCTTGAACTTCTATTTTCTGCACACAGTAGGCAGGTAGGACCTTCCTTCACCTTCACTTATCCTGCAGTCCCGTGGACCACTAAAAATTTTGCAACCAGCATCCTCCACTCCCCGCGGTCGAGTCCTCTGCTTTCCATAGCAAATCATTCCTCCCAAGGCCAGTTCACTACTCTCTGATGTTGTCTTCCCATCGTTTTCTCTGTCTGTCTGCCTCTTCTTCTCCCTTCCTTGTACTGTTCCCTGTAGGACTGTCTTGGCCAAGTCCAGATGTTCGTGTGACATGCCGTTTCATTTAAGTTTTGCTTTTTTTTTTTAGGATCAATCTGTCACAAAAAAAGGAACCAGCTCAGACAAGACGTTGGCAGTGAAAAATGGTGGGCATTGCAATTTTTCTTGGAACTTTTGGAAGCTAACTGACTGAATTGGATGTTTTTTTTTTCACATGTATTACTTCTCACGTTTGTAAGGGTTTTGTTTGTGGGTTGGTTCGTTGGTTGGTTTGGTTGGTTGGTTGGTTTGGGTTTGTTTTCTTTGGCTTTTTTTAACTTCTTGGTACGTTTAGTTTTGAATAATACAAAGAAAATCATACCTTTATCTTGTTATATTTTCTGGGTATTCTGAGTGGGGGTATGTCAAAACATTTCTAAGGTTGTCAATGAACGTGACATATGACAAAAAAACCAACAACTTAGAGAACCAATTTTTCTCAACATTAAAAACAAAAACCAAAAAGAGATAAAAAAAAAAGAGAAAATGTGAAAATCAGAATTGAATCGCCTTAAACTTTTTGAAAGCTAGCAAGAGGGCTGGCAACCCTTCAAAGACTGAAGTGGCGACAGGAAGGAGAGAGCCATTGGGGGCACTTCAAGCCCACTGGAGGATGTTGACCCCGCCCCGTCCTTTGAAGAAGCGATGGTTGCACTGAACAGCCCACAACAACAGCAGCAGCAAAAAACAGAACTGGTGTAACAGCAACTAAAGTGGAAGCAACAGAATTGATGGGTGTATTTTTTTTCTTTTTTGGTTTTAGGCTAGGTAGGCACGTATGTATATATGTGTGCGTGCACCTTCACGCGTGCAATTCACACACATGTACACACACGTGCGCTCGCACGTGCATACACACACCTATATGGACGTGCATAGGTGTAACACACACATACACACACACGCACGCGTGCACGCACAGCACACACACAAACAACCTCAACACACACACATCACCTTCACACCTTGGTTGCCAATCTATCTATCTATCTATCTATCGTATCTATCTATCTATCTATCTATCTATCTATCTATCTATCTATCTATCTATCTCATCCATCCATCCATCCATCCATCCATCCATCCATCCATCCATCCATCCATCCATCCATCCATCCATCCATCCATCCCTTAGTCTGGCAACGTGGGGGGTACCCATGAAGACTTGACAACCAGTTCCCTCCATTCCTGTCTCTGTTCTGCCTTTCTCAGGGTTTTTGTCGAGTTCTAGGCTTGTCCATTCACTGGTGTTGTCCTCCCATTTCTTCCTTGGTCTGCCTCTTTTTCTTCCTCCTTGGACAGTGCCTTGCTGGTTGCCATTAAGATTAGATAAACAGCTGAATCAGGGAACCCATTAAAGTTTGCCATCACATCTGTCCATAATGTCTGTCAACAGGTTACACTTCTCAGAACGTCCTGTGTGCGCTTATAAAAGAAGTGTGTTTGTCATAGTTTGCTTTTTACATAATTATGTTGTGCATTGACTTCTCCTCTGCCTTCTATATCATTCAACCCCCATCTCTTAGCGCTCAAACTATTTTCATTGACCGTCTGTCTGTCCTCGGCTCATTCTTTGGGCCATGTGCTTGTGTGTGTGTGTGTGTGTGTGTGTGTGTGTGTGTGTGTGTGTGTGTGTGTGTGTGTGTGGTGTGTGTGTGTGTGTGTGTGTGTGTGTGTGGTGTGTGTGTGTGTTGTGTTGTGTTGGTGTGTGTGTGGGGCGTCGCGCATGTGTGTACGTGCGTGCATGGTGTGTGTATTTTTTAAGATTAAATTTTATTACCTTCTGTGTGACAAATGTTTGCCTTTTCTCCTCTCTCTTCTCTCTCTCTCTTGTCAATTACTTCTCTTCTCTCTCTCTCTCTCTCTCTCTCTCTCTCTCTCTCTCTCTCTCTCTCTCTCTCTCTCTCTCTCTCTCTCTCTCTCTCTCTCTCTCTCTCTCCTCTCTCTCTCCTCTCTCTCTCTTTACTTTTTTGTATAAGTGACTTGTAACCCACATGAATTTTTTTTTTACCTTGATAATCAAAACATTGGTATTGGTCCTCCTGCACAAGTAAATGTGACGCTCCACCACGAAATGAATCGCTTAGCATATACCCACCTTTTCCGCTAGCAGCCATTAAAGGCAGGTGGGGTCAAGTTTGCAATTTTCAGATTTTGATTGATTAAAAACTAAAGCATTATTCTGCCTTGTAATGAAATATCAAGTCCTAATTTTGTATCCTTTTGCTTTTGAACGTGCTTCAAAAATGCCCAAGCTCTCATTCTGACCATTTATTATGATGCTTAATCTTGTCCATTTCTCGTTTTGTCATTTCCTGCAGCCTATCATTTCAACTTGTAATACTTTTGATAGAATTGTCCGATTTTTAATCTGTTTTTTTTTCTATTGTATAGCCTTTTTATTGCAGATTAATAAAATGACAAATAACTGAAAATTGACCTCTGGTGCAATGCGACTTCTTATGTGGTGGAGCATCACAAATGGGAAAAATGAGTCAACCTTCTCCCTACCCCCCCCCTCTCCCTTGACCTTCCACCCCTCCATCCCCCCAAAAAAAAAATGTAGTACTTCGCAACAAACACATACAAAAAGAGACTTCAACACAGTCCTCCTACGCACACCTTCACTTCAAAGACACAACGGTGCTACGTCGCCACAATGTCCAGTCTGTAGAGTCCACATACAGGAAGAACAACATTTCCACAACAGAAGACATGTCCCTCCTCCTCCTCTCCTCTCCCCACCCCTCCCCTCCCCCTTTCCCCAACAGGTAGGTCTTGTACTTCCAAGTCCTTTAAGTTCATTTCACTTTATTAACCCTACTAATACTATTGCTACTATTACTAGATCTACTACTACTACTACTACTACTACTACTACTCTACTACTAACTACTCTACTACTACTACTACTACTACTACTACTACTACTACTACTACTACTACTCTACTACTACACTACTACTACTGCTGCTGCTGCTGTTGCTGCTTGCTGCTGCTTGCTGCTACTACTACTACTACTACTGCTACTACTAATGCTGCTACTACTACTACTACTACTACTACTACTACTACTACTACTACTACTACTACTACTACTGCTGCTGCTAGCTGCTCTGCTGCTGCTGCTGCTGCTGCTGCTGCTGCTTGCTACTCTACTACTACTACTACTACTTCACATATAATGTGCCATATTGATATTTTTTTCACCTTTAGTTATAATTTGCCATCACATAATATTTTTTACTCCTTTAGTTATAATGTGTCATTTATCGCCATCTTTTATTACACGTTTAGTTGTAATGTGCCATACCTCGCCATCTTTTTGTTTCTTTTTATACACCTTTAGTTATAATGTGCCACGTCTCGCCATCATTTTCGATTGCTGGTCGAGGGGATTTTTCCTTTGGAGTTAAGATCAGTGCTGACTCCACTCCCCCAAAAGTATTTCGGATGAGAATATAAACCGAAGCCCTGTATGTGAACGCACGCAGAACATCTTGCGCACACGTTAAATCTTGTTCCGCTTTTCGTAAGAGTAGGCCATCGTGTGCCGGTGGGAACAGATGACATTTACAAAACTGCATACACACAGGGACTGGATGTAAAAAAGCACATGACTGCTTATTCCATTACCCTCGATATAAAAGAATAAAATAAAATAAAATAATAAATATACCTTTATTTATAATGTGCCATATCTCGCCATCTCGTCACACCCTAATCCTCACTCTTTTCTGACCCCGACTTGTATAATTGTAATCATGGTTGTGAAGTAGCAGTTTACAGAAGCGATTTTTTTTCTTTCGCCATGACCCAGTACTTTGGAATGCACTGCACCTCCCCTGGGGCACAAGACGACACTTCAGTCATGTAAGATTAAACTTAAAAGAAACCTCTTACATTAAACTTGAGGTAATCAATAGTATATAACAGAATATTTCAAAATTGTGCAAGTGCGCATGAGAGTATGGGTTTGGTGTTTGGGCTTTCTCTCCCCCCCCTCCTCTCTCTCTCTCTCTCTCTCTCTCTCTCTCTCTCTCTCTCTCTCTCTCTCTCTCTCTCTCTCTCTCTCTCTCTCTCTCTCTCTCTCCTCTCTCTCTCTCTTTCTTTCTCTTTCTCGTCTCTCTCAACACATTCACACACACACACACACACACACACACACACACACACACACACACACACACACACACACACACACACACACACACACACAACACACACACACACACACACACACATTCCATTATCCTCGATATAAAAGAATAAATAATAAATAAATTAGTATAAAAAAACACACACACACACACAAACACAAACACACGTACACAGCACACACACACACACACACACACACACACACACACTACACACACACTACACACACGCACGCACACACACAAGCACAACACACAAGCACACACACACATACACACACACACACACACACACACACACGTACACACACACACACACACTACACACACGGAATGAGAGACAGAGACAGAGCGACACACAAGAGACAGACAGACAGACAGACAGACAGACAGACAAAGCTGTGTTAAGTAAGTAAGTTGCTGAATGGCTGCCGAGCCTGCTTGGCCCATTTGGGGGGGGGGGGGGGGGGGGGGGAGGGGGGTTGTTGTTGGAAAGCTTCCTTTCTCTCCTCTATTCTCTTTGAAGATCACCCCGTTTAATTAACCTTCCTCTGATTAACTTCTCTCTGTCTGCCGTGTGTGTGTACTGTGTGTGTGTGGTGGGGGGGGGGGGGGGGGGTGGTGTGAGTGTGTGTGTGTGTTTGTTTGTGTGTGTGTGTGGTGCGTGCGTGGTGTGTGTGTGTGTGAGATAGAGAAGAGAGAGAGAGAGGTTGTGTGTGTGTGTGCGCGTGTGTGTGGTGTGATGTGTATGTGTGTGTGTGTATGCGGACGCGCATGTTTGTGTGCGCGCGTGCGTGTTAATCGACTCTCTCTCTGTCTCTGTCTCTGTCTGTCTCTCTGTCTCTGTCTCTCTCTCTCTGTTTCTCTCTGTCTCTCTGTCTCTGTTTCTGTCTCAGTCTCTAGAAGTTACTTCCGTTGTCTCGGTATCCCCAAGACGCACAACTCAGCAGCTGTTTACAGTTTCCCAGTTGTTGTTGTCGTTGTTGTTTCGTTGTTGTTGTCGTTGTTGTTGTTGTTGTTGTTCTTCTTCTTGTTCTTCTTCTTCTTCTTCTTCTTCTTCTTCTTCTTCTTCTTCTTCTTCTTCTTCTTCTTCTTCTTCAAGATTTTTTTTTAATTCACCATGCCAGTCAAGGGGCTATTTTCATCTGTTGGAAGGTATGCTGAACTTTCTTCTATAAGAAATGACGACGCTGTGTTTTATCAGAATTGAATTGAAGGGACGAAAAAAAACACCCAGCTGTTCTAGTACTGAGGTTGACTCCTGACATTTCCATGCAGAACACAATACAGTGTACAGAAAGAAATGTTCCTCTCAAGTGAGTAGAGACAAGAGAAGGGCCAAAACACACAGGGATTTACAGACATATCAGTAGAATGCAACATGTTTTTAGTGGACATCATTTGGGCAGAAAGATAATTAAAAACTGATGTTTTTTTTGTTGTGTCATAATAGGTCTGGTCATGACTTAAATGGCAATAAATATTCTGAATCTGAATCTGAATCTGAATCTGAATCTAATCATTTGAAACATCACCATCAGGCTTGTTAGTTTTCGCTAACTCCGTCACAGTGTAAGTGTATCTTATATAATGCATATTGACTAAGAGTAGCGCCACCCTTTATTTTTTTTCTTTTTCTGTCTACATAATTTTATGTTTTGGTTTTCCCGATCTGAGCAGCTTTTTCTATAAAAATTTTGCAAGGGACAGCTCTCTTGTAGCTGTGGGTTCTTTACGTGCACTAAATGAGTTTTACCACAGGACCTCGGTTTATTATTACTCTTCCAAAAAAACTAGCAACCAGACCACCCTCATGGTCTAGTGGATGGGGGTAGGGGTGGTCGGGGAGGGGAGGGGAGAGAGGCACAAACAGGGTATAAATCAAACACAGCTTGAAATCCGGATTTTTCACTTTCTACGCAGGTGAGGTACCTCTAGACCACCAATCACGGCGATCACAAACCATACACAAAAAAAAGTCCGGGTCAGAGTGTGCGGTGGTTCGAATCCCCGTTTGGGCCCCAAATTTTTCCCCATCCATTAGACCCTGAGTGGTGGTCTGGGCGCTAGTCTTTCGGATGAGATGATAAACTGAGGTCCCGTGTGTTACACATCATTATTTAGCGCACGTAATAGAACTCACGGCAACAAGGGGGCTGTCCCTGGCAAAATTCTGTAGAAAAAACACTCTGATAGGGAAACAAAATACAGTTGCATACAGAAAAAGAAAAAAAAAAATGGGTAGGCGCTGCACTTGTGGCGACGCGCTCTCCTCGGGGAGAGCAGCCCGAATTTTATGCAGAGAAATCTGCCGTGACATAAAGTGGTACAAAATACAAATACATTTGTAGAAATGAAAAATACTGGCAGAAGTAACAGTAGGAGCGAAGAAAAGCCTTTAACAAATAATTATATCGTCACCACATAAGCACAAGGT
The DNA here is from genome assembly GCA_030674155.1 of Stramonita haemastoma. Lineage (NCBI taxonomy): Eukaryota > Metazoa > Mollusca > Gastropoda > Neogastropoda > Muricidae > Stramonita > Stramonita haemastoma. Next base: position 25,484,684 of record CM060337.1, read on the forward strand.
AAGGAGAACTGTGTGACACTTTCTTTTTTTATATCATCAGACAAGTGGTTTCATTTACACAATATTTTGTATCCAATTCGTATTCCACGATACAGTTACCATGCCGTGATGAATATTTTTTGCTGTGAAATAATATCATTTTTTTTTGTTTTAATTATGTTGATTTATGCACAGTCCTCTTCCATCCACACTATCCCATTGTCAATGGGCTGAAAGATACTTGAGCCCAGAATACCTTTCGAATTTACACACACTCTCTCTCTCCCTGTGTCTCTGTCTCTGTCTCTCTCTCTGTTTCTCTCTCTGTGTATATCTCTCTGTCTGTCTGTCTGTCTGTCTGTCTGTCTGTGTCTGTCTGTCTGTCTGTCTGTCTGTCTGTCTGTCTGTCTGTCTTCTCTCTCTCGTCTCTCTTCTCTCCTTCTCTCTGTCTCTCTCTCTCTCTCTCTCTCCTCTCTCCCCCCCCTCTCTCTCTCTCCTCTCTCTCTCTCTCTCTCTCTCTCTCGTTCGTCTCTGTGTCTGTGTCTGTGTCTGTCTGTCTGTCTCTCTATCTCTCCTCTGTCTGTCTGTCTCCTGTCTGTCTCTGTCTGTCTGCCTGTCTGTCTGACTCTCTGTCTCTCTCTCTGTCTCTCTCTCGTCTCTCTCTCTGTCTCTGTCGTCTGTCTGTCTGTCTGTCTGCTGTCTGTTGTCTGTCTGTCTGTCTCTCTCTCTCTCTCCTCTCTCTCTCTCTCTCTCTCTCTCTCTCTCTCTCTCTCTCTCTCTCTCTCTCTCTCTCTCTCTCATTTATTCATTTACTTTTCCTCTTTTCACGAGAGCAGGCGTAGAAGAAAATGCCTCTGGCTTTTCCAGTTACCCTCAATAAAATATTTAAGTCGGAGAATTCAAGTTTGAATACTTTAAACCAAATAGAGAATGAAGACCACGTTTTATTAAAGTGCCCCATTTGTGAAGAATTGAAAATGAATTTCTTAATAATTCAAACAGACTTCCTTTGCGCGTGTTACTTCAAAGCTTCAATTACCTACTGACAGATACAGTTTATCACGGTTATAATTTTATTCCACCAAAAGAAGAAAATAATAAGATCACTGTGTAGAAATTGATTTTCGTGTTGATCATTGCTGTATTTCAATTAAACATTATTAATTATTATGAGTCGCGTGAAAATCTACCTGTTTCATCATAGAAATAGGAATGACGCCATTAAATGGTGTGTGTGTGTGTGGCGCATGCGTGCGCGCGCGTTGTGTGTTGTGTGTGTGTGTGTGTGTGCGCGCATGTGTGTGTATGTAAGTAAAAGCAACCAAAATGCTTTTTTGCTACATATATATCTCTGATTCTGGTAACAGCCTTAATGGACTATTTTGTTCTTTCAACTGACCTTTTTTCGGTCCGTGCGACTTTTGTGAATTATCTATTACTGAGATGGGTGGCGGGATAGCTCAGTGGTCAGAGCACTCGCTTTCCCCCAGTCAAGTTAAGCAGTGTCGAGCGTGGTTACCAGTTGGATGGGTGACCGTTTGCGCGCCTTGGCTTCAGTACAGTCCCCCCCCCCCCCCCTCCCAGTTCACCCAGCTGTCAATGGGTACCTGCCCTCTTTAAAGTCAGGGGAAGGTAAAGCAGTGAGGGAGAGGAGATGGGCGCCCCCTCAACATGCTGGCCCCTAGAGAAGCTGAGGTCTCTGATGCCTGCTCCCCTATGACCGCCTAGGTTATGGGGCACCTTTACCTTTTTATCTTTACCTATTACTGAGTGCATAGAACTGTCCTGACGGTGTGTCACCTTAACGTGGTGGGATGGCTTGCGTGCTCTGTCGATCCCTAGAGCTATGTGGGTTGGGGCTTCGGCCTCTGGCATATTCAAACAGGCTTCGATTAAAACGGTAATGAATAAAACAAAAATTTGAAAAAAAAATTCAGTTTGATCCAAAAGACTAGCACCCGGACCACAACTGAAGGTCTATGGGATGGTGGTTGTGGTGGTAGTGATGGTGGTGGTGGTAGAAGGGAGTTGTTTCAACTCCCCTCCAGTGTACTAAAGCCGTAAATTTTAACGGAGTTTACCTGTTGGCCGTTATTTCTTTAGATTTTTCCTTTATATGTTTTGCTGGACTTTCTTTTTTTGTTGTTGATATTCTGTCTTATTTTGTTTTATTTTATTTTAGGTTCGTTTCATTTTGAGTTTAGTGTAGGGGACAGGATAGCTCAGTGGTCAGAACGCTCACTTTTCCCAATGTTAAGCAGCTTCGAGTATGGTTACCAAGTGGCTGGATGACTGCTTGGGCGCCGTTGGCTTCATTACAGCCCCCCCTTCTCCTCCCCCCCGCCTCCCCCATCCCAGTTCACCCAGCTGTGAATGGATACCTGCCCTCTTTAGGGTCAGAGAAAGTAAAGCAGCGAGGGAGAGGAGATGGGCGCCGCTCTCAATATTCTGGCCCTGGAGAAGCTGAGGTCTCTGATGCCTCGCTCCTTTACGACCACGTAGGTTGTGGGACACCTTTACTTTTACCTGTACTATTAAGTTTAGTTAGCCGTAGTTTAGCTTGCTTGCTTGCTTTCTTTCTTTTTTCTGGTTCTTTCTTCATTCGTTCTTCCCATCTCTCTGTCTTTTTTTTGTCCTTCTTTCTTCCTACCTTTCTTCTTTCTTTCTGTCTTTTTTTCTTTCTTCTTTCTTCTCCTTGTTTTCTTTCTTTCTTTCTTTCTTTTCTTTCTTTCTTTCTTTCTTTCTTTCTTTTTCCCTGTTATTTTATGTATCCATTCATTTCGGTTGTGTGTGTGTGTGTGTGTGTGTGTGTGTGTGTGTGTGTGTGTGTGTGTGTGTGTGTGTGTGTGTGTGTGTGTGTATACAATTATCTATTTCTCTAATCATTCCTTAACTTTAATTACCGTATACAAGTAACGGTGACTGTATTGAGCGACCGTACCGACACACACACACGGTATAAACTGAACTGAACTGTCAAACAGGGAACAGGGCAGAATTATAGAAGATGTCATTCCATCATCAGTCTTTCCACGTCTGCCTGCCGAACGAAAGGGCTTCGGGCGACTGCTGCCACGGGAATGATTAGCCCTCATATTGAAATAGTCATGATTAATCACTGATTAATTAAGCACGACCACCAATATGATGGATGGCCAGCTCTCAAAGGGAAGGGAGAGGGAGGAGGAGGACGAGGAGGAGGAGGAGGGGAAGGGACAGGCAGGGAGGAAGAGGGTAGACTCATTGGTATAAGTGAGCTAAAGGTTCTGTAGCTCTGATGTGGTGTCGTTAGGTCGGTTTTCTGTCCCTAATTGGCTCAGAATTGAAACTGGAACCTGGTCCAACACGTAACAGGGTTTTATTATTATCATTTTTTTAGCTGCTTAGCACATTACTTTTGCATTCAATACAGATAATTTAAAATTTTGACCAAAATTAAAGGTATAAAAATATAAAGTTATTAATTAAATAGAAAACTCACTCCGTACTGAAACATATTGGATAATTCTATTAGCTTTTTTTTACATATAGACTATTATATATATATATATATATATATATATATATATATATATATATATATATATATATATATATATATATATATCTAGTTGTTACATATAAATAGAAGTACAACCTTTAAGAAAAAAATAATGAGATATAAAAAAAATGTGGATTAAAAAAAAAACATAGAACGAGTAGGCCTACTCCTTAACTTGTACTGGGAAAATCCGTATGCTCGTTTTGTTTTGTGATTGCAGTACAGTGTATTATTTTTTTTTTTTTTTTACTTGTAACACTTTGTGTCACAGCAAGATCCATGCGTGAAATTCGGCTGCTCTCCCCGATAGCATGTCTCACAAAGTGCAGTGCCTAGCCTTTTTATTTCTTTTTCCTGTCTGCAGCTCGTATTTGTTTCCTACAGAGTGGCTTTTTTCTACAGAATTTTGCCAGGGACAACCCCACTTGATAAGCGTGAGTTCTTTTACGTGCGCTAAAATACTGATGTAAAACACGGAAACTCGGATAATTGTCTCAATCCAAAAGACTAGCGCCCAGGACCAGCCACCAATGGTACAGAGTGATGGGGGAAAAGTTTTGGGCCCAAATCCGAATGTTTATTTTGGGCCCAGTGTATTAACGAACCCCATATGGTGAAAAAGAAGAAAGAAGGAGGTAAGGGAAAAATTCATTTCAGCATTTAACAAACACACATACATTCACTTCATGATTTCTGTCTTCGTCGAACGCTCAGACAGCAACTATTGTTATCTGTTATATGAGCGAAAATCCACTACGCTGCCGTTAAGTGCCTGACGAGTCAGGCCCAGCGCATCCGACTTCGGCATACGAAAGAGTTAGTTCTCTTTTATGTCTTTCTGCTAAAAAAACAACAAAAAAAAACAAAACGCAGGTGAATGGACAAAAAGGCAGGAAATAGAAGAAGGTGACTA
>CM060337.1:25494116-25499116 GCA_030674155.1 Stramonita haemastoma
AGTGTGACTCACAGGTGAGTGGTGTGTGGTTTAGCTGTTGCAGTCCAGGGAGGATAGAGGTGTGACGTCATCAGTGAGTGGTGTGGTTTTAGCGTTCAGTCCAGAGTAGAGTGTGACGTCATCAGTGAGGTGTGGTTTGTGTATGCAGTCCAGAGATAAGGTGTACTCTCAGTGGTGTGTGGTTTTAGTGTTGCATCCGGGAGATAGAGGTGTGACGTCTCAGGTGATGTGTGGTTTACCTGGCATCTGTCAATTGCTACTTACCCCTGTTAGTTTATAAAGGTTGGTTGGTATGCTTCCTACTTACCCCTGTTAGTTTATAAAGGTTGGTTGGTATGCTTCCTACTTACCCCTGTTAGTTTATAAAGGTTGGTTGGTATGCTTCCTACTTACCCCTGTTAGTTTATAAAGGTTGGTTGGTATGCTTCCTACTTACCCCTGTTAGTTTATAAAGGTTGGTTGGTATGCTTCCTACTTACCCCTGTTAGTTTATAAAGGTTGGTTGGTATTCTTCCTACTTACCCCTGTTAGTTTATAAAGGTTGGTTGGTATGCTTCCTACTTACCCCTGTTAGTTTATAAAGGTTGGTTTTGCTTCCTACTTACCCCTGTTAGTTTATAAAGGTTGGTTGGTATGCTTCCTACTTACCCCTGTTAGTTTATAAAGGTTGGTTGGTATGCTTCCTACTTACCCCTGTTAGTTTATAAAGGTTGGTTTGCTTCCTACTTACCCCTGTTAGTTTATAAAGGTTAGTATGCTTCCTACTTACCCCTGTTAGTTTATAAAGGTTGGTTGGTATGCTTCCTACTTACCCCTGTTAGTTTATAAAGGTTGGTTGGTATGCTTCCTACTTACCCCTGTTAGTTTATAAAGGTTGGTTGGTATGCTTCCTACTTACCCCTGTTAGTTTATAAAGGTTGGTTGGTATGCTTCCTACTTACCCCTGTTAGTTTATAAAGGTTGGTTGGTATGCTTCCTACTTACCCCTGTTAGTTTATAAAGGTTGGTTGGTATGCTTCCTACTCACCCCTGTTAGTTTATAAAGGTTGGTTGGTATGCTTCCTACTTACCCCTGTTAGTTTATAAAGGTTGGTTGGTATGCTTCCTACTTACCCTGTTAGTTTATAAAGGTTGGTTGGTATGCTTCCTACTTACCCCTGTTAGTTTATAAAGGTTGGTTGGTATGCTTCCTACTTACCCCTGTTAGTTTATAAAGGTTGGTTGGTATGCTTCTACTTACCCTGTTAGTTTATAAAGGTTGGTTGGTATGCTTCCTACTTACCCCTGTTAGTTTATAAAAGGTTGCTTTGCTTCCTTTTTTGGGGGGTAGGGGGGGGGGCGTGCATGTTTGTTTTACTGTTTAATTGATTTTTTAAGAAATTGGGCGATTGATTGACAAGACACTAAATCTATTGAAAAAGAACACAGTCAAGGACAGAATATTATTCAGCTCATGAAAATGCTAAGAAAGAAAGTTATGGACTATCCTTTGACATATATGTTGTGTGTGTTGATGTCTTTTGTATTTGGTGATAAAAGTCCCTGAGAATGTTGTTTCTAATTTTTTTTCAGGAATAAGTTCGCACTTTCAAATCAGGCACCATGACATTAGTATATGTTGTTTTGAATGAATTAAACTCTTGAATACCAGTGTAACATAGTGGACATATTTTGTGTCCCATCTCTGCACAAACCTAGGGAACACAGTGCAGTCATGCAGTTAAGATGTGACCTCTTTAAAGAGGATACTTAAATACATTTTATCATGAAGGCGAAATGTACGCAATGGAGTGTTTTCAAATACCTATCAAGGAACAGATCATTGCACAATTCACAGGTGTGTCCAAAAATGAGAAACGAGGCATCAGAGACCTCCGCTTCTCTAGAGGCCAGCATGTTGAGGGTGGCGTGTGTCTCCTCTCCCTCTCTGCTTTACCTTTCCTGTCCCTAAAGAGGGCAGGTACTCATTTACAGCTGGGTGAACTGGGGGGGACTGTATTGAAGCCAAGGCGTGCAAACGGTCACCCATCCACTTTGCAACGACGCTCAGTGCTGCTAAACCGTAGCTTGGGGAAAGCGAGTGCTCTGACCACTGAAAAAAAAAAAAAACCCCCCCCCCCCCCCCCCCTTAGGGACCCTATCAGTGTACATGGGCATCATTTTGATGTCCATCTCTGGAAAGACTAGGACATGCGTCAGTCAGTTAGAGCGCAAGCCTCTGGGTAAGTAATATCTGGAGGCAAGACTGTTATCCATCAGCAGACATCCCTATCCACGCCATGGAATGATCGCATTGGAAGAAGGCACATTGACCGGTGCGTAGGCTCTTCTCCATGTTACCCGTCCAGAGCAGGACCCATGAAAGCTGGTGCCATATGGGACTGTAGGCGCTGAAAGTCATCCCCTTGAGCCGCCCTGCGGCTGAACCAATTGGGAACGATGCTTCTCAGGAGTGGTGTCTGTAAAAAGGGATCCCAGGCAAAGAGATAAACTAAGGGTTCTCTACATTTCTGGTGCCCAATGTGGGGCATGCAGGGATGGAATTAGTAGTGGCTACTAGATTCCTCTACAACAGCGCAGCTTTAAGGGCAATAAACTATGGGTTTAAATTATTGCTCTCTCTCTCTTCTCTGTCTTCTTCTCTCTGTCTCTCTCTCTGTCTCTCTCTCTGTCTCTCTCTCTCTCTCTTCTCTCTCTCTGTCTCTCTCTCTCTCTCTCTCTCTCTCTCTCTTCTCTCTCTCTCTCTCTTCACACATATGGGTTTTGTTTAAGTTTCCTAAGAACATGTTAATAACAGCCAGTAAACGATATTCTGTGATATCAGCTGAAGAACACACACACACACACAAAACACACACACACACACGTACACCCACACACGTACACACACACCACACATACGTCACACACACACCACAGCACACATTATTGAAACGAGGATCAGAGTTTTCTGAGATATCATCATTTCAGTCCTCTTTATTGCTGTAATCATTGTCGCCGTCATTATTGTTGATTTTTTTCTTTTTCATTTTTCTTTACATACTTTTCTTTTGTAGATGGCTTGATGAAAAAAAGCAAGTATTTTGCTTACTCCATGTACCATCTGTAAATAAAAAAAAGTGGACTTGACTTTACACACACACACAGCCGCACCCACGCCATGCGCACACACCACCCCACACACACACACACACACACCACACAAAACACACACACCACACAGAGCTGGCAGACACCACCTCCATCACTGGTCACACTAAATTATTATTTCCTTCGTCCAAATTTTGTCTGTGGAATTAATTAATAATAAACAAACAAGGAAACACAACAAGGAAAAGAAACACACACTAACATTTTTTTTAGGGGGGGGGAGGGAAAAGGAGGTAATAGTAGGAGCAAGAGAGAGAGAGAGAGAGAGAGAGAGGAGAGAGAGAGAGAGAAGAGAGAGAGAGAGAGAGAGAGAGAGGAGAAGAGAGAGAGAGAGAGAGAGAGAGAAAAGGGGAAGGAGGGAGAGGGAGGAACGTGTAGTTTGGACAACAAGTGGAGAGATCGTGCTATCCCGCAACTTTTTTTGAGGAGAAGGGGGGAGAGAAAAGCGTGCTATGTTTTAGACTTTGGGTCACAACAATATAGGGCTTCCCCCCCCCCACCTGAAGGAGGAGAAAAGCGTGTATGCTTTCCTTCGTCCTGCTTACCCTACGCCCCCCACCCCCCACCCCACCCCCCGCTTCCTCCCTTCCTCTCTCCCCCCCTCTCTCTCCTCTCTTCTCTCTCTCTCAAACCGCCAGCCCTCATCCTCTCCCTCCCCCCTCCTCTCTCCTCCTAATGCTACTGCGGCGGCGACCGAAGAAACACGCGCTGGTGGCGAAGTTTTAGCCGAAGATTGCGCGCAAACAGAAGCGCGCTAGGAGAAGCGAACGAATTTTGGTTGGTTAGTAGTATAGTAGGGGCACAAGCGCAGTCCATGTCCGTATGTATTGCTTGCTATGAGAGTCACCAACGCGAGTTCCATAGTGTCTTGCTTGGTCTAGTGTTTTGTCCCCTTTGTAACCACACTCCTATACACACACACATTTTCACACACCTGTTTTCGTCAGCTGGGATGCTGAGGATGTTGTTAGTGTTGATGATGGAGATGTGAGTGAGATTACGTGGAAGGATTACAAGGATTTATCGAACAAGTCGCCAACTTCATTATTGTGCTGTTTGGGGTTTTTTTTTGTTTTAATTTGTTCCCTGTCATTTCTTGGAAGATGGATTTTTTGTAACTCCAAAAAACAAAAAAAAAGTTGTGTGTACTGTGATGGATTTACTTGTTTGTGGTTTTCGGCGATAAATAAGGTAACTTTTTTTATACAAAAAAATTTTACGTAAAAAAAGAAATAAGAAATTGAATGTATTTTTGGTTTTGTGTTGCTTTTTCATTTTGTTTTTTTTGCAGTCATTTAATTACCTTGTATTTTTGCTGGCAAATTTTTTTAAGTAATGATTTTTTTTTTACTTGAAATAATATTTTTTTAAATGGCTAATGTAGAAAGCCAGTTTTGGAGAGGAGTGAATATATATATAAAAATATAATATATATATATATATATATATATAATATATATATATAAATATTATATATTATATAAAATTATGTGTGATTATATTTAATTATTTAAAAATTTAATTATATTATTATATATAAGGAGAGAGAGAGAAGAGAAAAGAGAGAGAGAGAGAGAGAGAGAGAGAGAGAGAGAGAGAGAAGAGAGAGAAGAGAGGAAAGAGGAGAGAGAGAGAGGAGAAGAGAGAGAGAGAGAGGGCTTTTCTTTGTTTGCTTTGAGTTCTTGGTTGTTAGTTATGTAGTTTTTAATTTTTACTCTTTCCACTTTCAGGATTTAAAAGTCCTTCTTTCTTTCTTTTTTGTCTTTTTTCTGTCTTCTTTCTTCTTTCTTTCTTTTCTTTTCTTTCTTTCTTTCTTTTCTTTCTTTCTTTCTTCTGTCTTTCTTTCTTTT
>CM060337.1:25504116-25509116 GCA_030674155.1 Stramonita haemastoma
AGAGAGAGACAGACAGATATATATATAGAGACAGACAGACAGATATAGACAGATATAGAGACAGAGAGATATAAATACAGATATATATAGAGAGAGACATATATAGATAGATATATAGACAGATATATATATATAGATATGTATATATATAGAGAGAGACATATAGAGAGAGAGACAGACAGATATATAGAGACAAACAGATATATAGAGAGAGACAGACAAATATAGAGTCAGATACATATATATATAGAGAGAGAGACAGATATATAGACAGAATATATATAGAGAGAGACATAATATATATAGAGAGAGAGAGAGAGAGGAGAGAGAGAGAGAGGAGAGAAGAGAGAGAGAGGGGATTCTTTTATTCGAGGATAATGAATAAGCACTCGTGTGCTTTTTAGTAATTTTACATCCAGTCCCCGCCCTTATCACAGAGAGAGAGACATAGACAGAGACAAGGGTGGGTGAATGATCCAGATTGGGTTAGAAAAAGAAGTGGGAGGAGGGGGAGGGAGGGGGAGGAGGAGGGGGAAGGGGAATGGTTACAACAAAACAAAAAATGACTACTAGGGGAAGAAGGGTGGGGAGGACAATGGGGTGGAGGCATCATGATTGATGCGTTGCGCTCCGTGGCTGATTCCCCTGGTGAGGCTTCAATGGTCTAGTGTAGTGTAGTGTAAGTGTTGACTGTATATATAGTCAGTATGTGAGGGATGTTTCTTCCCCTCCCCCCCCCCCCCACCTTCTCCCCTCTTCTCCAGCTGCCACCCCCTCCACCCCCACCCCACCCCACCACCCTCCCCACCCCCTCTGTTTCGACGTGATGGTGTTACTGATAAACTGTCGTCTTCTTCTACTTTGTATGTGTGTTACTTTTTTCTATCTCTTCGTCTGTGTCTGTTTGTTTCTGTTCGTCTGTCTGTCTGTCTCTTTGTCTGTGTTTGTTTGTGTCCGTCTGTCTCTGTCTCTGTCTGTCTGTCTTTCTGCTATTGCTAGATTTCTCTTAATGTCTCTGTCTGTCTGTCCCCCTGTTTGTCTGTCTGTCTCTATCTCTCTCTTTTGTCTGTCTGTCTCTCCTCCTATCTCTCTCTTTGTCTCTGTCTGTCTGTCTGTCTGTCTGTCTGTCTGTCTGTCTGTCTGTCTGTCTGTCTGTCTGTCTGTCCTTCTCTTCTCTCTCTCTCCTCTCTCTCTCTCTCTCTCTCCTCTCTCTCTCTCCTCTCTCTCCTCTCTCTCTCTCTCTCTCTGTGTGTACCAGAAGGGTAATGCCATTGTGGTAAAACTGCTTTCCTGCAAACAGAAAGACAGGATCCTGAGAAGTACTCGAAAGCTGAAATCATCAGACAGTTCGCCGACGTGTACGTTAGGGAGGATTTTTTCGGCTACAGTACGCCAGAAACGCCAAGGTCTCAAGACAAGGCAACAGAGCTGTACAGTGCTGGTCAGAAACCCAAACTACGCTTTGACAAACTGATCTCAGAAAGGGGAATTTTCACGTATGACATCAGCCAGAACAGAGTTACAGTTCTGAAGAGAAATGGTCCTATGTACAGAACAGAAACAGTACAGGAAAAGCTAATGATGGACGGCCAAGAAAAGCAACTGAGCAGAGAGCAGCCCTCAACGATGCCAGGCAGGGTTGGTTCAATGACTTCCCCCCCCTGATCTGGGAAGAAGCGAAGATGAAGACGATGACTCCATGCCATCTTCACAGCAACACTTTCGCTTCCAGTGTTGCAGTACCCAGACCTCAATGTCTTACGATCTCAGAGGCCACCTGACAGTCTCAGCACAACCTTGACCGAGGTGACAGGTCACAACTGAAGAAAGCACGTGAGGCACGAGACACACGGAGAAGCAGCACCTCTGCAATTGGATGGGACCAAGAAGCCCTGTCAACACACGCCACAGAGGGCGAGCAATGTCATCCACGGGGCCTGGAGAAACTCCGCACACCCACACAAACACCCACACTGCAGCAGTGGGTTAGACCAGCCAGCAAAGGGCCAAAACAGCAGCAGAGTGGGTGTGGTGGGGGGTGGTGGTAATGGGAGAGGGGGGAGAGGGGTAAAACTAAATAGGGGTGTGTGGCCGAAGCCCAGGGGAAATAAAAATATGTACATGGAACTGCAATGGATGGTTAAGAAAACTGGACATTAAAGATGTAATCCAGTCACTGTTTGTTACGATATTTTTGCATTAAATGAAACTTTTGTAGCTTCTGAAAATTATACTTATTCTGCATTCAGTGATTACGATATACATATTTCGAAAGCAGTGAAGCTGTCGAACAGTTATAGGAATTCTGGTGGCGTGCTTGTCTTTGTACATAAGGCTTTATCAAAGCTTGTGCACAGAATTGAAACACATTTATGAGCATTTGATTGTTTTAGAGATAGATAAATCGCTGTTTAACGTTCAGAAAATATCATCTTGGTGTGTCTGTACATCCATTCCATATGACAGTAAATACTGGAACACAGCTAACAATGGTATGGAATAGAAGTGCTAGAGCAGTGTATTGTGGATTTGCATGTAGTGAGAGGGAATTTTCTTTGATCATAATGGGAGATTTGAATGCACGGACAGGTTTGTATGAATGCTTTGCCTATGAGTGTGGATGTAGATGTGGAAATCTGAATCACAGAGGTGTAGATGAAGGGCAGACTTGTTATTTGAAAGAAAATTGATGACAAAGAGGTGAACACTTTTTGGGAAAGAATTGTTGAATGTATGTTCCATATTTGATTGTGTTGTGTTTGAATGGTTTGTGTCAGTTTGGTTTTGATGAGTCGTTGACATTTGTTTCACCAAATGGGGAAGCACAATTGATTATGTCATTATGTCTAGAGAGCTGTGTGTTGCTGATTTGGTTCATGCTGTTAAGACTGTTACTTTTATTGACTCGCCACATTTTCCTGTTATGCTGACACTACGTAAAAGTAAAAATGAAATTTTTGTACTGCAAACACAAGCATTAAGAAATGGGTCAACAAATTAGTTGGGGTGATACAAAGGAGGGTAGTTTTCTGTCAAATCTTTGTTCAGATGAAATGCAGGATATGTGTATGCATGCTTTTTCATTGCTAGACCATAATATGATGGGGGATTGGGAAAATTTCACAAATGCATTATTACAGGCCAGTGAATGTATGAAAGGCGTGTCTGCATTGGGAATAACCAGCAAGATGCCCGTTGGTTTGACGCAGAATGTAAAGATGCTAAACATAAAGCACGACAATGTCTGTCAAAGTTCCGTCGGTCGAAGGGAGATAATGATCGATTTTTTGTAGTAAAGGCACGAACAGACTATAAAAAGTTGATACATGCAAAAAAACTAGACATAAGCGAGAAAAAAGCCAAGTACTTGGCTCTCTTGGTAAAATAGCAAGACTTTTGGAAAGAACTTAAGCAAGTTTTTCAGAAGGCGAAAAACAAAAATCTGTAAAGATATAACTGATGATCAGTGGTTCAATCATTTTCAGCAATTGTTTAACGAAAAACACAATAAAACCAGTATGAGACCAGCTACTGGCCTTGTACAAGCAGAAGGCAATGACTTAAGCTGTCAGCTTAATCAGCCTATCTCTGAAAAGGAAGTTGCTGATGCCTTACAACACTTAAAAAGAGGCAAGGCTTGTGGTGTTGATAACATCTTGGCAGAAATGTTAAAGCTAGCAGACAATCTGGCTGTGCGCTTTTTAACCAAATTGTTTTAATATCTTGTTTTGATAATAGTGTGTACCCAAATCAATGGCAAAAGCCATTATTGTACCAATTCTGAAAAAGGGAGATGACAGTTTAAACTGATAATTACAGGGGAGTTTCTTTATTGAGCTTGACTAGTAAATGTTATACGTCGGTTCTAAACAAAAGACTTGTGCAGTGGGCTGAAGATCATGAAAAACTGACAGAGTCACAAGCTGGATCAGAAGTGGCTATTCCACAGCAGATCATATTTTTACACTCCAAGCAGTGGTCGAGAAGTGTTTAGCAAAGAAAAGAGAAAACTTTATGCATGCTTTGTCGATCTGAGGAAAGCCTTTGACTCTGTTCAACGTCAGCCTTTGTTCAATATTATGAATCAAAATAGAATTCAGGGAAATATCTAAATGCTGTTATTGCCATGTATGAATCGGTGGTGTCTTGTGTGCGTATCGAGAGCAGACTAACTGAATTTTTGATTGTCCAATCGGTCTAAGACAGGGATGTGTGTTGAGTCCGATATTGTTTTCATTGTATATAAATGAAGTAGCTTCAGCAGTTGATACTAACGGTCTTCATGGTATACAGTTGTTGCCCAGTTTTCTTGAATTGTATCTTCTTTTGTTTGCTGATGATATAGTTCTGTTATCATATACTGCAGATGGTTTACAAAACCAAATTAACAGTCTATACAATGCATGTACAAAAATGTTTTTTGAATGTTAACATCGACAAGACAAAAGTTATGGTTTTTCGCAAAGGTGGATTTTTGGGTAAGAAGAAAAATGGAAGTTAGGTGACAGTGTATTAGAAGTGGTTAATAAATACAGTTATCTAGGATTTGTTTTTACCACGAGAATGAGCCTGAACAGAGGTGTAGATGCTCTTGCCATGAAAGGAAGGCATGCATGTGTTGAATGCGTGAAACATATATCAAAACTAAATGACATTTCAAAGGATTGTTTTTTTCGAATTTTTGATGCGCAGGTACTGCCAATTCTCTTGTATGGATCTGAGATGTGGGGTCTTCATAGACTGAGCAATATTGAAAAGATACATACCATGGCATGTAAACGTTTTCTAAACGTTCCACTTAGGGTACCAAATAAATTTGTTTATGGAGAAATAGGACGTTATCCATTATATGTAAACAGTGCAGTCAGGTGCATTCGATACTGGTTTAAGCTTTTAAAAATGGACATAGATAGACTTCCCAAGCAAGCTTATCTAATGCTTGTTAACTTGGACGAATATGGCAAAACATGCTGGTAACTTTACTTAAACATACTTGTTTA
>CM060337.1:25531616-25536616 GCA_030674155.1 Stramonita haemastoma
AAAGAAAAACGATTTCTCAAATCAATGATTTGCCCTCATGATTATTATCAGCAAACTTGAAACAAAGTAAGTGAACTGAAAAAAAAAAGATAAAAATTTAACCAGACTAAGGAGATAAGACCCCTATCTTTTTTTCTGTGTGAAGATCTCTCTTAATATGCCTCAGTTCGTCTGTTTTGATTGAGCTGTGTTGAAAGAATTTAATGGGAAAGAGGCCTTATCAGTGCTGTCGTCATGAAATGTTCACGTCCACTTGTCACCAGCTAGAGGTAGAGGTAGAAGTAGTAGTAGGCCTAGCTAATAGCTAGCTTCTAAACGTGGCAGTGAATCAAACAGACCTGTTAGCCGACTGACTGACTGACTGACTGACTGACTGACTGACAGACAGACAGACAGACAGGCCTGGCTGCTGGCTGGTTGAGATCACAGAGGAAGAGAGAGGGTGAGAGAGGGGGGAGAAAGAGAGAGAGGGAGGGAGAGAGAGAGGGGAGAGAGAGAGGGGAGAGAGAGAGAGGGGAGAGAGGGAGGAGGAGAGAGAGAAGAGAGAGAGAGAGGGGAGAGAGAGAGAGAGAGAGAGAGAGAGAGAATGCAGACAGACAGACAGACAGACAGACAGACAGACAGAGACAGAGACAGAGAGAGGAAGAGAGATAGAGGGAGCAGAGAGAGAGAGAGGAGAGAGACAGAGACAGAGACAGAAGACGAAGAGAGAGGACAGAGAGAGAGCTCTCAGTATCAGTGTGTCTTGCCTTGCCTTATACAACAAGAGTGCAGTTGAAACAACTTCTGTCGCAACTCCCAATCAGTAAGCAAATAAAATACGTGGAGGTGGGAAAGAGCAGGGGAAAAAGTCTGAGTAAGTGATTTTTTATTTTCTATTTTATACACCTTTATGTCACAGCAAAATTTCTCTGCGGCGAATTCGGGCCACTTTCTCGGGGAGTGCGTGTTTGCCACAAGTGCAGCGCCTACCCTTTTTTTTCTTTCTTTTTTTCCCGTCTGCAATTGTATTTCTTTCCCTATCAGAGTGGCTTTTTTTCTACATAATTTTGTCGGGGACAACCATCTTGTTGCCGTGGGTTCTTTTACGTGCGCTAAATAATGATGCGTAACACACGGGACCTGGGTTTATAGTCTCATCCGAAAGACTAGCACCCCGACCACCACTCATGATCTAATGGATGGGGGGAAATGTTTTGGGCTCAAACGGGATTCGAACCACCGCACACTCCCACCCGGACTTTTTGCTTTCTAGACAGGCGCGTTACTTTTAGACCATCGATCCACCTATACGCATATCTAAATAAAAATACGCATATCTAAATAAAAAAAACAACAAATTATTCCCGAAGTTGGAATGTAGCTACCTTAATAGCAGGTTGATCTCAAAAGTCACATACGCAAAATCTCCCATGGATGATCATCGGAGCTCGAACCGAGGAACAGAAAATGATAAAAAATAGAAAAAAAATGAGAATGAAATATAGATGCTTGGTAGTCCACCATTGAAAAGCATTGGAATATTATACTTTAATATAGATTGTTGGTCTGACAGAGCTTACAGAGGTCGTTACGACCTGTTGAAGACGAAACTGTGGTATTGAAATCTGTGCTCCGTACTGGAGTTAACACAGTGCTGACTCCACTCTCCCACAAGTCCTTCGGATGAGATTATAAACCGAGGTTCCGTTATATCCTGTTCCACTTTTCGTAAGAGTAGGAGGCCATTGAGTGCCGGTGGGAGCTGATGACAAGATGTACAAAACTGCATACACACGTGGACTGGATGTAAAAAAAATTTAAAAGCACATGAGTGGTTATTCCATTATCTTTGATATAAAAGAATGAATAAGAGAAAGAAAGAAAGAAAAGAAAAGAAAGAAAGAAAGAATAACAGACAGATTAGACAGACACACACAGAAACAAGAGACAATCACACACACACAACACACACACACACACACACACACACACACACCACACACACACCACACACACACACACACACAACACACACACACCACACACACCACACACACGCCCCCCCATCCCTACTCAAGCCCCCAATCTCAATCCTTCACATCATTGTCCTAAAGCACCAGGTGAAGAGACAAAAACCAATGATCGGCACTCCCATCTACTACTACTACTACCACTACTACTACTAACAGTTAAGAAGTCGAGCGACGACACCCGGGGTAGGTGGGTGGGTGGTTTTTTGGGGGGAGCGGGTAATTGCGCGGACATAATGAGGACAAACAGTGAAAGTTGGAGCAGTGCCGAGGTGTAAAGCACTTAGCCGTTCCACTCTTGGCTTTGCCCCCTTAGTATAGCCTCGCTAGTGTTTATGTTGGCCACACCTGGCCTCCCGCGCTCTATGGCACTGCGGCTGGTGTTAGTTCGCCTGCTGAAGCTGGTCGAGCTCAGAGGGGTATCCAGGGAGAAGGAGATGTGAGCCGCTGTGACAGCCTTCTTTTAAAGATGACCACTGTGACGTCAAATCACCGTGCTTGCTTGATGACTAGCGTTTCATGCATGACCCGATGGGCAGTAGAACGGGAGGGGGGGGGGAATCTTGTTGTGGCTTGTGCAGGTATACATTAGTCTGGTTGTCAGTTAAGTCTGTGTGTATGTGTGTGGTTGTGTGTGTGTGTTGTGTGTGTTTGTGTGTGTTGTGTGTGTGTGTGTGTTGTGTGTGTGTGTGTGTGTGTGTGTTGTGTTGTGTGTGTGTGTGTGTTGTGTGTGTGTGTGTGTGTGTGTGTGTGGTGTGTGTGTGTGTGTGTGTGTGTGTGTGTGTCGGGAAGGAGGGGTGGGTGGGGGGTGAAGGGGATGGGGAAGAGAATGTCTGGAGAGGTACGACAGTCCAGGGCGAAAGCGACGAACTTCTTAAAAAAAAAACAAGTCTTGTAGTGGAGGCTGGGTTTCAGGTTAAAATTTTGATGATGGCACTTGGTGGAATAATCCCATCCATCCATCCATCCATCCATCCATCCATCCATCCATCCATCCATCCATCCATCCATCCATCCATCCATCCATCCATCCATTCACCACCCACCCACCACCCATCCATCCATCCATCTACCCACCCGTCCATCCATCTATCTATCATCTATCTATCTATCTATCTATCTATCTATCTATCTATCTATCTATCTATCTATCATCATCTATCTATCTATCTATCTATCTATCTATCTATCTATCTATCTATCTATCTCTATCTATCTATCTATCTACTATCTATCTATCTATCTATCTATCTATCTTCTATCTGTCTGTCTATCTATCTATCTATCTATCTATCTATCTATCTATCTATCTATCTATCTATCTATCTATCGATGCCTTACAACCCCCTATTTCTTCCTTCTGAGTGCGATTAAGCAGGTAGAATATCAAGAATGCACACCAAGTTTGAGATCCAAACATTCACCACCTCAGTGTTCGAGAAGCCCCAGAAACACAAAAATACCCAGCATGCACGTACAGCTATCAGCACACTGGCCCATGCCAAAATTCAAATTCAAAAAACACGTTATACTCTCATAGACAGAGAAATTCAAGCGGGTACAAGCCATGCATTAAAAAAACGGTAAACATAGAAATATATGTATGTCACGGAAATAATACCACAGACATAGTAGCCGAATATCCGAACGCACCCATTACCAAAAAAAAGCACCCAAAAATCAGCAATACGACAGCCAGTCATAGAATCACCCAACTTAAAAAATCACAAACACTCGTGAATACTTGCACCAGAATGTCCACACGTACCACACATGCCATTGACCAAGTTTCTGCTTACTGGGTTTTATGGCAGGGTAGGTGTGGTGGTGTAGAGTGTGTGGACTATTCTCCTCACTCTTATTGCTATGAGTATAATGTCATTGATGGAATCTGCCTGTCTTTTAAAAAGGGGGCTGGTAGGTTGGCTGGGGGGACTTGAAGAAGGAGAGGAAAAGATAAACAAGGCAGACACAAAGCTAGAGAGGAATAGAAAAGAGGAATATTCCTAGCAGAGAATTTCCATGTGGTGGTGGATGCTATATTTTATGCTGACAGCGCCCCCTCCCCTTTCCCCTTCCCAGTATCCCACAGGGGAACAACAGGGGGGAGCAACTACGGTGAAAGTTACCCTACTACTTCTTGTTCTCACGGACTTCCTGTCCTCAAAGACTTCCTGTCCTCAAAGACTTCCTGTCTGTGTAGACTTCCTGTCCTCAAAGACTTCCTGTCTGTGTAGACTTCCTGTCCTCAAAGACTTCCTGTCTGTGTAGACTTCCTGTCCTCAAAGACTTCCTGTCCTCATGGACTTCCTGTCCTCAAAGACTTCCTGTCTGTGTAGACTTCCTGTCCTCAAAGACTTCCTGTCCTCATGGACTTCCTGTCCTCAAAGACTTCCTGTCCTCATGGACTTCCTGTCCTCAAAGACTTCCTGTCTGTGTAGACTACCTGTCCTCAAAGACTTCCTGTCTGTGTAGACTTCCTGTCCTCAAAGACTTCCTGTCCTCATGGACTTCCTGTCCTCAAAGACTTCCTGTCTGTGTAGACTTCCTGTCCTCAAAGACTTCCTGTCCTCAAAAACTTCCTGTCCTCAAAGACTTCCTGTCCTCAAAAACTTCCTGTCCTCAAAAACTTCCTGTCCTCAAAGACTTCCTGTCTCAAAAACTTCCTGTCCTCAAAAACTTCCTGTCCTCAAAAACGTCCTGTCCTCAAAGACAACACCCGGGGTGGTTTTGGAGCAGGTAATTGGACATCCTGTCCATTCCTGTCCTCATGGACTTCAAAAAAAAGACTTGTCAGCTTGAAGGGAGGTCTGTGCTAATAAAAGCAGCATAAGACACCTACACCTAGGTAGTCAGTGTCATCTAGGACAGTTCCAACCTTTCATATATATATATATATATATATATATATATATATATATATATATATATATATATATATATATATATATATATATATATATAAGTAAAACACATAGCGAAAGTAAA
>CM060337.1:25541616-25546616 GCA_030674155.1 Stramonita haemastoma
CTGCCCCAAAATAGCTCTGGATGGGGGGAGGGGAGGGGTAAAAGGGTGAAGGAGAGGTAAAGGGAAGTCCGCCATGTTTGATGTGACGTGAAGCCTCCATCCACTCTTTCTCTATGCTTTCTAGAAACAGGATTTTGTGAAAATGATGTAACGTGCAAAGACGTGACTGTAATCCATAATTCATCATATTGTTTGAATAAAATTAATGATGCCTTAAAAAGTGGAATGAGAAATAGAGAGAGAGAGAGAGGGAGAGAGAGAGAGAGAGAGAGAGAGAGAGAAGAGAGAGAGAGAGAGAGAGAGAGAGAGAGAGAGAGAGAGAGAACACACACACACACACACACACACACACACACACACACACACACACACACACACACACACACACACACACACACACACACACACACACACACACACACACACAGAGAGAGAGAGAGAAACAGACAGAGACAGAGACAGACAGATACCTCAGACAAGCAGAGAAAACTAGACAGGGACAGAGACAGACAAACAGACTAGACGGACATACAGACAGACAGTGAAGAGGGGAAAAAAACAGGAAAGAGACAGACAGTTTACAGCAGACGTCATGTAAAATATGTCAGCCTAACTCCTAGCTACTCCTCAGCTGATCCTGAAGTCAAGCCATGCTTGATGGATTAAAGGCGGGGACTGCCTCCATTCCCCAGGGCGATTCAGATTTATGTTACATGCCACCTTAATCCCCTTCCTGTTGGGACCCCAACATATATAATGATGAAATATGCAGGCTTGAGAAAATTCTAAAACTACTGAAGATATTAAAATGCTTGCGGTGTAAAATCACGGGCTGAAAATCGCTGTAGCAGGTATGTCTATGTCCTGCCCAAAGTTAGAAAACAAGATGGAGGTATGCTTGAGAGACTGGTTATGTCATGCCATACGTACGTGGCAGAAGAAGCATCCATCAAATAAGGATGCTGCCAATAAGTGAAAGACTGGAGAGGGGAAGACTTTTAAAATTTATTCTGCTTGATGCACAAACCGGCTTTCTCGTACAAGACGCTATGGAAGAGTGTAGGAGGTATTGCTTGAATATTTGTGCAGGGCTGCATGTATGCAGTGCGATTGCAAAGAGAACAGAATCTATAATGCTAACCCCACAGTGTCTTCACCAACCTGTGACTTCACTTGGTTTCACTAGGTAAAGGGTAACGGTAAAGGTGTCCCAGAACCTATGTGGTCATAGGGAAATGAGGCATCAGAGACCTCAGCTTTTCCAGGGACCAGCATATTGATGGCGGTGCCCGTATCCTCTCTCTAGCTGCTTTACCTTCCCTGAACCTAAAGAGAGCAGGGACCCATTGACAGCTGTGTGAACTTAGGACCGTACTGAAGCCAAGGCATGCAAATGGTCACCCATTTTGCGTGGTAACCACACTCAATGCTGCTGCTAAACCTTACCTTTGGGGAAAATGATGAGTGCTCTGACCACTGAGCTATCCTGTCCCCTGGTTTCACTAGGGCAGCATTATGAAGCTTTCAGGTCTTGCCCATTCTTCTCCACATCCCAGTTTACCTGCATGTTCATGTTGTCCACCATATCAACGGCCGTTACTGACTGACCTTATCTTCTACAAAGATAAATGAACACTCAACAAACAGATAGCTCACCTTTATCTGTCTTGTCTACTTTTACCACTTTAGCATGGTTTGATTGCATCATAGCCCGCTTCATTGATTATAACCAATGTAATCCCGGTAGAGTTATTCCATTTAGGGACTGCATGCTGTCAGCCAATGACCACTGCTACCAAGAGATTCTTTTGGAGACTTATGCTGTCATATTACAGCCCCTGCAGGGCCCTTCTATTTAGTGACTGTATCACAACCAGGGGATGGGATAGCTCAGTAGTCAGAGCACTCGCTTTCCCCAAGCTAAGGTTAAGCAGCATCAAGGGTGGTTACCAACTGGATGGGTGACCGTTTGCTCACCTTGGCTTCAGTACTGTCCCCCCAGTTCACCCAGCTGTAAATGGGTACCTGCCCTCTTTAGGGTCAGGGAAGGTAAAGCAGCGAGGGAGAGGAAGATGGGCGCTGCCCTCAATTATGCTGGCTGCTGGTGAAGTGAGGTCTCTGACACCTCGCTCCCCTATGACCACTTAGGTTATGTTTACCTTTACCTTTTTACCATCAACCACTCATCATGTTTTCTTTTTTTTAACCACTGATGTACTTTTTAGCTTATCATTCAGCAGCTCATATAATAATAAAAAAAAAAAGGAGCCAGACAAACCTGACAACACACACAAAAAAAATCATTGAGAACCTTGCCTGCCAACTTTTCAACCAATTACAAACGCTGACAGCAAGTCACGTGATGAGGCACAAGGCTCCAATCAAAGCGAACAGAAGATGACATGGCGAACAGGTCGCGCACTGCCTGCACAGACAGCACGCATGCGTAACCGGACAATTGGTGGAGAGTGTTCAAAGGGGAGATAAAGCGACAAGAGAAAGAGAAGCCGACAGGACGTCACTTGGCTAATAATGATGAAAGACCGAGGGGAGGCTATCTTGACAGGCCATCGATGCTAACCTCCCCCTCCACCTCCCACCTCCCCCCTCCCCCCTCCCTCCATCCCTGTGGGCGGTCTGTCCTCTTGCTTTTGGGGGCTGCAGATATACCCAGGAAATGCACACACGCTAGCAAAACATAAACATACACACACATGCATGTATGTGCACGTGCACACACAGACACACACACGCACAGGCACATACATACACAAACACACACACACATGCATGTACTTGCACATGCACACACAGACACACAAACACACACACACATGCACGTACTCACACACACACACATACATACATAAACACACACACACACACACACACACACACACACACACACACACACACACACACACACACACACACACACACACACAACACCGTACTCATATCATGCACATGGGCACACGACATAAGCGAGCATATAAATGCATTTTGTGTCCCAACTTTACCACACACACGCACGCACACACACACACAAACAAACAAACAAACACACACACACAAACACAACACACACACACACACACACACACACACACACACACACACACACACACACACACACACACACACACACACACACACGTACTCATATCATTCGTCTAATATCACTATGAGTGAAGAGACGTTAAATTGAAGAAAGCTACTCAGATCATGCACATGGGCACATGACATAAGCAAGCACATAAATGAATGCATTAATTTGGTGTCCCCCACTTTACCATTGCAGGCGCTCATGTACCACATAGACACTTACGTTACATGCAGCACCCCACTCAAGCAACTTTGGATAACAAAAATATGCACACATAGGCGAGCTAGCTAACTTGTGAGCAGGTATGCAGCAAACACAGATTGTGTGCACACTACAGCACAAGAGCACTCACGCTCGTACGCACGCACACAACACACACACACACACACACACACACACACACACACACACACACACACACACACACACACACACACACACACGCATACTCACACACTCTTACACACACACACACACACACACACACACACACACACACACACACACACACACACACACACACACACACACACACACACACACTTTGCTTTTTCTTTCTTTTATTTTTTTTATTTTTGCTTTCTCATCCACCTGTCCTTTCTAAACAGACAAGACACGCGGACACTATATGCATACAGACATACATAACCCCCCCCAAAAAAAGGTGATGGGAGGAACAAAAAAAGGAAGGAGGGTGGGGGAAGTAGAGGGGTTGCAATGGAGAGATGGAGGGGGGGGGGGTTCGGGTGGGAAGGAGGGGGGGTAGTGGAGGAATGCAGGAAACAGACGCTACCGTCAGTGACAACAAAGGCAAAGTTTGGGGGTCTTCCCGGTACAGCCAGTAAGCGAGCCTGACAACCCCGACTCCTTTTTGTCAGATACGCTACTTCACTCCTTCCGTTCCTCTGCCTTCCTGCCTTCCTGCCTTCCTGTCTTCTATTCCTTCCCTCCTTCCTTCCTTCCTTCCTTCCGTTTGCTTTTTTTCTCTTTTTTGAGGGGTGCTCTTTTTGCTCTTCCTGGGCCCTCTTCTTCTTCCCATTTTGTTTTTTGTTGGGTTGTTTTTTTTAGTTTGTCTGTCTTACTAAAAGGAAGTGGGTAGGTGGGTGGATGGTTGGGTGGGCGGGTGTGAGGGAACGAGGGGGAGATGGAGAGAGAGAATGGAAGAGAGAGGGGGAGAGAGGGAGAGAGAGAGAGAGAGAGAGAGAGAGAGAGAGAGAGAGGAGAGAGAGAGAGAGAGAGGGGGGGGGGGGGGGGCTTATCTCAGAACAGATGCAGAAATGCTTGAACCAGAATTGATTTTTCAACAACAAAAATGTAAAGACTTCAGGATCATGTCCAAAGTTATAAAATAAAAAAAGGTAAAGGTGCCCCATAGCCCATGTGGTCGTAGGAGAGCGAGGCATCAGAGACCTCAGCTTCTCTAGGTGCCAGTATATTGACGGCGGCGCCCATCTGCTCTTCCTCACTGCTTTACCTACCTTCCCTGACCCAAGAGAGGGCAGGTACCCATTTACAGCTAAATGTCCAAACTGGCACAAATATCTGGAAAGGATAGATTGCTTCAGACTGAGCAACATTTCTTCATACTGCTGTGGTTTACAAATCAATACTGAGTATTGGCTGGGTCCTCAATAATTGATGCTTTATACTGTGATAACCATGATTGTCTGGGCTGGGGAAATATCGTGCAGAAATAATTTACGGACATAACTTCAATCCTCCAACCTTGTCATCAGCCCAGAATGAATTAAAGTGGCATTACTCATGTAGCGACACTCTTTATTATATTGACAGGTCGTTGGGGTTTTTTGTGGGTTTTTTATATCCTGTTTTCAGTTTTGTTGTTTGCCTTATCAATGTCAAGTTCTGTAGACTTGTGTTTGAGGTGTCAAGT
>CM060337.1:25549116-25556616 GCA_030674155.1 Stramonita haemastoma
ATGCTGTTAGAGAGAGGGGGGAGGGGGGGGGAGGGGACAGAAGAGACAGACAGGCAAAGAGATTTTTTTTTTCTTGTTTCCCTTCTGGAGAGGCAGGAGGGTTATACTTACCCTGTTTTAGAGGCTAAGAGGCTGGAGAACAGGGGGAGGGGGGAGGGGTGCTTGTCTTGTAGGCAAACAGACTGTTTTTCTCTGTCTTGCAGGCAAATTGTTTTTCTCTGTCTTGCAGGCAAATAGTTTTTTTCTGTCTTGCAGGCAAATAGACTGTTTTTCTATGTCTTGTTGGCAAACAGACTGTTTTTCTCTGTCTTGTAAGGCAAATAGACTGTTTTTCTCTGTCTTGTAAGACAAATAGACTGTTTTTCTCTGTCTTGAAGGCAAATAGACTATTATCTGTTTTGTAGACAGACTATTTTTCTCTGTCTTGTAGACATGTAGACTATTTTTCTCTGTCTTGAGATATATAGACTATTTTTCTCTGTCTTGCAGGCAAATAACTGCTTTTCTGTCTTGTAGGCAAATAGACTATTTTTCTCTGTCTTGTAGACAAATAGACATTTTTCTCTGTCTTGGAGGCAAATAGACTATTTTTCTCTGTCTTGTAGACAAATAGACTATTTTTCTCTGTCTTGGAGGCAAATAGACTATTTTTCTCTGTCTTGTAGATATATAGACTATTTTTCTCTGTCTTGTAAGCAAATAGACTATTTTGCTCTCCATGAGGCAAAAAGACTATTTTTTTCCCTGTATTGAGGCAAAGAGACTGTATATCCTGTTTTTAAGGCAAAAAATGTATTTTTGGAGGCAGGACTGTATTTTCCCTGCTTTTATGGCAAAGAGGCTTTAAGTCTTGGAGGCAGGCAGAGAACATATTATTTGGAGGCAGGCAATAGAGTGTATTTTTGTTAGCAGGCATCATTTGCAGACTATTTTTGGAATTAAAAATTTATTTTTGGAATCAGCAAAGAGACTGTGTGTTAGGATGAAAAAAGAAAACTACGTTTTCCTGAGGCAAAATGACTATTTTTTGAATTAAAGAGACTGAATTCTCCTTGTCTTGGAGGTAACAAAAAAAAGCATTTTTCTAGAGGCAGCAAAAAGTGAAATCTTAGCATGGAAGCAAAAAAGACTGTTTCCTGTCTTACAAGACTAAGAAACTACTGTAAGTTCCCAACATTTTTGGAATGGGTAGTAGTAGAACTAGAAGCGCTGTGTTTCCTCTCCTGGATACTAAAAGCAGATTGTGTTTTCCTAGTCCTGGAGGTAAAGAGACCTGTTTGTTTATAGTGAGGGTACGGGGAGAATGCTTTTTTGGCAGACTGAGGTCAGAGAGGCAAGGACTAAAGGTGTAGTGAATGGTTCCGCCTCTGAAACTGTTCCGCTTCGTTAATTCGTAATCACTGCTAACAGAACACGACGGTCGAGAAAACCAGAAGTGGTTAAAGAAATGGAGAGTAAGAGGAGACGTGGTGGTGGCAGGGAGGGAGGGGAGTGTGTGGGGTGGGGGTGGGGTGGGGGGTGGGAGAGTTAGTATCCTTTTAGTCCGGCTGTTTCTGTCTTTAAGTTGTTAATGACCTTTTTGGTTGCTTTGACTTACAAAACGCTAAGTGTTTTTTGGGGGTATGATAATGAAGAAAACAAGTGCAGGTTATCTCTTTTCAGTCATTTAGGAAAATTGTTTATTGAAAACTCGAATAAAATTACATATAAGAATATAATATCTTCATTGATGGCTATTCTCAGATATGTAACATTTAGATTAGGAATCACAGCCTTTGTGTAGCCTCACCTGACTCGAGTTTAAATTTTATATAAGCTTCATCAGAGAACCCCACGTATGTTTAAGTTGCACCTTTGGTAGTACCTTACATGAGACACTTTTAAGAATTTAAAAGTGTCAATCGCATTCACAAGAACATTTGACATTCCGTGGTCTTTTTATAAGCTGCCATCGAAAGATGATGATTAAAAAGAGGCAGAAAATATGCTTAAAATTGATGTTGCTAAAAAGAAACAAATAAAGATAGGAGAAAATAAAAACACCTAGTGAATCTTTGTGCCCTATGTCTTAGGTATCCTAGTGAATGGATGCAAATGGAGGTCATAAGGTTTGTATCAAGCCAAGTGGTCAGTCTTGTTTGTTTGTTTGTCCGTCGTGTTCGACGAGACCTCCAAAACGGCAGAGGAGGCAGCTGCTGTTTCGGAAACTGGGCAGAAATTTGATTATAGGGAGACACCTTGCCCACAGTACATCCCCACTCTCTCAGTCAAGAGGGCATAAAGAGAGTCAGCATTGGAGATGTTCTCCAAAGGCCAACTAGCCCCCTGGGCTGCAGAACATAAGGACAGTGCAAGTCAAGCCTCCTAGTCAGAGAGTCATTGTCGATGACAAAAGACTAAACTGTAAAGTGAAATTCCATGAGTTGGAAAACCACTGATCATACAGCCTCTCAATGGTTTAATCAAGAACTGTGATAAAGCCCAGGCGCTTAGCAGATAATAACCTTAACATTGCCGTACACTTGCAGCACAAGCACAGGCAAGAGAAGTTGGGGGAAAATGATAAACGGTCTACAGTTAGATCTACAAGAGATGCAATGTCCCACTTGACCACATAAAGTGAAATAAATGTTGGTTTTTTCATTGCTTTTGCCCAGAAGGCAGGTTGTATCATAAAAGCATGTTTGCTAATACCTTTACCATTTCAAAACTGAATTCTCTGTGTCTATTTGTCTCTATCTCTTCGTTTCTATATATAATGAAAGGGAATACATAGAGATATAAGAATCAGCTAAGTCCACAGTTATTTCCCCCCTCCCCCCCCCCCCCCCCTCCCAATCTTCCCCCCACCCCCCAATTCCTAGCATCCTTCAGCCGAAGTAGTCGTCGTATCGTAGAAAATAAGCGACTAAAACAAGAACAAATAATGATACAAATGAAAATGAAAAGGCTAACATAATATATACAGCAGCACTGCAAAAGAGGCCGATCTTAAGCAAGATGAAAGGCATTTATTTGCTACACCTGCTGCTTACAGACACAAAGTTACGCTTGCCTGCCTTCACTGAACACCCCCCCCCCCCCCACCCCCCCCCACCCCACACCGGCCCCACCCCACCCCACCCCCACCCCCTGTCCTGCCCCTAGAATTGCAAGGATTTTTCGCGGTTAGTGAAGCGTGCAGTGAAAACTCTTTAGTTAGCCATCAAACACCATCTCAGTCCATGCCACACAATTTCAAGTGGCAGAAAAAGGAAATGGCCCTTGAAAAAGGAAAACTGCAGGGGTATTTCGAAAGAGACAAACCTGTGCTGACACGTTGGTTTATACATGATTATTTTATTCCAACACTCTGCCATGTAGGGGGGGCGGGATAGATAGCTCAGTCAATGGTCAGAGCGCTCGCTTTTTCCAAGTCGAGTTAGTTAAGCAGCATCGAGCATGGTTACCAGTTTGACCAGGGCGACCGTTTGCGCGCCTTGACTTCAGCACAGTCCCCCCTCAGTTCACCCAGCTGTCAGTGGGTACCTGCCCTCTTTTAGGGTCAGGGAAGGTAAAGCAGCGAGGGAGAAGAGATGAGCGCCGCCCTCAATATCCTGGCGCCCTAGAGAAGCTGAGGTCTCTGATGCCTCGCTCCCCCTACAACCGTCTAGGTTATGGGACATCTTTACCTTTTTACCTTTTACTCTGTCATGTGACAGAAACATCGTCGTTGAAATTATACAGTTAGTCAACTAACAGTAATGTGTAATAAACAGTACGTTGTATGTATTAAATGTGTTTCAATACATACAACTTTGAATTGCATCACTTTGGTAACAGCCCATAGATTTTTGTTTTTTACATCGCAGCTTCAGCAAAATAGGATAATTTTTTTCCTGCACAATTCCAACACTTCATTTCATCCTTAACAAAACAAAAAATAATGACTGCTTCTGAAAAAGTCTTGTTTATTTCTTACATAATATGAAAAATAAACACCCACACATGTATATATTTGAAAATACGAAGCATGAATATACAGTTGTCTTTTTTTTCCTGAGAGGGGGTGGTAGTGGTAACATTTTCGCGTCGTTGGTATTTTTAGTAATGGTTTTTTGCACTTAAAAAAAAAGAAGTTATTTTCAGTTTAGTGAAAGCATGCGAGTGGAGACTTGTTGGATTTAGATTTGGAAAATGGTAGACAGGAGTGAGACACTAAGTATTTAGGACTCTTTTGCATGTCAGCAGAATGTCAACCCCCTCTGTCCTCTGTCGCCCTTCTTTCCGCGCACACACAAACACACACAAAAACACACAACACAACACAACAACAACAACAACAACAACAACAACAACAACAACAACACACACACACACACACATACACACACACACAACAACAACACAAAACACACACACACACACACACACACACACACACACACACACACACACACACACACACACACACACACACACACACACACACACTTGACTTCAGCCTTGGTCCTCACACATAAAACCTCCACACCCCTCTCGCTTCACGGTTCATTCCCCCATTTTTTCTTCACTTCAGTAGAACTACCGTCAGCTTTTTGACGGCGTTTTGCTACACTGGGGCCTTATACCCGGCCTTGTTTATTATGTCTAGGGGGTAGCTATAATGGCGTGTCCTTATGTGGAAAGTTGTCGTAAATTGGTCAAGCTCGAAAGAGCTAAGGTCTACTAGCGTGCTCTTCCCTCAATCTGAGAAAAAAAAAAAAAAATTCATTGGTTGGGTTAAAGTAAGTCATGAGAGGGAGAGAACACTGAATACTGACCACTGAAATGGTTTAATGGTACTTCGGCCTTATGCCACAATACAACCAATAATTTTTTATTTATTTTTGTGGGACGGTTACGGTAATGAAGGCACCTGTTGATAAATTTGAAAACATACACAAGTCAAATGATAAATTTCAAAACATACAAAAGTCAAATGATAAATTTCAAAACATACACAAGTCAAATGATAAATTTCAAAACATACAAAAGTCAAATGATAAATTTCAAAACATACACAAGTCAAATGATAAATTTCAAAACATACACAAGTCAAATGATAAATTTCAAAACATACACAAGTCAAATGATAAATTTCAAAACATACACAAGTCAAATGATAAATTTCAAAACATACACAAGTCAAATGATAAATTTCAAAACATACAAAAGTCAAAGCTCAGCGATAGAAAAAAAAATAACATGAAAAATTGAAACCAAAATCACTTAAAGATCAAGACACATTGAAAAGAAACTAGCGTCCTGCAATATGAACATGTGCTTGACCCTGGCTGAAAATCCAAGACATCTCGAGTGCACTATCAAAAGGAAAAAAAAGTAGCAATATCAGCTAAACTAACACACATTATCTCAGAGACATATCTCAATTTCATACAATGCATCTCTTTCTTCTGTTAACTGAATGGAAGACATATCGGGAGACACTGTGCATCTGTTGCATGTTTGACATCTGCAGCAATACTTGGATGGGCACTTGAGTTAAATTCCCCAGAAATTTATTTCTAAGATCCGAGAGAGAGAGAGAGAGAGAGAAGAGAGAGAGGAGAGAGAGAGAGAGAGAGAGAAGAGAAGAGAGAGAGAGAAGAGAGAGAGAGAGAGAGAGAGAGAGAGAGAGAGAGAGGCATCAGAGACCTTACTTCTCCAGGTGCCAGCATGTTGAGGGCGGCGTCCATCTCTTCTCCCTGGCTGCTTTACCTTCCCTGACCCTAAAGAGGGCAGGTACCTATTGACAGCTAGGTAAACTGGGGGACTGTACTGAAGCCAAGGTGCGTAAACGGTCATCCATCCAACTGGTAACCACGCTCGAAGCTGTTTAACCTTAGCTTGGGGAAAGCGAGTGCACTGGCCATTGATCTGTCCCGTCCCTTCTATAACATCACCAATATTATAAAATAGCTTCGAGTTAGGTCAAAGTCAACGGATTTTCCAAATATTGTATTGTATTGTGTTGTATTGTATTGTATTGTATTGTATTGTATTGTATTGTATTGTATTGTATTGTATTGTATTGTATTGTATTGTATTGTATTGTATTGTATACCACTTATAAGTCACAGCATATCAATTTTCACTGCATGAAATCCGGATTGCTCTCTCCCGGGGAAGAGTGCAATGTGTATTTTGTTTCCCAATCAGAGTGGCTTTTCTTTTCTACACACTTTTTGCCAGGGACAACTCTCTTGTTGTCGTGGGCTCTTTTACGTGCGCTAAACTCGGAAGTATCTTCTGTTCACAATCTCAACTGCGAATGGGTTTGTTTGTTTTTTTAGCTTTTTTTGTCAGTGATATGTCTTCTCATTGCCGTTATTTTATGCTAAGTTGGTTAGAACAGATGACAAGATTGACAAAATCTGCATATACACGGGGACTTCATGTAAAAAAAAAAGCACATGAGTGCTCATTCCATTATCCTCGATATAAAAGAATAAATGAATCAATTAATAAATCAATCAATAAATAAATGGATAAATAAATAAATAAATAAATAAATCAATAAATCAATAAATTAATAAATAGAATCAGATTTGGGTCACTTATGGACCCTGGTTGGCGCTAAGTTGAACGCCTTGCACTTGCACCAGGTAGTGACAAGAGTACCACTTAACGACACCACAGCACAGCACAGCTACAGACAACAGACAACTGATTTCTGTTATGCAGGCCACGGGTAGTAGTCAGGAAGGAGTGGTAAGAAAAGGGGGCTAGGGGAAGATAGGGGGGGGGGAGGGGAGGGGGTTATGTTTGGGCGAACACTGTCAGTTAGAACTCTTGACGGAAAGCGCTCGATCTAGGTAATATGCTGGTGTTGCCATTATACTTGTAAGCATTTCGAGGGGTGGGGGTGGGTAGGGGTGGGTGTGGGGAGGAGGGGTTCACAGCTTTGGGGAGGGAGGGAAAGAGCATCTGTTATGTGTCAGGCTAAAATATTGGAATATTGTTCCACGAGTCTCCTCCTCCTCCACCCCCCTTTCTACTCTATGCACACCAACACTCTGTGTTGTACATGGATTCAGTTTGTAAAATATTTTTCTGTATTATTATTTTGTTTCTGTATGTAAGGGTGGTCGAAGTTTCTTTGATAAATTCCAACTAAAGAAACTTTGTCCTTCTTGGAATCTTGGAATAAAATATCTTTTGTAACAATTTCGTTTCAACCGTCTAAATCTGAAAAGCGACTTTGTCCTTCTCTTCTTGGAATAAATATCCTTTGTAACAATATGGTTTCAACATGTCTAATTCTGAAAAGCATACTACACTGTGATAATTATTACACACTACACGAAAATCCCTTGTAACATTAAGGTTTAAACACGGATTGGTGGTCTAGAGGTAACGCATCTGCCTAGAAAGCGAAAAAAGTCCAGGTATGGAAGTGTGCGGTGGTTCGATCCCCATTTGGGCCAAAAACGTCCATCATCCATCAGATCATGAGTGGTGGTCTGGGTACTAGTCTTT
>CM060337.1:25570869-25578369 GCA_030674155.1 Stramonita haemastoma
CACACAAGTAAGGACAATGCTAGACAGATATGGATTTCGTTTGTATGGGAGAACCAAGGTGTAGAATCTATTTATGTCTTTATTATTAAAGTCTTCGGACAGAGAATTGTAGATTGTAGATGGCAAGAATGGAATAACCACATTTAAGCGAGCGAAGATTTCAGTCATATGCATACTTGAAAATGAATATAAATGCATTTGTAAGAAATGCTTTAACTAAATTTAGATTTGGAGTTTCACCCATATTGATACATTTAGCAAGATTCTGTAAAATAAATACAAGTCAGTTGATATGTCCATTGTGTAAGTATGAAATGGAGGAAGGAATTCATTTCATATTCTTATGACCAGCATATGACGACCATTGGGAAGAATATATTTCAGGAAAGTATTACCGTAATCCTTGTGCATTTAGGTTACTATTTTGTTGTCAACCTCCAATGAAACTACAGTAAGGAATTTGTCATGATATATACAAAAAGCATTGACAAACAAAATATTACGTTCATTAAGAATTATGGTATAATTTATTGTCTACATGAAAATCTGAATTCTTTTGTTAAATCAGTTGTCATTTGTTACGATATAACGATATTGTACAGGCCTCTTCGGAATGGGTCAATGGCCTTCCTAATAAAATTTGCATGTAATCTGCATTTCTCTGTCTTCTGCCTGTCTGTCTTGTCTTTGTCTGTCTGTCTGGCTATCTGTCTGTCTGTCTGTCTGTTTGCTCTGTTGTCTGTCTCTGTCTGTCTTCTTCTCTTCTCTTCTCTCTCATCTCTCTCTCGATCTGCTCATCTAATCTCTCTCTCCTTTTCTTCTCTCATCTCTCTCTTGTTCTCTTTGTTGAATAAACATGTTTCTAACTACCTCTTAATCAAATTCTATTCAATTCCAATTCTATTGCAATTCGTCAATTCGATTAAAATCTAATTTCAATCTCTCTCTCTCTCTCTCTCTCTCTCTCTCTCTCTCTCTCTCTCTCTCTCTCTCTCTCTCTCTCTCTCTCCTCTCTCTCTCTCCTCTCTCTCTCCTCTCTCTCTCTCTCTTTTTGAACAGAACATACATACATACATACAGAAACTATGGCTCAAAAGCCAGCCAATACTGCTCACCTGCTAGAGACAAAAAAAATATTCAAATCTTACTACTATTCATTGCTTGTCTGTCTCTGTCTGTGTGTCTGCCTGTCTGCCTGTCAGTCAGTCCTTCAGTCAGCGTGAGAAGCCGTGTCCTGGCGCTGGTACGGATCTGCAGCAGTTAGGGTGAGGTATTGCGTTACAAGAGGGAGGGTCTGCCTTGTGTCTAATGACAGGGCAAACAGCAAGGCATTACGGCAGCTGTACGTAGGTACGTACCCCTGAAATGACTTTGGTATGTCACTCCAAAACTTCTTTGCGCGCAGCGGTTACCGATCTACCAGAACCACACTACTAGACTAACCCCTCCACACTGATTTCTGGACTCCCGGGGGACAAAAATTCAAGATTGTGCAGTCTAGGGTTTTTGGCCCTTCTAGCCATTACTTTCGTGATTGTGTGCGTATTGGTTGTGTGTGTGTGTGTGTGTAGTTGTGTGTAGTGTTGTAGGTGTGTGTGTGTGTGTGTGTGTGGTGTGTGTGTGTGTGTGTGGTGTGTGTGTGGTGTGTGTGTGTGTGTGTGTGTGTGTGTGTGTGTGTGTGTGTGTGTGTGTGTGTGTGTGTGTAGTGTGTGTGTAGTGTGTGTTGTGTAGTGTTGTATTGCGTAGTGTGGTGTGTGTTGTGTGTGTAGTGTGTGTGGTGTGTGTATGTGTAATGTGTTGTAGTGTGTGTAGTGTGTGTGTGTTGTAGTGTGTGTGTTTCTATTCTAATCTTTTAGAGCCTGAGCTCTATTCTTCAGTGCAGTCCCCCAGTTCACCCAGTTGTACCTGCCCTCTTTAAGAACAGGGAAGGTAAAGCAGCCAGGGAGAAGAGATGGGCACCACCCTCAGTATGCTGGCTTCTGAGAAGCTGAGGTCTCTGACATCTCGCTCCCCAATAACCGCACAGATTATGGGACACCTTTACCAATACCTTTACCTATTTGCTTCTCTGATATCACATTTGCTCAATACCGTCAACACCCTGTCGTCCAGCCAAGCAGAACTGTAGGTAAAAACTATCATGATGGGCAGGAATCCTGTGAGAGACTGCAGACTTCGATATTTAGTCCTCCACTTAACGTTTAGCATGGCCAGATATCCAAAAGAAAAAAGAAATTCAATAGGTTTTTATATTGGCTAGTAGTTTGGGTTAGAAGGAATGTGCATTACATTGTATTTCTTATTGGTCAGTACGTTTTTTGTTTGGTTGGGGGGTGTTTTTTTTTTTTTTTTGGGGGGGGGTAAAGTACGAGGGGGTAAGGTTGATTGTCATTGACACCGCTAAATAGTGTTCCACCCTTGTGTAAGCGATATTGCTGTCAATGATACACCTTGGTCGGGGACCTACTGTCACACTTGTCTACCTTTCACGCAGGGGGCATGCATAATTTGCCCAGTATAGTCTGGTACGAACAGACTGTTGTTGTTTTTTAAAGGTAATAGCCTACTTACTTCTTTGACTAAAATGTACAAGCTTTTTCATCCCAAGTATAGTTCCTGTTGTTTTTTTTAAAGTAAAACCTTGCCTTTCTTGTGTTCAGCTATTATGCAGTGCGGGGGGGAAGAAAAGAGGTTCAAAGAACATTCCTCTAAAGCCACCTAGATATTCTGTTGAAAAAAGCAGTCCAATACAAGTAGTGTTTAACAAAGTTGAATTGGAATAAACACGTAGGAGGATGGACCAAAGATAGCAGATAATGATAGCCAAGAAGGCAGAAAATGGAAAATAACATGACAGGAAGAAATTAAAGTAAAAAAAACAAAAAAGGCAGAAAGAAATAGAAGGATAGAAAAGCAAGTAGGTCTTCAATTGTAACGTCTTTCCACTTAAAGTGATACCAGAAAAGAGGGAATTCTTATGACAGAACTTTGAAAAGGTAAGGGATGCTATTTACACTGACAGGCCCCCCCCCCGGGGGGGAATTCTGGAGAATTTTATGAATAAATAGATTTATCTCGGGAAAAAAACAACAAAAAAAATATCAGTCTTGAATAACCATCTATATTGTACTTTAAAGAGAGGTGGGGAAACAAAGAGCGGACAGACAGGTAGGAGGGCAGGCAGGCAGGCAGGCAGGCAGGCAGACAGACAGGCAGACAAATAGATACATAAAGACAGGATCAAACCAAATCAAAGCAATGTCTTCTTTTGCATTCTTGGTTTGTTTCTCTTTAAAAGTGGCTTTTATCTGAGCTACAGAAAGTAACTGTCTTGTTGTTGTAGATCTTCAGCCTTCTCTGCTGTTTTGGAGGTCATCGTCGAACATGACAGACAAACAACGAAAGTTCTTTCAATGTAGGCATCCTTCAGTTTCGTGAGACTATGGAGTTGCGCTATGGAGTTTAATTCTGGAACAGCTTAGGTTGTGGCTGGCCAGTCCGACACAGGAATGGCAGTCCCTATGGCAGAGGGCACAGATGAAGTCTGACGCTGGTCTGTCTGTCTGGGCTGCAGCCTTTTCTTCTCTTTTTTTTTTTTTGCCTCATGTTGCTAAGCAAGTGTTTTTTCAAACTTGGAGAAACATCTCTGCACAGTCTGGCCATCTGTTAAGACACCCACAATGTGGCCATCTGTTAAGATACCTATAAGATGGTCATCTGTTAAGATACCGACAACATGGCCATCTTATAAGGCAACATGCCCATCTGTTAAGATACCTATAACATGACCATAATATGATGTTAACATACCTACAACATGGCCATACTGTTAACATACCTACAACATGGCCATCTATTAACATACCTACACATGGCCATATGTTAAGATACCTACAACATGGACATTTATGAAAAACTTAAAACATGACCATCTGTTAAAACATGGCCATCTATTTGAGATTGTCAACAATGTGGTACTGCCTGGAAAATAGCCTACAGAGTGGGGAAAAAAAACAACAGAAATCAGAATACGCATTAGAATCAGAAGCATACATACTTTCGTCCCAACTAAACATGACATATTTTAGAACGTATTATTTTAGAACACAGTAGCAAAAAAGCAGTAAACGCATTACTAGAACCCAGCTATGCACTGTAACCTATCTTTGAAAACTAACTCTCATTAAAACGCAATAAACGCATTACTAGAACCCAGCTATGTAGCGTAGCCTACTTGAAAACTAACTTCATAAAACACAATAACGCATTACTAGAACCCAGCTATGTACTGTAGCCTATCTTTGAAAAACTAACTCTCATTAAAACACACTAGAACCCAGCTATGTACTGTAGCCTATCTTTGAAAAACTAACTCTCATTAAAACGCAATAAACGCATTACTAGAACCCAGCTATGTACTGTAGCCTATCTTTGAAAACTAACTCTCATTAAAACGCAATAAACGCATTACTAGAACCCAGCTATGCACTGTAGCCTATCTTTGAAAACTAACTCTCATTAAAACACAAATAAACGCATTACTAGAACCCAGCTATGTACTGTAGCCTATCTTTGAAAAACTAACTCTCATTAAAACGCAATAAACGCATTACTAGAACCCAGCTATGCACTGTAGCCTATCTTTGAAAAACTAACTCTCATTAAAACACAATAAACGCATTACTAGAACCCAGCTATGCACTGTAACCTATCTCGGTAAAACTAACTCTCATTAAAACCTAACCCACCCACTACACCCACCCCTCCTGAAGAGCAGAGCATTAAGCCTGAAAGTGGAGCAATCCACCTCCTTTTTTTTTCTTTTTCCCCCCAAGTGTAGCAAGAGAGAAATCCACCCCGGATTCCCCCACCCACCCCACCCCCACATCCACCCACCCATAGTGAAGTGCCTCCACCCCTAATCCATCTGTCGACCTGTAGCCCAGCTGCAGCAAGAGAGGTGGCGAAGAGGTCATCTTGTTGATTCCAGTCAGGTGTCACTCTTCCTCCTCTCCAGTAGCTACCAGGACTACACTCTACCCGTAGCCAGGCCCTCTCTCCTCTCCGGGAGGCACTGGCGCGGAACTAGCGGGGCCCACCCAGCGTATTGGGGGTATCGGGTGACTGTCAGACCTGCCAATACCCTGACTCGACTGTGTCCTTTTTTTTGGGAGGGGGGGAGTAGTACCTCTGTAAAAGGGGGACTGGTAGCCATGATGGTGGCTGATGACAAATACTTGCCAAACACGAAGCTAGGCTTTTTTTTTTTTTGAGCTTCCTTGTATCTATCTGACTGTATGTGAGATGAAGATGGAAGTTGGAGACAAGACTTTTGGGGGTAGGGGTTAGGGGGTAAGGGGTAGGGGTGGGTGTGTGGGGTTGGAGGTGGTGCTTGTTTGTGTGTGTTTTTTTTGGGGGGATGAAGTGGATGAAGTAGTTAGTTAGTTAGTTAGTTAGTTTAGTTAGTTAGTTAGTTAGTAGTTAGTTAGTTAGTTAGTTAGTGTTAGTAGTTGTTAGTGTGTGTGTGTGTGTGTGTGTGTGTGTGTGTGTGTGTGTGTGTGTGTGTGTGTGTGTGTGTGTGTGTGTGTGTACGTGTGTGTACGTGTGTACGTGTGTACGTGTATATACGTGTGACCTGGAGAACAATATGTGGTCTCATTTCCACAATCTGCTTTTTGTAGTAGTTGTTGTTGCTGCTGCTGCTGCTGCTGCTGCTATAGCTGTTGATTGTTCCCATACTGTTTCATAATTGTGATGCATTTGAACTGGTTTTTTACTTTAAAAAACTTTTGTCATTCACCTTTTCACAGAACTAATAACCGAAACAGATGCCATTTCAATCATCCCTGGAAACAGATCATGATGGCTGATAATATGATGTCTGATTCTCTGCAAGCCCATATCACGTACCACAGCACAACGATGGTGAGGCAAGCTGGTTGAGAGCATAGCCTGTGTATCAAGGCTAGGGAGGGCGGCTCCTATACAATAGCACACTGTCGGCACTGGCTGATGAGTCAGATCACAGCATAGTTCAGGCCCAAACCTTTGCCAGTTAGTGATCTAAGTTTAAGTGTCAAGGTCTACATCAAACACATACTATTAAAAAAAATGTGTTGATATTGTTTTCTTTTTCTTCTTGGTCAAACCTTTGCCAGTTATTGATCTAAGTTTAAGTTTCAAGGTCTACATCAAACACGATGCTATTTTTTTTGAAAATGTTGTGTTGATATTGTTTTCTTTTTCTTCTTGGTCAAACTCATTGACAGTAGCTAGTGTTGTCTTGTCATAATAATGCGCGAAAATTAATGCCTTGCATTGACGTTAAGTGCCTGACAAGTCAGCGCATCTGACTTCGCATGGGGTATTGTTTTCACCCATCACAGCTCAGAACATAACAACCTTTATTCTCCATTTCCAAAAAAGAAATCCCTCGAAGTCCGGAGAGAGTAGAGTTACCTATTCGGCAAAGTATTTCAAAAGTCATGTTTGCAAGCTTTTCATCCAGTATTACTTAAGGTAAAAAATGTCCCATAACCTTTGTGGTTGTTGGGGAGTGAGGCATCAGAGACCTCAGCTCCTCCAG
Source organism: Stramonita haemastoma (assembly GCA_030674155.1). Lineage (NCBI taxonomy): Eukaryota > Metazoa > Mollusca > Gastropoda > Neogastropoda > Muricidae > Stramonita > Stramonita haemastoma. The sequence goes on from CM060337.1 coordinate 25,577,456, forward strand.
GGTCCGGCATATTAAAGGGCAGCACCCATCTCCTCTCCCTAGCTGCTTTACCTTCCCTGACCCTAAAGAGGACAGGTGCCTATTTACAGCTGGGTGAACTGGGGAACTGTACTGGAGTCAAGGCAGGCAAACAGTCACCCATCCACTTGGTAACCCTGCTCAATGCTGCTTAACCTTAGCTTGGGGAAAGCGAGTATGTGCGTACTTAACAATCTTACAATAATTCCCAACTGGGATGGGCGAGTCAGAGTGATAATCTGGGTAGGTCACCCAGGGTAGTTAAGCTGGGAATGGAAACACCACCACCACCACCACCACTAACAGCAACAACAGCAACAACAACACCAAACCAACAACAATACTAACCACAAGCCAAAAACTCAACTGTTGTTGGTTTGGACAAAGCACTGCATGCAACAGAACGCTAGCTAGGCTAAGGTGAACGCTATGACACACGCCCAGTTGTCAAAATGACTTTCCCGACCACCATGGGCGATACGATACTAGGTAGGTACTACAACACACTGCAAGCCGTATCCTCCACAGTGCACAAGTGCAGCGGGCCGGAAGATTGCTTCTTTTCAGACCCCTGCCATAAGCCGGAAGCCGATAGCCTCATGTTGGCACTGTCTGTTTCGTGATCTGGCCGATTAAAGACACACGCCAAGTTGGAATATCCAAAAAAAAAAAAAAAAGCCTGACTATTTTTAAATTGACATGCAAAGCTCTATGCCTGTCTGTACTCTGAGGAAGCCCCGTTTTAGAATTGTCTGTCTGTATCTGTCCTGTCTTTCTATGTCTGTTTTTGTCTGTTTTGTCTGTCTGTCTGTCTGTCTGCCTGTCAGTAAGCCCCGTTTTAGAATTGTCTGTCTCTACATGTCCTGTTTTACTATGTCTGTCTGTCTTTGTCTGTC
>CM060337.1:25583369-25586909 GCA_030674155.1 Stramonita haemastoma
GGGAGGGAACAAGCAAATGGTTTATGTTTATTTTTTGGTGGTTGGTTGTTTTTTTTTCTTTACGGTGCCCGGGAGCACCCCGTTTTTTCCCCAGCCCGTTCGTTTGGGGTTAACTCCCAAACAAAACTTGGGGGTTTGCGCCCCCTTGGGCTAATTGACATGGGATAAAAACGCAAAGAAGAAAGGGGAAACTATAAAAGGACTGGGGAAATTTGCCCTTCGGGAAGCCTCAGCACTTTTTGGGAGTGCTGTCAATTCCCTAAACATTGGCAAGGGCACCGAAAAGGGGCATAGAACCCACAGTAGTACCCAACCCCAGCAGCTGTAGCATTAGCAAAAGTAGCTGAAAGCAGCACAGCAGCAGTAAAGGGGGGAAAAAGGGCCCCCCCCCCCTTTTTTAAAACCCTTTTTAAAAAAAATTTTGGATCAAAAAAAGGGGGGGGCCCCCCCAAAACCTTTGGGCCCAAAAAAATTTTTTTTTTTAAAATTTTTTTTTTTTTTTTTTATTCCTTTTTTTTTTTCCCTTTTTTCCCCCCGGGGGAAAACCCCCCGGGGGGGGGGAAAAAAAAAAACCCCCCCCCCCCCAAAAAAAAAAATTTAAAATTTTTTTTAAAAAAAAAATTTTTAATTTTTTAAAAAAAAAAAAATTTTTTTTTTTTTTTTTAAAATTTTTTTTTTTATTTTTTTTTTTTAAAATTTTTTTTTTTTTCCTTTTTAACTCCCCCCCCTTTTGGGATTCCCCCCCAAAAAATTAAACGGGATCCAAAAAAAAAAATTTTTTTTTTTTTTTTTTAAATTTTTAACCCCTTTTTTTTTTCTTTTTTTTTTTTTCCCCCCCAAAAAAAAACCCCCCTTTTTTTTAAAAAAACCCAAACCCCAAAACCTTAAAAAAAAAAAAAAAAAAAAAAAATAAAAAGGGGAAAAAAAAAAATTTAAAAAAAAAGTTTTCCCCCCAAAACCCCAACCCCCCAAAACCCCCTTTAAAAAAAAAAATTTTATTTTTTTAAAACCCCCCCCTTTTTTCCCGGGGGGGCCCCCCCCCCGGGGGGGGGGGGTTTTTTTTTTTTAAAAAAAACCCCCTTTAAAAAAAAAAAAAAAAAAAAAAAAAACCCCCCCCCCCCCAAAAAAAAAAAAAAAAAAAAAAAAAAAAAAATTTAAAAAAAAAACCCCCTTTTAAAATTGGGGGGGAAAAAAAAAAAAAAAAAAAAAAAAAAAAAAAAAAAAAAAAAAAAAAAAAAAAAAAAAAAAAAAAAAAATTTTTAAAAAACCCCCAAATTTTTTTTAAAAAAAAAAAAAAAAAAAAAGGGGAAAAAAAAAAAAAAAAAAAAACAAAAAAAAAAAAAAAAAAAAAAAAAAAAAAAAAAAAAAAAAAAAAAAAAAAAAAAAAAAAAAAAAAAAAAAAAAAAAAAAAAAAAAAAAAAAAAAAAAAAAAAAAAAAAAAAAAAAAAAAAAAAAAAAAAAAAGGAAAAAAAAAAAAAAAAAAAAAAAAAAAAAAAAAAAAAAAAGAAAAAAAAAAAAAAAAAAAAACCCCCCAAAAAAAAAATTAAAAAACCCTTTTTTAAAAAAAAATTTTTTTTGGCCCGGGGGGTTGGGGGGGGGGGGTTTTTTCCCCCCCGGGGGGGGTTTTTGGAAAAAAAAAGGGGGGGGAACCCCCTTTCCACCCCCCGGGTGGGGGGGGGGGGGGGGGGCCCCCCCGGGGGGGGGGGGAAAAAGGGGGGGGTTTTTTTCAGGGGGGGGGGGGGAAAAAAAAGGGGGGAAAAAAGGGGGGGGAAAAGAGGGAAAAAAAAAAAAACCCCCAAAAAAAAAAAAAAAGGGGGGGGGGGGGGAAAAAACCCCGGGGAAAAGGGGGGGGAAAAAGGGGGAAAGGGGGGGGGGGGGAAAAAAAAGGGGAAAAAAAAAGGGAGGAGGGGGGAAAAAGGGGAAGAAAAGGGGGGGAAAAAAAAACCCCCTTTTTTTTTTTGGGGGGGGAAAAAAAAAAAAAAAATTTTTTAAAAAAAAAAAAAAAAAAAAACCCCCCCCCGGGGGGGGGTTTTTTTAAAAACCCCTTTTCCCCTTTCCCCCCTTTTTTCCCCCTTTTTCCCCCCCCCTTTTTCCCCCCCCCTTTTCCCCCTTCCCCCCCCCCCCCTTTTTTCCCCCCCCCCTTTCCCCCTTTCCCCCCCTTTAAATTTCCTCCCCCCCCCCCTTTTCCCCCCCCTTTCCCCTTTTTTTCCCCTTTTTTTTTCCCCCCTTTTTCCCCTTTTTTTTTTTTTTTTTTTTTTTTTAACCCCCCCCTTTTTCCCCTTTTCTTTTTCCCCCCCTTTTTTTTTTTTTTTTTTCCCCTTTCCCCCCCCTTTTCCCCCCCCCCTTTTTTCCAAAAACCCCCCCCCCCCAAAACCCCCCCCAAAACCCACTTCCTAACCCCCCCCCCTTTTTTCCTTTTGAAAAAAAAAATTTTTTTTTTTTAAATTTTCCCCCTTTTTTCCCCCAATTTTTTTTAAATTTCCCCCCTTTTCAAATATTTTCCTTTTTTTTTTAAAACCCTTTTTTGGGGGGGGGCCCTTTCCCCCCCTTTTTTCCCTTTTTAAATTGCCCCCCCCCCTTTTTTTCCCCCCCAAAACCCCTTTCCAACCCCCTTTCCCCCAAACCCTAAATTTTTAACCCTTTCCCCCCCATTTTTTTTTTTAAACCCCCCCCCCCCCCAAACCCTTTTCTCCATTTTCCCCCCCCCCAAAATCCCAACCCCCCCCCCTAACCCCCCCCCCCACCCCGCCCCCCCCTCCCCCCTCCACTTTCCCCCCCCCCCTTTTCTTCACCTCAACCCTTTTCCCCCCCCCCCCCCTTCTCCCCTCAATCCCACCCCCCCCCCCCTCCCCCAACAATTTCCCTCTCTCCCCCATTTCCCTTTACTTTTTAAACCCCCTCCCCAAAAATTTTTTTCCCTTTTTTCCCCAACTCTTTTTTCTCCCCCACCTTTTTCCTTTTCCCCACCCCAAACTCCTCACCCCCCCCCCCCCCCTTTTTTTTTTTTTCCCCCAAAACCCGGGAAAAATCAAAATTCCACCCCCAAACCTAAAACCCAAAATAACCTTGGGTTTCCCCAAAAAAAAACCCCAAAAAGCCTAAAAAAACCCCCCCATAAAAACCCCCCCAAAAAAAAACCCCAAATTTCCCTTTCCCCCCAAAAAAAAAAACCCCCCCAAAAAACCCCCTCCCCCCCCCCTTTTCCAAAACCCCCCCCCCAACTTCCTCCCTCCCTTCCTTTTTTCCCCCCAAAAACTCCCCAAAAACTTTTTCCCCCCCCAAAAAAAAAATTTTCCCAAAAAATTTTCTTTCCCCCCCCCTTTTCCCCCCCCCCCCAAAAAAACCTCCCCCAAAGCCCATCCCACCCCTCCCCCCCCTCCCCCTTCCCCCCCCTTCCCCCCCCCAAAACCCTTTCCCCCCCCCCTTTCCCCCCCCCCCCATTACCCACCCCGCCCCCTTCCCCTCTCCCCCCACTCTCCTCTCCCCCCTCCTTTTCCCCCCAAATTGCCCCCAAAAAACCCCCAACCCCCCCCCCCGGGG
>CM060337.1:25592009-25594509 GCA_030674155.1 Stramonita haemastoma
CATCATGGTAAGGTAAGTTAGTTATACCACCACATCCTGGTATGGTTCATCACATCACATCACCACATCCTGGTATGATTCATCACATCACATCACATCACCACATCCTGGTAGGGTTCATCACATCACATCACCACATCCTGGTATGGTTCATCACATCACATCACCACATCCTGGTATGGTTCATCACATCACATCACCACATCCCGGTATGGTTCATCACATCACATCACCACATCCTGGAATGGTTCATCACATCACCACATTCTGGTATGGTTCATCACATCACATCACCACATCCTGGTATGGTTCATCACATCACCACATCCTGGTATGGTTCATCATATCACATCACCATATCATGGTATGGTCATTACTTACACCACCAGTCTTTCCCTGTGCTTGTACACATGCAGCAAGTCTGTTCACTGGCCTCAGCAACCTAAACAGTGGTCCATGCACCAAACATTTTTTGAGGAAATGAAAATGGAGAAGAAAAAAAAAGTGCGGGTGATCTCTTTCATCTTCTCGATCATTTTGTAAATGATTCATATATAAGATTTGTATCCAGCCAAGTGGTCAGTCTTGGCTAGAGGATGACCCAAGCATTGCCGTACACTTACAGTTCAAGCACAGGTAAGAGAAACCAGGGAAATGATGATAAATGGCCAATGCATTTACTCAGCAGACAATATATTTCAATAACAGCATTTTCAGCATTGTTAACTAAGCACCAGGCCTCTTAGCCTGACATTAGACAGGGTTTGGCTTCTCACTCATAATTGTAGCGTCACTCTTGGTGATACCGTACAGCGAAACACTTCAGAATTTAGAACTGTCGATCACATTCACAAGAATATTAGATAATCCTGTGGCTTTTTTAACCTGCCATCGAAAAGGCGATGATAAAAAGAGAAACAAAATATACTTAAGGCATATGTTGCACAAAAGCCAAATATGAATAGGAGAAAATACACACCTTGTGAATTTTTGTGCTATGTGTTTGGGGATCCTATTGAAAGGATGCAAGGGAGGTCATAAGGTTTGTATCCAGCCAAGTGGTAAGTTTTAGCTAGATGATAACCCAAACATTGCCGTATACTTACAGTTCAAGCACAGGCAAGAGAAGCCAGGGAAATGATGATAAATGGCCAACACTTGGATTTACAAGAGATGCATTTACCCACTTGACCACATAATGTATTATTGAAGAAACCCTAGGAAAAATGACGGTAAATATTAGTCAGATTTATTTGAGAAAAGCAGGAGAATGAACATAGCAGGCAGAAAATAAGCAAGAAATAAAAGGGGAGGACGGAGAGGTAAGGAAAAAGGACGGAAACAAAGAGAGTGGGAGAAAAGGGGATATGTCTAGCACAGAATTTTAAAGTGGGGACGCTATTTTTATTTATTTAATCTTTAATTTCGGGGGATAATGGAATAAGCACTCCTCTGCTTTATTTTTACATCCTATCCCTGTGTGTATGCAGTTTTGTAAAATTTGTCATCCCTTCCTTCTGGCACACAATGGCCTACTCTTACGAAAAGCGGAACAGGTTTTAACGTGTACACAAGACGTTCTGCATGCTCTCGCGCTCAGGACCTCGGTGTATAGCCCTCAACTAGCTCATGAGGAGGAAGGCGGTGGAGAGGGGTACCTGCTCCATTTTTGAAACTGTGAATAGGGGTTGATAGACAGGAGTGTAGAGGATTTAAGACGAAGATATTAGGGGTGCCATATGCATGACCTAGGGGATGGGATAGCTCTGTGGTCAGAGCATACGCTTTCCCCAAGCTAAGATTAAGCAGCATCGAGTGTGGTTACCAAAATGGATGGGTGACCGTTTGTTCGCCTTGGCTTCAGTACAATACCCCCCCTCCAATTCACCCAGCTGTAAATGGGTACCTGCCCTCTTTAGGGTCAGGGAAGGTAAAAGCAGCGAGGTAGAGGAGATGGGCGCCGCCCTCAATAAACTGGCCCCCTGGAGAAGCTGAGTTCTCCGATACCTCGCTCTGACAACATAGGATATGGGACACCTTTACCTATAACCTAAGGGAAACATGCACACAGGTGTCGTGTTTAGATACCATCCCTGAGGAAAATTCGGGGAGTTGGAGTCCCAGTGCGGCTCGGGGCTGTATATGGCAACATTCTGGTGGCTCCTGAGACGGTACTGGAACCATTCGTATTGGTCATTGTCTTTCCAATGGATCATTCCAGTGGCGTGGAGAGGGAGGGGGAGGTCTGCTGCATGGGTAACAGCTTGCCCTCTATACATACTTACCCAGGCTTTGCGCTCTAAAGACTAGAGTGCAAATCCGTAGTCTTCCGAGACTGATGGGTGCCTACTACTAAGGGAAACAGGACTGGGTCCAACAACTACAGCATCGACAATGACTGAGGGTGGACACTAAAGTTAATTCAGGGGGGGGGTTGTTTTGTTTTTTTACTTTATTCCAAGAAAATATCACACAGTTTTAGGGCCCTGAACTGCAAAGT
>CM060337.1:25599509-25602009 GCA_030674155.1 Stramonita haemastoma
GATAACAGAGACAGGTCCATTGTCAACACCACAAGTCTGTCTCATTACTCTAAAAAAAACCGATTCATTGACTCAAACCTATTTCAAAATCTCAAAATGGAAGTATAGGCCAGTTAATTTGGACACTCATTTAAATGGAGAGTGCGAGGTAGTCTTTTCAGACGGTCCTGGTGGTTGTAAGTATAGGGTAGTCTTATAGGGAAGAACTCGATTCACGTTTATTATATAAAAAATAATTTTAGTCAAGTCATATAGACTATAACTACACCAAAGTACTCAGATTTTGGACGTGACACTGTGTACTGGATGGGAAGATGATTATGCAACGAAACATACAGCTAGAGATAGTGTCAACTTCCTTGAGTATAAGAATATTCAGTCGTTTATGCGTATCAGACTAGGCCATCGTGTGCCGGTGGGAACAGATGACACGATTTACAAAAACTGCATACACACGGGGACTAGATGAAAAAGAAGCACATAAGTGCTTGTTCCAGTATCCTCGATACAAAAGACTAAAATAAAAGAATAAAATACATTTTTAAAATATTTTAAAATGCGTTAAAAAATAGTGGAGACGATGGGTAGAAGCCCTTAAACAAGTGCCTCGGTGGTGGCTCGAACCTGGGCCGTCAGATAAAATGACAAAATGCAACACTCTAAACCACAAGGCTACCCTCCCCCTCCCTCCTTCCTTCCTTCCCCCCTCCCTCCCTCCCTCTTGTCACAACAATGTGTTTCGCTCACTGGATGTTTTGTCTGATAAATAAAGAAATTAATAATCGTATCACATGAGTCATTCTGGTCCAACATGATTTATCCTAGATCCTACAGTCGCACACTGACACGTGCCCATAGTGAATCGGGGGTACCACCATACAGATATAACGCTCCTGCCTAGAAAAAAAAAGAGCAAGCAATGCAAGACTCGCGCGTTCGATTCCCCTCTCCGGCCCCCACCTCCATCCCCACCCTCCCCATTCGACCCTGGTTTTACCCCCTTTCCATCCACGAGTCCTTGAGTAACGTAGTAGTCTGGGTGCTAGTCTTTTCGGATGAGACGATAGTCTGGGTGCTACGTCTTTTTGGATGAGATGTTACTTGTTGCTATTGTTGTTGCTATTGTTGTTGTTGCTGTTGCTGTTGTTATCAGAATCAAACTGAATAGCTGGAAGTTATGCTCAAGATAAATCATCACCACAGCCAATAAGTTACGGCTCCCTTCTTCTACCTACCCCCCCCCCACCCCACCCCCATGCACTCCCACCCCACCCCACCCCCACCCACCTCCCCACCACCACCACCCCTACTAGCTATGGGCACTCATAGGGCGCGCAAAGCCCTGCCAGGGGGAGGTAATTATCCCCTAAATAAGTACTTCCCTGCTGGGCTATAGTGGGGGTGGGTGGGGGGGAGCTGTTGTGAGCTGGCAACCCATGAGCAGAAAAAAAGGAGCTTTGAGGGTTGGGGTTGGGGGGGGGGGGGGACCCAGACTATACAAGGAGCGAATAGAATTGTATCGGTAAAGGGATGTCATCTTTTTTTCTTTTTTTCTTTTTTACAGGGGTTCTCTTTTTTTTCTCTTTCTTTCATTTTCTTCTCTTTTACTACTAGCATGGCTGACATTCCGCTCTAACAGGCTTTTGTGTACAAGAAGGTGAGGTGAGGAGGGAGGAGGAGGAGGAAGGAGAGGGAGAGGGAGGGGGAGGGAGGAGGGAGGGGGGAAGGCGAGCCAGCTCCCAGCCCCAGACAGGCAGGCAAGTCTTATAAAGGCAAAAAAAAAAGAAAGAAAAAAAAAAAGACTTGTGTACGGGGGTCTTGAAAATACCTCTCTTTCTTTCTCTCCTTTTTAGTTTTTCTCTTTTTTTTCTTAAAAGAAAACACACACACACACACACACACACACACACACACACACACACACACACACACACACACACACACACACACACACATACACACACACACACACACACGTACACACACACACACAACCCAAAACTTGTTTTGTTGTTGGTTTCCCTACCCCCCGCCTCACAGCCTGTTAATAGCAAAGCGGGGGAGAATGAGTCGGTTGAGGCTTTCAGTCTCAAAAAACATACTGATGGTGTTGTGAGTGCCGCTAATCAGAGCAGACTTAAGAAAAGTTGGGGTGGACGAAGGGGGGGGGGAGGGGGGGTTGTGGAGGGGGGGAGGGTTGGGGGAGGGGGGCTGACTTTAGGAATGTGACTTTTCCTCCTTTTCCACCCTCTTCTCTTCACTTCTTCTTGCCTCCCTACTTCCCCCCTCTCTTCTCCTCTCCTCCTCCCCCCCCCCCCCCCCCCCCCCCCCCCCCTCCCCCCCCGCCTCCTTTTTCTTCCCCCTTACATGGTTTCTTCCCCTTCTGTCCTTCTGTTGCTATATATATTATTTCTTTTTTGGGGGGGTCGACAGTCACGCTGTATAGGTCTTTTCTCCCTCAGTTTCGCTTTGCTTCTGTGCCTAACCTTTCAGTAGTCTC
>CM060337.1:25604509-25609509 GCA_030674155.1 Stramonita haemastoma
TGTGTGTGTGTGTGTGTGTGTGTGTGTAGTGTGTAAGTGTGTGTGTTGTAAGTGTGTGTGTGTGTGTGTGTGTGCGTGTGTGTGGTGTGGTTGTGCGTGTGTGTCTCTGTGTGTAAGTGTGTGTGGTAAGGGGGGATTGGGTGAGAAGGGGACATTGTTGTTGTTACTATTGTGATAACAAATGAGATGAATTTGATATAGGCATTGGGTATTCGTGTGCATTTTATGCAAGTGGGGACCGGGCGATGTGGTGGTAAGAATATGGGAACTTGATATAGGCATGGGTTTTTCTTGCACTTTTTCGCTGTTTTTTTTTCTCAAGTTGGTTGTGATTGTTGTTGTTGTTGTTGTGTTGCTAAAGATGGTGGGGGAATTTTCCTCTTTCCTGTTGTGCTTGATTTGTGTTGTGTGTGTGTTTTTTTAATGGATAGCCGATTTAGAATAGAATTAGAGAGGAGAGAGAGACAGAGACAGAAGACGAAGATGGATGGACAGGCGACAGACAGATACAGTGAGAGAGAGAGGAGAGAGAAAGACAGACAGATACAAATGACAGCCGAGAGTAGAGAGACGAGAGGAGAGAGAGAGAGAGAGAGAGAGAGTCAGAGAGAGCACAAGCAAGAGAAGAGACAGAACGAGATAGATACACACAAGACAGCAGATACATTACTATATAGTAGAATCTAATTTTTTAGGAATGTTAAATACGTTTACTGTTGGGTGTCAAATAAGTCTCGTTCTGACTTAATGGCAATAAAGTTTTCTGATTCTGATCACTCACTCACTCACTCACTCACTCACTCACTCACTCAATCGATCATCGATCAATAAATTTCAATCAATCATCCAAACAGTAAATCATATCCCCCCTACACACACACACCACACACACACACACACACACCAACACACACGCACCCACACACACACCACACACACACACACACTCACTCACTCCTCACTCACTCACTCACTCCCTCACTCACCCAATCAATCAATTAATCTATCATCAACCAACCATTCAAATATTTTCTGATGACTGATGATCTGACTGATGAGACTGACTGATGCTGACAGCGACTGACGACTGAGACTGATACTGATGACTGACTGCGACTGAGCTGGCTGGCTGACTGACTGACCGACCGACTGACTGACTGACGTTGACTGACTGACTGATGACTGACTGACTGTCAGATAGTTGATTGATTATGATTGATTGCTGATGCTGACTGACTTAGATTGTGTCGATTGATTGATTGGTTGGATCGATCAATCGATCAATCGATCGATCGATTGTGATTGATTGATTGATTGATTGATGATTGATTGATTGATTGATTGATGATGATTGATTGATTGATTGATTGCTATGTTTGGTTTTCAGCTGTTCGAGGGCAACACGGATTCCTACTCTGTGAAGCATTCCTACCTGGATCGTCCTGTCATCGCCCGCTACATCAAGTTCCACACTGTGCATTGGCATAGGCACCCCTCCATGAGAGTGGAGATTCCTGGGATGCCAGTGTGAGTTCATATTTTGTTTTGTTGTTGTGTGGTGGTGGTGGTGGTTGTGGTGGTGGGTGGTGGTGGTGGTTTTGTTGATGATTTTGTTGTGTTGTTGTTGTTATTGTTGTTGTTGTTGTTGTACATAAGTTCCACACTGTGCACTGGCACAGACAATCCTCTATAGGTGGAAGTCCTGGGATGCAGTGTGATATCACGTATTAATGCTATCTGTTGTAGTGGTGGTGGTGGTGGTTGTGGTGGTGTGGTGGTGGTTGCTGTTATTGTTGTTGTTTTTGTTGTTGTTGTTGTTGTTGTTGTTGTACATCAAGTTCCACACTGTGCACTGGAACAGACACCCCTCTATGAGAGTGGAGATTCTGGGATGCCAGTGTAAGTATATATCAGTATTGTTGTTGTTTGTTGCTGTTTTGTTGCTGTTATTGTATTGTTGTATGCATCAAGTTCCACACTGTGCATTGGCACAGACACCCCTCTATGAGAGGTGGAGATTCTGGGATGCCAGTGTGAGTATCAGTATCAATGTTTGTTGTTGTTGTTGTTGTTGTTGTGCTGGTGGTGGTTGGTTTTGCTGTAATTGTGATGTTTCGTTGTACAAGTTCCACACTGTGCACTGTCATAGACTTACCCTCTATGAGAGTGGAGATTCTGGGCTGCCAGTGTGATATTACGTATAAATCTGTTGTTGTTGTTGTGTTGTTGTTGTGGTTGTTATTTTGGTGCTGGTTATTGTTTTGCTGTATTGTTGTACATCAAGTTCCACACTGTGCATTGGCACATGACACCCCTCTATGAGAGTGGAGATTTGGGATGCCAGTGTGAGTATATATCAGTATTGTTGTTGTTGTTGTTGTTGTTGTTGTGTGTTGCTGTTGCTGTTGTACATCAAGTTCCACACTGTGCACTGGCACAGACACCCATCTATGAGAGTGGAGATTCTGGGATGCCAGTGTAAGTATCAGTATTGTTTGTTGTTGTTGTTGTTGTTGTTGTTGTTGTTGTTGTACGAGTTCCACATTGTCCACTGGCACAGGAAATTCTCTATGAGAGTGGAGACTCTGGGCTGCCAGTGTGAGTTTCAGTGTTGTTGTGTCTTTGTTTCTCTCTAGTCTGTTATATAATTTCAATCCTTTTGGCCAAACGTTTTAGGTTTTTTTGTGTTTTTTTAATCTAGTTCCCCATTATTCATGCTAGGTGGATAATCACACACACACACACACACACACACACACACACACACACACACACACACACACACACACACACCACACAAACACAAACACAAACACAAACACAAACACACGTACACACACAGGCAGGCAGGCTGGTAGGCAGGCAAGCAGGCAGGAATGTAGGTAGGTATGCAGGCAGACATACAGACAAACAAACAGACACTGAGACTGCATTCAGACGAGATGGAGAAAAGAGATATTCACGTAGTGGACACGTGACATGTATACAGGTGTCCCTTGTCGTGACAATACAACACCCCTAGACCCCATCCCAACCCCCACCCCACGCCCCTGCCCAACTTTACCTCAATCCCAACCCAGACACCACTCCCCCCCCCCTCCCCCACTTCTAAAATAACTTTTTTCGTGGATAGACGTTAAAACGTACACAAACACATACACACAGCGCGCGCACACACGCATACACACACACATACACACACATGCAAACACATACACACACACATACACACACATACACACACATACCACACGCCACACATACACACCACTACACACACACAACTACACACTACACACACACCACACACACACACACGTACACGCACACACGCACACACACACACACACACACACACAACACACACACACACACACACACACACACACACACACACACCACACACACACCCTCTTGTATATTTGATACTTTTTCCTCCAACTACCAACCCCCCTCCTTCCTTCCAACTTTTTTTTCGTGGTGTGAGATGTCCAGGTAAATTACGAGAGCTCTTGAAGTAGATGCAGCCCTCCTCACCTCCCCCCCCCCCACCCCACCCTCGACACACAACACACACACACACACAACACACACATAACACACACACAAACACACCACACACACATACTACACACACACTCATGCCCTATTTTTTTCTGAAAACTCCCTTACCAGTATATTCAATAATTTAAAATTGGCATTTGAAATTGTGAAAGGTCTCTGTTACAGTCCCTTAGGACATTTGTTATAGTTGCATTAATGTTAGTGAGTTTTTTAATGTTTTTATTATTCCTGTTCCATTATCAAGTCTCTTTGTGTGGTGGGTGGGGGGTGAGGGGTTTGGTTGTTGCTTTTTTTTTTCCGTCTAATATCACTAAAAGTGAACAAACGTAAAATTGAAGACAACAACAACAACATATACACACACACAACACACACACACACACACACACACACACACACACACACACACACACACACACACACACACACACACACACACACACACACACACACACACACACACACACACACATCCCACCCATCCCAACCCCACCCTACCCAGCATAGAAGGTCACCTGTCAGAGGTCACAAGTCAACAACAGGTCATTCTATCATCCCTCCACACACACCCACCCCCACCCCCCACCCTTGCTCTGCCTCCCCAACTCCCCCCCCCCCTCCCCATCCCCATCCTTCCCACCCCCTCTTGCATTCTGGGTTGCTTGTGTAATAAGCAAATATGGGACAAACTCATTGATCTAAACAGATTGTCATTATTCTACTAAGAAAAGTATTTTTGCATGAGATAAATATATTTTATGTAGGAGGAGAGGGAACACACAGAGAGAGACAGACAAACAGACAGAGACAAGACACAAAGAGAGACAGACAGAGACAGAGACAGACAGAGACAGAAGATAGGTGACAAGTCATAGTTCTGCAGGCAGTCATTTTTAGTCAGCATCACAATCACACTGACATAGGGCAACCATTTAGAGGAGGCTCCGCATTGTTAATGGATCGTTTGATGTGTGTGTGTGTGTGTGTGTGTGTGTGTGTGTGTGTGTGTGTGTGTGTGTGTGTGTGTGTGTGTGTGTTGTGTGTGTGTTGTGTGTGTTGTGTGTTGTGTGTGTGTTGTGTGTATGTGTGTGTGTGTGGTGTTGTGTGTGTTGTGTGTTGTGTGTGTTGTGTTGTGTGTGTTTGTGTGTGTGTGTTTGTTGTATGGGGGGGGTGTTGTGTGTGTGCGTGTGTGTGTGTGTGTGTGTGTGTGTGTGTGTGTGTGTGTGTGTGTGTGTGTGTGTGTGTTTGTGTGTTTGTTGTGTGTATGTATGTGTGTTGTTTGTGTGTTGTATATGGTGTGTGTGTGTTGTGTGTGTGTGTGTGTGTGTGGTGTGTGTGTGTGTGTGTGTGTGTGTGTGTGTGTGTGTGTGTGTGTGTGTGTGTGTGTTGTGTGGGTGTGTGGTAAGGGGGGAGGGGGTGGGCAGTAGTTTTAGATG
>CM060337.1:25614509-25617009 GCA_030674155.1 Stramonita haemastoma
AACGTCAGTTGCTCGTCTTCAAGGGGAATATCTGTGTCGCAGAAAACAGTCCCGTCGTGTTATTTTGCACACGTCTCTCTTGTTCCTCACTCTCCCTGTTCTCCCCTCCCCACCCCCCCCCCACCCCACCCCTACCCTCTCCCTTCATCTCTCCTCCTCTTCACCTTCACCTCTCCTCTCCTCCCCTCCTCCCTGTGGAAAATGATAAAGCAGTGAAGTGAAAAAGTCACCTGACTGGCTTAGAACTTCGTCATTAATCTTCTCCCTGCAACCCTATAGCCTCGCTACTTCTTCTTCTTCTTCTTCACACACACACACACACACACACACACACACACACACACACACACACACACCACACACACGCAACAGCACGCACGCACGCACCAAGCACCACACACATACACACACACAGGCGCGCGCACACACAGGCACACATACAGGCACACACACAAACAGGCACACACAAAACATACAGGCACACACACACACATACACACATACACACACACATACAGGCACACGCACACACACAGACAGACAAACCATACTACACTCCCTCCTTTGTGTGTATGTGTGTGTGTACGTACGTGCATGCTTGTGTGCATGCTCGCGCGCGCGCACGTGTGTGTGTTTGTCTGTCTGTCTGTCAGTCAGTGGTCAGTCAGTCGGTCTGTCTCTCCATGTGTGTGTGTGTGTGTGTGTGTGTGTGTGTGTGTGTGTGTGTGTGTTTGTGTGTTGTTGTCTGTCTGTCTGTCTGTCTGTCTTCTCTGCTCTCTCCTTCTCTTCCTTCTCTTCTTCTCTTCTCTCTCTCTCTCTCTTCTCTCTTCTCTCGTCTCTCTCTTTCTTCTGTTCTCTGTCTTCTGTCTCTGTCTCTCTGTCTCTGTCTCTCTGTCTTCTCGTCTCTCTGTCTCTCTCTCTGTCTCTCTTCTTCTCTCTCTCTCTCTTCTCTCTCTCTTCTCTCTCTCTCTCTTCTCTTCCTCTCTCTCTCTCTCTTCTCTCTCTCTCTCTCTCTCTCTCTCTCTCTCTTCTTCTTCTCTCTTCTCTTTTGCATTCAGCATTTCTTTCTTCTTTCTACTATGTCCCACTTGATTTTATTGGATTGGCTTCCAAGGGACAATCATTGTCTTTAATGACACTAGTCTGTACATGTTAATAGCTCCGACCTCAATGACAAGTAGGTCATCAGTGATAAATAGGTCATCGGGGATAAGTAGGTCATCTTTGATAAGTCATCGTTGATAAGTAGGTCGTCATTGATGAATAGGTCATCGCTGATCAGTATGACGTCATTGATAATAGGCCATCGCTAATAAGTAGGTCATAACTGATAAGTAGGTCATGACTGATAAATAGGTCACCATTGATAAGTAGATCACCATTGATAAGTTGTTCATCACTGAAAAGTAGGTCATTAAGCTTTGCAGATGTTGTGTATGATAAGGAGCGAAACGTCAGGGGTTTTTTTTATTTTATTTCAACGATAATAGAATAAGCACTGTGTGCTTTTTCTTTTTACATCCAGTCCCCATGTGTGTATGCAGTTTTTTATAAAATATTGTCATCCATTCCCACCGGCATACAATGGCCAACACTTCTGAAAAGCAGAACAGGTTTTAACTTGTGGGCAAGAAGTTGTGCGTGCGTTCGGACATGGGACCTCAGTTCATAGTCTCATCAGAAGGACATTTGTGAGGAGTGGCGTTAGCACTGATAAAGCTACAGAGGGAAAAAAAATCCTCTTGAACGAGACTCGAACCTGGGTCAGCAGATCACGAGCACATCACTCTAACCACTAGGCTATCCAGGTTAATCTGTCATGATAGCACGTGGCCCAGGCTGGAAGCTGTGTCAGTTACTGATGTAAGCAAAGTGTCCACGCCTGTATCAACATGTTGTTATGCTTTAAAGTATCATGTTTATATTGCCTTCATGCATGACAAGGTCTACCATACTATCATTGTGTTGGGCGTTCTGCAGTTTAACATGCTTGGGGGGGGGGGGGTCATCGGGACCATGCACACCTCTGACACAAATCATCACACCTGGGAATCACAATGATATCTATTAAGCGCACACTACATAAAGAAATGGGTGTGTCTGGATGTTTCTAAACCACTGTCACATAAGCAGCTCTACTTTGCCTTCAGAGGATTTATTTTTTTGTTTTGCTTTCGTGAAGATTTTTTTTTTACAAGTTATTTACGCTAAGACCTTGGTCATGCGTGAAGGCAATATAAACACGATCTTTAAAGCATTCTCGTTCAAAGATATTTTTTTCCTCTATAGCTAATATCAGCGCCAGGATTTTTCCCTTAGAGTGAACATCAGTGCCGACTCCACTCCTCCTCCCAAAAGTCCGGATAAGACTACAAACCGAATTCCTGCGTGCGAAGCACGCAGAACATCCTGCGCACACGTTAAAACCTGTATTTCGGTTTTCGGAAGAGTAGGCCATTGTGTCCTGGTGGGAACGGATGACAAAATTTACAAAATTGCG
>CM060337.1:25619509-25624509 GCA_030674155.1 Stramonita haemastoma
AGGGAGAGATGGGTGCCGCCGCGCCCTCAATATGCTGGCCCCCTCGAGAAGCTGAGGTTTCTGATGCTTCGCTCTTCTTCGACCATATAGGTTATAGGACACCTTTACCTTTTTATACTATTTTATCCAAGTCCCGCGCACTGCACTGTCTGCACGTCTGTACACTGTAACTATCTTCAGATGGCTGGGCCAAGGGTCTTTACACCAGGCTGTCAGTGTACACCACTATTGCTTCAACTCTCAACAATGACACTGGCGAAATGTTCCCTTTACTATCTATCAGCTTTAAAATCAAGTTTTTCCATTGCAGTTAAGCCAGTGGACCTGCAAATGAGAGGGAGACGGTGGGTGGTAGGTAGGTGGGTTAAGGTAAGGGGGAAAAAAGAGTTGAAAGACGAGATGGGAAGAAGAATGAATGGAAAGAAGAAGAAGAAGAAGAAAAATGCAAAGAAGAGGAAGAAGAATACAAAGAAAGAAAGCAAAGAAGAAGAAGAGGAATAATGCAATGAAGAAAAAGAAAAATACACAGAAAGGAATGCAAAGAAGAAACAAAGAAGAAAAGGAGGAAGAAGAAGGCAAAGAAGAAGGAAAAGAATGCAAAGAAGAAGAAAAAGAAGAGGAAGAAGGCCAAGAATAAGGAAAAGAATGCAAAGAAGAAGAGGACGAAGAAGAAGAAGAAGAAGAAGAAGAAAGAAGAAGAAGAAGAAGAAGAAGAAGAAGAAGAAGAAGAAGAAGAAGAAGAAGAAGAAGAAAAGAAGAAGAAAGAAGAAGAAGAAGAAGAAGAAGAAGAAGAAGAAGAAGAAGAAGAAGAAGAAGAAGAAGAAGAAGAAGAAGAAAAGAAAGGGAAGAATTAAGAAGAAGAAGAAGAAGAAGAAGAAGAAGAAGAAGAAAGAAGAAGAAGAAGAAGAAGAAGAAGAAGAAGAAGAAGAAGAAGAAGAAGAAGAAGAAGAAGTTCAACACCCCAGTAGCCCCACACACAGTCCTTGAGGTGTGTAGTACTTAGCAGTTTTCACGCCCAGTCCCCACGTCTCTCTCAAGAATTGGACAGTACAGGTCAGGCCCAGACCAGACCAGACCAGGACACAAGTCCTGAAAGGTTCACTGGACAGGTAGAAGGAGGTATACATGTATATATATGTGTGTATATAAGAGGGAGCAGGGAGGAGGGAACAGGCTGGGTGGGGTCGTGGTCGTGGTGGTATGGTGGGGAGAGAGAGAGAGGGTGGGGGGGGTCCACAGCTTGCACTAATCTCATCAAGCTTCTTGCTCCGCTTACGTCACCAGCAAAATCACTGCACATATCTTTCTTCTGTGTAGAAAGTTAGAGAGAGAGAGAGGAGGGGGGGGGGGGTGGGAGGAGGGAAGGAAAGGAGGAGGAGGGAAGAACAGGGGTGCTGGGTGGGTGGGTATGGGGGGTGGTGGGGTAGGGGCGTGTGTAGGGTTCCTGAATAGGGCATTGTGGACCGGTGGCAGTGGAGAAGGCAATCCTTTCAGGGTCCTCTCTCTCTCTCTGTGCCCCACAGGCAGTCGCGGCAGAAAAGGGACTGTTCCCCTCCCTCACCGATGGATGACGTCTGTCTCTGTCTCTGTCTCTGTCTCTCTCTGTCTCTCTCTGTCTCTCTCTGTCTCTGTCTCTTCTGTCTGTCTGTCTCTCGTCTGTCTGCTCTGTCTGTCTTCTGTCTTCTGTCTCTCTTCTCTGTCTCTGTCTCTGTCTCTCTCTCTCTCTCTCTCTCTCCTCTCTCTCTCTCTCTCTCTCTCTCTCTCTCTCTCTCTCCTCTCTCTCTCTCTCTCTTCTCTCTCTCTCTCTCGTCTCTCTCGTCTTCTTCTTCTTCTCTCTCTCTCTCTCTCTCTCTCTCTCTCTCTCTCTCTCTCTCTCTCTTCTCTCTCTCTCTCCTCTCTCTCTCTCTCGTTCCCTCCTCTCCATCTCTGTCTGTCTGTCTTCTGTCTGTCTGTCTCTTCGTCTTCTGTCTCTCTCTCCTCTCTCTCTCTCTCTCTCTCTCTCTCTCTTCTCTCTCTCTCTCTCTCTCTCTCTCTCTCTCTCTCTCCTCTCTCCCTCCCTCCCCTCCCCCTCCCTCCTCTCTCTCTCTCTCCCTCCTTCCACCTCTTTACAAGTAATCTGTGCGGCTCTATAAGAGCGCGGGCAAGTCACGGGCTTAATTCTTCACATTCTTCCCTTACTCTACAAGAAAAGTCTTCTTTTTTTGGTGGTGGTGGGGGGGGGGGGAGGGTAGGGGTTGGAAGCGAAACAGCTCGCTTCATTCAAATAAGAGCTTTTCATGTGGAGAAATAACGATGTTGAATGCTTAGAATATTTTTTTCGATCCGGTCCTTGTGTGAGACACCTGTGAAGAGTTTTTTGCTGGAGAGGGGACTCGGAATAATGACAGCATTTCAAAGTCCACTGCTCCTGTATCGTCTGCTTGTCCTCTAAGAGGGCCCTAGCCCTGCCCCTGAACAGAACTGAAGAGGGATTGGAGAGAGAAAGAGTTATGATTTTCATATTGTAAGAGCCATAAAAGGAACAGTCTCGTGGAGCGAGCAGGCAGGCTATGCTGTGTAGAAGAAGAACTAAACAAGTCTGAAAAGAAGGGGGGGGGGAAGAAGAAATGGGCGTAGATGGTTTCGTCTGAATGACACATAGAAAAGACAGAGAAAAGCAAGGGCGGAGGGCACTTAACTGATGTATGTATCTATCTGTTTTTCCTATCTACCACTATGTCAATATTATGTCTGTGTGTGTGTGACATGAGGCCTTGTACGATTATAATTACTCGACACACTCATGCTTTCACAGACGCCCTTCTTTGTTTTTTCGAAACAAGGGGTTATTTTGTTTCTGTCAGGGACTTCTGGTTTGAAATTAGCTTTGTCAGTAGCTATGTGAGTACTTGGGGGGGACAGGATACCTCAGTGGTCAGAGCATGCACTTCCTTTCCCCCAAGCTCAGGTTAAGCAGCATTGAGCGTGGTTACCAAGTTCGATGGGTGACCGTTTGCACACCTTGGCTTCAGTATAGTTCCCCGTTCACCCAGCTGTAAATGGGTACTGCCCTTTTTAGGGTCAGGGAAAGGTAAAACAGTGAGGAAGATGGGGGATGGGCACCACTGCCCTAATATGCTGGCCCCTGGAGAAGCTGAGGTCTCTGATACCGCACTCCCAATGACCATGATTGGTTATGGGACACCTTTTCCTTTTCATTGAGTACTTAAGGGGCTGACAGAGTAGTGTCCTGAATGGTAAGGCTGGATGGTCAGGATGGAAGGGATGTTTATGGTATGGTCAGATAGGTAAAGGTAAAAGGTAAAGGTGTCCCATAACCTGTGTGGTTGGAGGGGAGCAAGGCATCAGAGACCTCAGCTTCACTAGGGGCCAGCATATTGAGTGCGGCGCCTATCTCCTCTCCCTCATTGCTTTACCTTCCCAGACCCTGAAGAGGCCAGCCAATCAGCACAAAGCTTGAGACAATGGACAGCGTTTGTTCTTTGGGACAAGAGAGAGCCTTGGCTCTTTGGGATAACAAGGGATAGCCTTTGTTCTTTGGGACAAGAGAGAGAGCCCTTGCTCTTTGGGAAAACAAGGGACAGCCTTTGTCCTTTGGGACAAGAGAGAGCCTTTGCAATTTTAGACAACAAGGGACAGCCTTTGTTCTTTGGGACGAGAGAGAGAGCCTTCGCTCTTTGGGGACAACAAGGGACAGCTTTTGTTATATGGGACAAAGGGAGCCTTTGCAATTTAGGACAAGAGAGAACCTTTGTTCTTTGGGATGAGGGGAGAGAGAGAGGAGGGGGGGGGGGGAGAGAGAAGGGTAGAGCAAGCCACAGACCCCATCCAATCGATCTCTTACCTGGTATCATGTTCAAAGGAATCCTTCACCACCCACCATAGCTGATCTGTCACGTGACCTGTCCCACGGGCCTCACTCGGCAAGCCAGCCTTCAAGCCTGATAAAGATAATAACACCTCCCCCCCAGTGTTCAGAATCAATGCCATGCCCCCCTCCCTTGGGGTTGGATCACAGGCTGGTTTGGATTAGAGCAAGGAGCGGGTGGGGGGTGGGGTGGGGAGGGTAGGTACTGCTTCTCCACTTGCGCCACCTCCCGTCTCCTCCTCCTCGACCTCCTCCTCTGGTGGGATATATTAAGTCTGTCGCTGATATCTCACTTTAACACCCCTCCTCCTCACCACACACACACGCACACACACGCACACACACACACACGCATGCACACACACACAACAACACACACACCACACACAAAAGCAAGTGGGTTTTGCTTAAATCAATGTACCATCTGTAAATAAAATTTGACTTTGACTTTGACTTTGGACACACACACACACAACACACACACAACACATGCACACACACGCACACACCACACACACACACATACACACACACACTACACACAATACACACAACACACACAACACACACACTACACATATACACTCACCCGCGCTTTACCGTCACATGTCTGTGAATATGTGGTCTTGGGGTCGGGGGGGATGTCTCTGTCCTCTGGTATCTTTGTCACCAGCCTGTCAAATTCCTCTGAGGATTGAGTTGACTACAGAGACAAGACCAAGCCAGGGGAAATCTCACGATAGCTGGGTACCCAGAGAGGAACGAACGAACAGATAGATAGGTAGAGCAGGGGCTGAGGGTTGAGGGCTGAGGTTGAGGTTTGAGGGTGAGGGTTGAGGGTTGAGGGTGGGTGGGGGAGGAGGCGGAGGAGGAGGAGGAGAAGGGGCAGAGAAGCGAGGAAACGGTTCATAACACTTTGCTCTTTGATTTGTCAGTTTCTCATCTGAATCACCAGGTCTGAAAATTATGTAGGTGATCAAATTTCGTCTTATCTTTCAATGCATACAAAACTTAATCTTATGGGGAAGAATAGATATGTTGTATTATCTTACCATAAAATGCACAATTGTTTTTCGTTATGATAAGTAGTAGAGGGGAGTTTACACATTATGAAAAACGGGACACACACACA
>CM060337.1:25629509-25637009 GCA_030674155.1 Stramonita haemastoma
ATTGTCATGTCTCTTTCAAGTGGGTTTGTTTGTTGTGTTGGAGATTGAGTTCAGCCTCTGTATTTTCATGCCAATCTTTTGGGGTTTTGTTTGAACAAAATGCCTTGAGTTTGATGATTTGGCACAAAGTGGCGTTCTTTGACCCAGTTTTTTGCTTCTTTTGTAATGTTTCTTCAAAGTAAGGCATGAAATTAACAAACACCTTTCACCAAGTTTAAAGCCAAATATTCACAGATTTATTGTGTAACTTGCAGTCTTTCATTTTACTTCATGGTTTAATTTATTGTTTGCTGTTTTGTTTTTTAAGTTCTGTTTCCATTAAGTTATTTTTGAAAATCCTGAATCACGGAAAGGAAAAAGAATATGTCAACCAAAACCCATTACATTACGTTTGAGAGACAGCCTAACCTATGATTAACTAGTTTGATTTGGTTTGATTGTTGGGCTTATTTTTTTCGTTTGTTTTGTTTTATTTTGTTGTTATTTTACCCCCAAAGAGACCTTGATGGACACAGCCATGCTAACCCCCTGAACCTGACAGTAACCTTCACAGTTTGACCTTGACCTTGACCTTGACTTTGACCTTGACAGACAACCAAGCCTGCTGACAGTGTGGGGTTGCGTCCATTGATGTTTTGTAGCGCCCCTGGCTGTGGACTGCGTGCGCCCTTTAACCTCACACACCGCCGCCCTTTAACCCCTGACATACACACCCTGCCACGAGCTGGTAAGGCGCCGCCGCTAACCCTTGCACATGCGCAGTGCAGTGCCCTTCCTTCCCGAGCTCTGACTGTCTTTGCTAGAAAGGGTCAAGTGACAGAAGTAGCATCCCTGCTTGTCACCCTAGCGCACAGGAAGATAGCTTTTTCTGTTTTGTTTATTAGAGATTTCTCTTTTTCTGTTGTATTTTTGTTTTTTGTTTGTTTGTTTGTTTGTTGTTGTTTTTGGGGGGTTGTTTTTTGTTGTTTTTTGTTGTGTTTTTTTTGGGGGGGGGGCTAGTTGTTGCTTTTTGTTTCTTTTGAAAAAGAAAGCAGTTTTTATCTTTCTGAACTGGTTGTAGTTGTGACATTGAAATATGGACCAGTGGCCCATATCTAAGCTTATTTTTAAGCCGTCCGTCCCCCTTGCCAGTCTGGCTAGATCTTTTCAACTGAGACATTAAAAAAAAAAAAAAAAGTGAAACATTTGCTCTTACCAGACACCACCACACATAAGGAAGAAAAAAGATTGAGAAATAATTCTATCATAAAATATAGTGTCAGTGTTGGGTGGCCGTTTTTTCCTGACGACAATCATTTTACAATACATTATTATACGCCAACACTTTATTTTATAGTCCTTCTATGCAGAAAATATTTTATTTCCGATTAACAAAAAAAGAGAAATCTGCATTTTTTATCTTCAATTTTTTAAAAAAAATATATTATGCTGGAAATATTTTATTTCTGACAGAAATCTGCATGTTTTTTATATCCAATCTTTTTTAATTAATGTATATATTATGCTGTAAACGTGTTGTTTCTAATATAATAAATCTGCATATTTTCATCACGTTTTCTTCCGGCATGTGACCTCTAAATATTTCCAGCTGTAAAAAGCTGACGTCGCACAGAAGATTTCGATTGTTCGCTAGTAGAGATTTTCTGTGATAGAATCGCTTATGTGTGGTGTGTCCCCTGCTATTCAGAGTCTGTTGTAGATAGCTGCTTCTGTCACGGACCAGAGAAGTAGACTCTGATACAGCCAGTCTGAATGGCTGAAGACACTATGTAGCCTACTTACCTGTCTCTTTGTCTCTGTACCCGTCTCTGTCTCTGCACGTTTGTCTGTCTTTCTGTCTGTTTCTTCTCTCTCTCTCTCTCTCTCTCTCTCTCTCTCTCTCTCTCTCTCTCTCTCTCTCTCTCTCTCTCTCTCCTCTCTCTCTCTCTCTCTCTCTCTCTCTCTCTCTCTCTCTCTCTCTCTGAGAGAGAGACAGAGACAGAAAGACAGAGAGTAGGCTTGCTGGTGGATGGGTTAGTCAGTCAGTCAGTCAGTCAGTCAGTCAGTTGGTAACCAGTTAATCAGTCAGTTGGTTAACCAGTCAGTCAGTCGGTCAGCCAGCCAACAAGTCTGCCAGCAGTCAGTTGGTTAGTCAATCAGTCAGTTAGCGAGCCAATAAGTCAGTTAGCCAGTCAGCCATAGATTCATTTATTCAGTCAGTCTGTCAGTTAGTTAGTCTGTCGGTTGGTCAAAACAGCATACAGATCAGAAACAAACAAACAGAAAACAGGTCTGTAGCCTGCAGGATCAGAGAAAAACAGGAAGAGAATCGGGGATAGACAAAGGAAGTTCACAAGTACAAGAAAAAAACCGAAACAAAAATGAATGGAGTAAGATGATTGAAAAACAACATGCATTTTTTGAAAATTTCAAAATAAGATTAAAACAAAGCAAGGAAGACAAAAACAAACACAAAAAAACAGGAGGGGGTAGGGATGGGGGCGGGCGATGGGAGACGGGGGGGGGGGGGGGGGGGGGGGGGGGGGGCGGGGTTATAATATTCTAAAATGTAGAATCGACATTTATGCAAGCTTTGAGAACACTCTCTCTCTCTCTCTCTCTCTCTCTCTCTCTCTTCTCTCTCTCTCTCTCTCTCTCTCTCTCTCTCTCTCTCTCTCTCTCTCTCTCTCTCTCTCTCTCTCCTCTCTCTCTCTCTCCTCTCTCTCTCTCTCTCTCTCTCTCTCTCTCCTCTCTCGTCTCTCTCTCTTCTTCTCTTGCTTGTGTTGTGTGTGTGTGTGTGTGTGTGTGTGTGTGTGTGTGTGTGTGTGTGTGTGTGTGTGTGACAGAGAGAGACAGAGAGAGACAGAGAGAGACAGAGAAAACAGAGCTCTGTTGTATCTTCCAGTCTCATTCCTCTGTTCTGTTGCTTTTTTGATGTTCTAGTTTTCCACTTCTCATTCACAATCTGTCATTTTCTCATTTTCTCTTTTGTTTTCTCTGTAGCCACACTGCGATCTAATGTTATCATGCAATCTTTCCTCTTCATTTTCTTCTTCTTTTCTTTTAATCTTTATGCAATATCACTTCTTCCCCGTCCTCCTCCCTTCTTTGCATTCTTCTTTTTTGCATTCTTCTTCTTCTTTGATTCTTCTTCTTCTTTGCATTCTTCTTCTTTTTGCATTCTTCTTCTTTACCTTCTTCTTCTTCTTCTTTGCTTCTTCTTCTTCTTTTCTTCTTCTTCTTTGCATTCTTCTTCTTGCATTCTTCTTCTTCTTCTTTGCATTCTTCTTCTTCTTCTTTGCATTCTTCTTCTTCTTCTTTCCACTATGCTCATAGTATTCCTTTCTTCTTTCATCTTGCTATTTTTTCTTCCGATTTATCTTTTGTCTCTTGCCCCTCTCTCTTTTTCTAGCTTCTTTTTTTTACGATGAGGGTTTTCCTTTCTATCTTTGTAATCTCTCCTCTCTCTCTCTCTCTCTCTCTCTCTCTCTCTCTCTCTCTCTCTCTCTCTCTCTCTCTCTCTCTCTCTCTCTCTCTCTCTCTCTCTCTCTCTCTCTCTCTCTCTCTCTCTCTCTCCTCTCTCAAGCGACAGACAACTATCAAATATTCTTTCAAACACTTTCCAATCCGTGTATCATTATTTAGCCCAGAGCTCGGGAATGCACTGTCTGCTACACTAAATGAGCATCGCTGTTATCCGTGTGTTTTATATGTATTTGTATCATGCTTAAGCTTTCTTTGTTTTTTATTCTTCTCCTTTTTTTTGTTTACATACTTAACATACCACTTTCAGATGAAAACGAGTTTCTCCATATCTGTTGCTTAATTTGAGGGAGGAGGGGATGCGAAGGGGGAGGGAGGAATCAGTCTATTTTTGGGTATTGAAATGACGACAATAATGTGTCAGTTTTACGTTACGTAGAAAGAGTTATTTGAAACTGCGAAAGTTTACTTTGTGAAATGCAGGCACAAGTTCACGCATGCAAGCAACTGTAAATGGGTTCATGCCATCTTTAGGGAAAAGGAAGGTAAAGCAGCGAGGGAGAGGAGATGGGCGCCACCGCACTCAAAATGTTGGCCCCTTAGAGAAGCTGAGGTCTCTGATACTCGCTCCTTACGCCCAATAGTATGACCTTTACTTTACTTTTTTTATGGCGAGATATTTGAAAAATGGAAAAAAAATGCCCTGCCAATCTCTCATCCAGTGTGTCATCATCAAGTGATGGATGTAGTGATAAGTGAGACAGAATGTATTTTATTGTGGGTGACCCCCTCAAGGTGTTAAGCTAGGGAACGCCTGACTATGACGACAGCAACGCACTGTTGGAATTCAAATCTGCAGTATGGAATGGCAAAGTTTTGCAAGGTGTGTTGATTTGTAGACGTTTTCTGTTTCGAGCTATCTATCTCTGGGTTCCTCAGGAATGTGGACGATAACGACAGCATATTAATGATGGTATAACACACAGCGCGATTTGTACAGCAGCTTAAAAAGAAATGATAAAAGCGACAAAACAAAGTACCCGAAGATATAAAGCACTTGGTTTATTATGACAGCACTCAAACACATAAAAGAGAAAGGAGAGGGGGGGGAAAAAAGAAAAAAAAACGTGACGAGGTAAAAAAGATGAAAATATTGCTATGAGCTTTTTTGCCTGCCACTGTAGTTTGTGTGTCGAGCATTTTATGTTTGGGTAAATGATTAATGTGTAGGTTTTATTGCAACTTGGTTATGCATGCTTACTGTGTTGGTAATGATGATAAACCCGCTCGTGTGTGTGTGTGTGTGTGTGTGTGTGTGTGTGTGTGTGTGTGTGTGTGTGTGTGTGTGTGTGTGTGTGTGTGTGGTGGTGCGTGTGTGTGTCCCGCGCGCGCGCGCGCGTACTACGTAAGCGTAAGCGTGCGCATGGTGTATGTCACTTTCAACTAATTATATTTGTTTTGCTTATGCTTTGGTATGAAGAACTTGAACAGTTGCTAAAGCTTTTAATTTCGCTTCTATTATTTTGTTGCAATTAACTTGTTGCTGTTTTTGTTCCCCAATATTACCAGCTTCTCGTCACACAAGCAACTGTTGCAATAACTTAAATCCACACAGGAAAATAATGATGTTTGGAAAAACTTGGCATTGCAATCCCAGAATCTCGGCAAATGCGTTGTTTGTTGAAAATCTTCAACCGATAACATACCACCAAGGTTAAACGCTCGCTGATATCTTTCCAAGCGAAAAAGAAATAATGAGAAGTGTGTGGATAGGAGGGAGGGGGGGGGTGGGGGGGTGGGGGGGTGGGGGGGGGGGGGTGAAAGATGTTGTCAAGCTGTTAAGAGTCACTTTTGCTTTAGCATTAAAAACTGGCATGGCTGTGTTGTGGCCCATAATTATTGCATGGCAAATTAACATGTAACTTTTGTAACACTGCATGCATTGATTAACTTTCCTCTGACCTCATTGCTTTTAGAGCATCCTCATGTTAATAAAAGCGCTGTGATTTTTCTTTTTTTGTCTTTTTTGTAACCAGTTGATCCATCTATAAGTATCGTCATGCACTTGGCATTATTCAGTATTTTAATCATGCTGGTTCTTTTTTTTTTTTTTTTTCTCTCCTCTACATTTCAACGGACACTTTCGCCTTCTCCCGTGAACGGTTGGTTCCTCCCACCACCACCATCCATCATCAATCATCATCACCCGAACTTGCGTCATCATCGTCCGGTCTCTCTCCTCTTCAATGACGTCATATACACACACCATGACTGACGTCACCTCAGCTGTTTGGCGGGAACTCGGACAAGGACACGGAGAGGACCCATTACCTCAACTCCCCTTTCGTGGCCCGTTACGTGCGTTTCATCCCCGTGGAGTGGAGAAAGAAGATCAGCATGAGGGCAGGGCTGCTGGGATGCCCCTTCACGGGTGAGTTTATTTTTATTTATTTATATTTGTTTTTATTTATTTTTATATCGAGGATAATGGAATAAGCACTTTGTGGGGTTTTTTTTCATCTAGTCCCCGTGTGTATGCTGTTATGTAAATTTTGTCATCTATTCCCACCGGCACACGATGGCCTACTCTTACGAAAAGCGGAACAGGAATTTAAAGTGTGCGTAAGATGTTATGCGTGCGTTCACACACGGGGCCTTGGTTTATAGTCTCATTCGAAGGATTTTTGGGAGGATTACAGTCAGCACTGATGTTAACTCCAGGAGAAAAATCTCTCGACCAGACTCGAACCCGGGCGTCAAATTGCTAGCGCAATGTTCTGACCACTAGGCTATCCGTCCCCGTGAGTTGGCTGGCTGAGTCTTATCTAGATCTATTCTTTTTCTGGGAAAAAAAACAATCGAACTGAATGTCATAGTCATTCGGATGAGACTATAAATCGAGGCCCGTACCGTGTGTGACGCACGCAGAACATCTTGTGCACACGTTAATTTAAAACCCAGTTCCGTCTTTGGAAGAGCAGGCCATTGTGTGCTGGTAGGAATGGATGACAAAATAATTTATCCAACTGCATATAATTTGTGTGAAAACTGTCAAAACAAACCTGCTGCTTACTTCCTTTCTTACGTGATTGTATATTGATTGATTGTGTTGTTGTTGTTGTTGTTGTTGTCAAAGTCAAAGTTTGTGGGATGAGAGGGGTTTTTTTTTGGGGGGGGGGGGGGGGGGTGATTGAATCACCTAAAAGGTGCTTTTCTAGATTCATAATAATTATTATGATGGTGTGTTTTACTATTACATTATCATCGTAGGAATCAATTGCGTTGGTGATCTCATTGTGCCTGTGTCAGTGCAGAACATATACGGCACTTTGTACTGTACTGTACTGTGTTGTGCTGTATTGCACTGTACTGTGCTGTGTGCTGTGCTGTGCTGTTCTGTGCTGTGTTGCACTGTGCTGTTAATGTTCTGTGCTGTACTTGTACTGTTTGTGCTGTATTGCACTGTGCTGTTCTGTACTGTATTGTACTGTGTGTGCTGTATTGCACTGTGCATGCTGTGCTTACTGGTCTGTGCTGTACTGTGCTGTACTGTACTGTGCTGTATTGCACTGCACTGTACTGTACTGCACTGCACTGCACTGCTTGTACTGTGCTGTGCTGTACTGTGCTGTGCTGTACTGTGTTGCACTGTACTGCACTGCACTGCACTGCACTGTACTGCGCTGTACTGTACTGTACTATACTGTACTGTACCGTACGTACTGCACTGCACTGCACTGCACTGTACTGTACGTACTATACTGTACTGTACCGTATGCATGTACTGCACTGCACTTACTACTGTCCCGTATGCACTGCACTGCACTGCACTGCACTGTACTGTACTGTACTGTACTGCATGTACTGTACTGCACTGTAACTGTACTGTACTGTACTGTACTGTACTGTATGTACTGTACGTACTGTACTGTACTGTACTGTACTGTACTGTACTGTACTGTGTGCCCTGCTCAACCCCCAAACGTCAATCACAAGGTCTGCTATGGTCTTTCACAAGGCAGGCCCCAAGGATGAATT
>CM060337.1:25639509-25644509 GCA_030674155.1 Stramonita haemastoma
GAAAATACACACGTTGTTGCCCCTTTTTGACAATGGCGTCAGTGTTAGCATCCCAATTTAGCTTGTGGTCAAAAACAGTTCCCAGATATTTGTATTTCAAAACGTTTTCAACTTCTTCACTATGGATGATGGTATTCTCAGAAGTGTGCTCCGATCTTCTGAAATCAATAGGAAGGTCTTTAGTTTTAGAAACATTTAGCTCCAGATAGGCCTCATCACACCAATCTACGAACTCGGTAAGGGCTGGACCATGGTCTAGGACTGATCCAGATAAGAGAGATAGAAGAGCACTGTCGTCCGCAAATTTTACCAGAAATGAGTTTTCATGGCTGCTTCTACAATCATCTGTGTATAGAATGTAAAGAAGTGGCGAGAGGACGCAGCCCTGTGGGGAACCAGTGTAGGTATATCTAACTGATGAAGGTATTTTGTTGGCAAAAACACGCTGTGGCCTGTCAGTTAAAAATTCAATCAGCCAACGTATAAGTTGATTGTCTACATCAAATTTTGAAAGTATTTTGTTAACCAGAATATGAGGCTGCATTGTATTGAAAGCTGAGCTAAAGTCAGCAAACAATATTCTGGCATGAGAATCAGGTGTTTCCAAGTGATTGTACAGCTTGTTCAAAATGAATAATTTGGCATCTTCGACACCCCTTCTAGATCTGTACGCAAATTGTAATGGGTCAAGGTTTTTCTCTGTAACAGAAAGAATGAGAGATTTTATGATCTTTTCTAATGTTTTCATCACCAGTGATGTGAGAGCTACAGGTCTGAAATCATTAGGCCGAGTAGGATTGGGTTTCTTTGGAAGAGGTATAACATTGGAAGTCTTCCAAATAACTGGTATCTGGCAAATGTCCAGCGAGGTCTGGAACAGGTGCTGAAAGACACTTGCAAGCTCAGAAGCACAGAACTTAAGGGTTCTACCGCATATACCATCTGGCCCAGGAGATTTGTTAATGTTTATTGCCTTGAAGTGCTTGCAGATAACTTCTTCATCAACAATGACGCCATTCTCAAAAAGCAGAGATTCTTTCAGGCCATTTAGTTAGGGTTGACATTGTGGATATCTTACCTGAGGTTCAAATCCCGTTCAAGGGGGATTTTTCCCCTGGAGTTTACATCGGTACAGACTCCACTCTCCCCAAAAGTCTTTCGGATAAGACTACAAACCGAGGCCCTGTGTGCCGACGCACGCACAACATCTTGCACACAAAGTAAAAACCTGTTCCGCTTTTTTTAAAAGAGTAAGCCATTGTGCGCCGTTGGGAACAGATAACAAAACTTACAAAATCGCATGCTTACTGGACGTAAAAAAGAAAAGCACGTGAGTGCTTATTCCATTATCCTCTATACAAAAGAATAACTTTTTTAAAAGACAAAACAGGGATGTCAAGTACACTATTCATCAAGTTAATTAAAAGCTCTGGCATTCATGAACTCTGGCATTTTCTGAATAGTCTCCATACCTGAAAACTGTGCCTACTGAATACTATTTTTTGCCTGCTTGAGTTTAACACAGCACCTGTGTATATGCTGCTTTTTTTCCCGCTCATCCGTTTCTACCAGGTACACAATGGCCTACTCTTCCAAAAGGCAGAACGGGTCTCTAACGTATGTGCAAGATGATCTGCTTGCGTTTGCAATGAGGCTGCGGTTTAACAGTCTCATCTGAAGCACTTTGACAATCAGTTCGATCTTTTCGTCAAACTTGGAAAGAAAGGGCGAGGCTGGGAATCGAACCTAGAACCTTTTAACGGTTTACTTGTTGGCAGGCGACCATCTTAACTATAACTATCCTGTTCCCTCCTCTATGTGTGTTGTAAAGAGCAGGTAGGCCTAGATGGTAGCGAATGATTTAGATTTTTAATCTGATTTTTTGTGTTATTTTGTACTGCTTGTGGTGTTGTTTTCGAGATGTTTTCTTCATGTTGATATTTTGTTGATTGTTGTTGTTGTATGTATGTTTTGCAAAGACATATTGCAAGACTAAAAAAAAAAGTCTAAAAAAAGGCTTTATCCTCCATCTACAAATCATTCTAACTTTCATTCATTCATTCATTCATTCATTCATTCACTCATTCACTCATTCATATCTCTCTCTCTCTCTCTCTCTCTCTCTCTCCTCTCTCTCTCTCCCTCTCTCTCTCTCTCTCTCTCTCTCTCTCTCTCTCTCTCTCTCTTCCCTCCCCTCTCTCTCTCTCTCTCACTCTCTGTATCTCTCCCTCCCTCCCTCTCTCTCTCTGACTTTCATTCATTCATTCATTCATTCATTCATTCATTCATTCATTCCTCTCTCTTCATATAACAAACAAGCTCATGAACATAGAACAGACAGACAGACAGCTAGTACAGTCAGACAAACAGACAGACAGACTGACAAACTGACAGGCAGACGCCAAGTTGACATAGGCGGGAGTGCAGCGTGTTTGAGGTGGTCTTTTAGTGCAGTCTCTCTTCATCTGACGCACAGGAACGTTTGACTGATAGACAGACAGACAAACAGACAGACAGACAGACAGAGAGATAGGGAGACTGAGTGACAGATACAGACAGTGTAGCAGACATGGAGAAAGGCTGCAGTGAGGCAAGTTAGCGTGGTTTCTTTAGTACAGTCTTCTTGTCATCATCAGCTAACACGTCAGGAGGTTGGTTAAACAGACCGACTGACAGACTGACTGACAGACAGACAGACAAACAGACAGACTGAGAGACTGATAGAGAGAGACAGAGACACAGAGAGACAAAGAGATAGACAGAGAGATGCAGACAGACAAGCAGGCAGAGAGAGAGGGGTGGAGAGAGAGAGATGGAGGGAGAAGACAGACAGACAGACAGAGACACAGAGAGGCAGACAGACAGATAGATATATAGATAGATAGATAGATAGATAGATAGATAGATAGATAGATAGATAGATAGATAGATAGATAGATAGATAGATAGACAGACAGACAGACAGACAGACAGACAGACAGACAGACAGACAGACAGACAGACAGACAGACAGACAAACTGAAAGACAAATTGAGAGACAATGAAGAGGTTAGGCTTGGTTCCTCACTGTTATCTAGCATCAAAGTATACACACACAGGCACATACACACACATACACACATACACACACACATACACACACACACAAACACACACCACACACACACACACACACACACACACACACACACACACACACACACACACACACACACACACCACACTGAGGTCAGAGAAACAGACAGACAGACAGACTGATGACGGTTTTAGTCACACATAATAGACTTGAGATTGCCAGACAGACAGACAGACTGGCAGGCAGGCTGTCAAGCGCCTTGGCTTCAGTACAGTACCCCAGTTCAACCAGCTGTAAAAGAATGGGTACCTGCCCTCTTTTAGGGTCAGGGAAGGTAACGCAGCGAGGGAGAGGAAAGGAGCACCGTCTTCAGTATGCTTACTTGCCCCCTAGAGAAGCTGAGGTCTCTGATGCCTCGCTCCCCTACGACCACACAGGTTATGGGAACACCTGTATTTTTACGTTTGCCACCACTGCATTTTTTTTTTACTCCATCTATTGCCTCCGATATAATATTATAATATCCGTCCAATCTTTGACCCAGCCACCGTTCATTCATTCCACTATCCGCTGCTGTGGTTGTCTTTTCTCTCTTCACTCCACATCCCCCCCCTTCCAGTTTTGTAAAAGAAAAACCCTTCCAGCCCTTCCCTATCCCCATCCCCAACTCTACATCCAATCACTCCGATATCCCACTCCACTATTCCCTTCAATATTTGTCCAGTCTTAGCCCCCTTAATTCACTCCAGTATCCGTCAAAATATGGAACCCCCACCCCCACCCTCTTCAAACTATTCACCCCCACCCTTCACCCCCACTATCCACTCCACTATTCACTCCAACTAGCCCCCCCCCCCCCCCCCCCCCCCCCCCCCCACCTCTTCATCCTGACATTTTTCATCTTTTTTTCTTTACCAAACTCTTCACCTGACTATCCACCCCCATTATTCACCCTCTCCCACCTCCACCCCCATCCCACCTCACTTTTCATCCCCCCACCCCCCACCACCCCCACCCCCCACCCCTCACCACCCACCACCCATCGATCCACCCACACTCTCCCTGGCCCTACTTCTTTCAGCGGCGAAGCTTTCTTGTGTCTCAGAGTGAAAGGGCTTTTTTTCCTTAACAGCAAGTTCATCATAGTAATTTGTTTTTTCTAAAGCAGGATGTAAATTGGCACACTAAAAGCAAACTCTACGTAACGCACTTTTTTGCAACCGCAAGAATGAAACATGCACATTATGTTATAGCTATGTAGAGCTATGTAAGTAAAACAATTTTTTTTTTTTTTTTAAAGAAAATCAGGGGACAAAAGCAACGAAAGAGAGACCAGGGGTTGTTGAGAGAGAGAGAGAGAGATGTGGGACGGGGGGAGGGGGGGGGAAGAGAGAGGAGAGAGGAGAGAGGAGAGAGAGAGAGAGAGAGAAGAGAGAGAGAGAGGAGAGAGAGAGAGAGGAGAGAGAGAGGCAGACAGACAGACAGAGACAGACAGACAGACAGACAGACAGACAGACAGACAGACAGACAGACAAAGAGCGATCAAATAACACGTATGTAATTTCTCTCTCTGTCTCTGTCTCACAGACACACACATACATACACGCACACACACATGCATGCACACACGGACGCACACATACAAGTTCGCACGGACGAACTCACGCACGTACGTACACATACACACACGCACCCACGCATGCACACTGCACACAACACACACACACACACACCACACACACCACACACACACACACACACACACACACACACACACACGAAAGAGACACGAACGAGAGCGGGCGTACAGAGCAACAGACAGACAAACAGGACAGACAGTGATTGATTCGATGTAAAAGTGCAAAAAGGCTCTCCCGTGTTGTGAATTTACAATAAACTTTCAACTGTCCTGACGATGAGAAGA
>CM060337.1:25654509-25689509 GCA_030674155.1 Stramonita haemastoma
ACTCGTGATCACAAGAAGACTCAGTACAAACTCATATCCGCCACAAGCTTCCAGAAGGTCACGCTGACCGCGCCGTGGACGGCAACCTGATTTGAACCTCAGCTGTACCATTCTGGACAATCTGTACGGCAAGTACCCACTGTGGACTGTGGACCTGGGCCACAGAGGAAAGTGTCCGGGTGGTCATTACACGGGCGGGGACGGACAAGGTCAGCACCGTGAGTTTCTGTGTTTGTGTGAGTGTGTGAGTGTCTGGTTGGAATCTGTACGGAAGGTGGGGGGTGTGTGTGTGTGGGTGGGTGCGGGGTGGTATGTTGTGTGTGTGTGGGTGTGTGGTGTGTGTGTAGTGTGTGTGTAGTGTTGTGTGTGGGGGGGGAGTGTTGTGTGTGTAGTGTGTGGGGGGTGGGTAGGTGGGTGTGTTGTGTGTGTAGTGTGTGTGTGTGTGGTGTGTTGTGTGTGTGGTGTGGGGGGGGTGTAGGTGTGTGTAGTGTGTGGTAGTGTGTGTGTGTGTAGTGTGTGTGTGTGTGTGTGTGTGTGTGTGTGTGTGGTGTGTGTGTGTGTGGGTGTGGTGTGGTGTGGTGTGTGTGTGTGGTGTGGTGTGTGTGTGTGGTAGTGTGGTAGTGTGTGGTGTGTGGTGGGGGTAGTGTGTTGTGTGTGAGTGTGTGTGTGTGCGTGTGTGTGTGTGTGCGTGTGCGTGTGTGTGTGTGTGTGTGTGTGCGTCGTGTGTGTGTGTGTATGTGTGTGTGTGTGATATTCCCGAGAAGACTTTTGTGCAACCTTACTAATAAGATTATGACAACGACGACGATAAGGATGACGATGGTAGCTCTAGTAATGATGATAATGATGAAAGGAAGAAGAAGACCATTTTCTTTAACACTTCCAGAAAAAAAATCCATTAAACTAACTCTCTCTCTCTCCTCTCTCTCTCTCCTCTCTCTCTCTCTCTCTCTCTCTCTCTCTCTCTCTCTCTCTCTCTCTCTCTCTCTCTCTCTCTCTCTCTCTCTCTCTCTCTCTCTCTCTCTCTCTCAGTATAAGAACAACCAGGACTTGTTTATTTTTGTTTTATTGTTTGTTTTGTATTTGTTGTTGCTGCTGCTGCTGCTGTTGCTGCTGCTGCCTCATCTCCTTTTGTAACATCCCCGTCCAGAACCAAGACAAATCAATGACAGTAGTTAACAATGACAGATGAGAGATGTTTGTTTAAGTTGATGAGCACAGCTGTCAGCTTCACTCACTTTCAGCTCCTCTCAGCTGCTAATTATTCAATCCCATCCCAGCCCAGTTGGGGCCAGCTGGTGCTAATTATTTATAACAGGAATTGACCACACTTCGACTAGGTAAAACGAAAGGGCATACTAAATATAGCACTCTTTGACTGAGTGATGTTGGATTTGTGTGCTGTGTCGATGAGGAAAATTGTGCTAACAAAGGAAGATGTTGTTGTTTCACTTTACATCTGTTTACTCAAAGTGATATTAGACAATGGGACGGTGGAGGGAAGGGGGCAATTGTGTTGATGGACATGTGCAGTAAAATGGGTGTTTGTTTGTTTCTTAATAATAACTGAAGGAAGATGCTTTCTCTACTCCTATGTGCAGAAAAATCCACCTCGTTCCGAGAGTACATGAACAACTTAGACCAGCTGGTGGTCTACGTGGAGACAAGGTGCAGAAGAAAGAGGACGACCACGACGAGTCCTACGCCAGCGGCAACATGTGCAACTACATCAACAGCCTCAACAACGCCCTCTTCGCGCCCAAGCTGGTCATGCAATGTGTGCGCACACACGAAGGCCGCTACGTCCTCATCGAAGCCTGGGGTCGCAACATCGGCTGGAGCCGTCTCTTCGGAGCGGTGCTCTGTGAGGTGCAGGTCTTCGCTTAGATGAAGCCTGGGCCCGCCTCCTCCTCGCCTTCCTCCTCTCCTCCTCCTCCTCCTCTGCCTCCTCATCCTCCTCCTCATCCTCATCCTCTTCTTCTTCCTAGGGGACATGAGTGTGTTGGGTAACTACAGTGTGGGTCCAGCCTGTTCTGAGACTGAACTCTATGTTTTGTGAAGTGGTGAACGATGTTTCGGAATCCTGACAGTATAGAGCAAACAGGCAAAAAGTAGCAGCATAGCTGACAGGGGAAATGGAAGGTGGGAACAGCCCCCTTGCTGAGGTGTCAAGTCCTCTGTCTACGTTTCACACACAAAAAAAGAACGAACATGGCTATGAGTTTCAAGGATGTTGAGGCGAGATCTTGAAAGTTTAAAAAGTGATGCCCTGAGAATCGTGTTGAGTTCTTGTGTTGATGATGCTGAACCGGATAGATTTGTGAAGGATACGGAGCTAGCCACGCCGGTCATTGCTGCTTATAGTGTGGATTTCTTAAGACTCTGGGCCAGTTCAAAACTTTGAGATGGATGACCATTTATGGACATCGGGGCGGAGAACGTATTAAGGACACGAAGTTGTGGCTGTGTGATGTTTGACACTTTGGCAGAGCGATATATAGGAGAGGGTGTTGGGGATGGATTGTGGAGACTAGACTGTGGCCTGTGGGTTTCTGTGTTAACTAACTACCTCTCTTCTGGCTCCCTCCCCCCATCCCACAGGGTTGGCGGTTCGGACCTCACGGACATTGGTTTTAGTGATTGGCAGTTATGGATAGGCTGCTGCATGTCCCGCCTCGAGTGACTTATTAAGTGTCGTTTTTTTTGTGATTCTTGGGGAATAGTGAGGGAATGGGAAGACTTAGCTCCCCCCACCCACTGCAACAACACACACACAACACACACACACACACACACACACACCACACACAACACACACACACACACACACCACACACACAACCACACACACACAACTACCACACATTTATATGATAACACCACTAACAAACATTTGGAGAAACAAAAAATTTATAGTGACAGAAACCCCCACCCCCACCCTACCTCCTCAACCATCAGTTTATTTTATCAGTTTGTTCATTAGTGTCCCAAAACATAGACACAAGATGGTCTCTCCTTTTTGCAACACCTGTGATTTTAAACGGAAAAAAGACTTTATTTGACCACTACACTATTCACAAGTATTCATAAATTCTTCTCTCTTTTTTTGCAACACCTGTGATTTTAACAGGAAAGAGACTTTATTTGACCACTACACTATTCACAATGCATTCATGAACTTTAGGCCCTCATGATATATATATTCGAAAGTTCCTACTAAGCTACCCCTATCTCTGGCAGTCAACAGAGGTGTCTCGCGCCAGGATTTTCCTGCAGTGAAAAGTGACTACTGTTGCTGTGTGATGAACATTCTAAAATATATACTCCCTGTCATTCACCAAAAGGAAAAGGTCCACACAGCTGTCGGTTCCCCCCACTTTCAGCTCCTCTTAGCTGCTCTCTATCCCAGCTCAGCCGGTGCTAAGTATAGCAGAAACTTCCCGCACTTGGACTTGGTAAAAGGAAGGGGTAATTTTAGCATTGGGCCCTGGACCCTTGACTGAGTTATGCTGGATTTGTGCACTGTGTCCACCCACACACGCAGCACGCAGGTGTGACAAACACACACAACACAGGCTGGAGAGATGAGAGGAGAGACAGGAGAGAAGAGAAGAGAAGAGGATGGGAAGGAAGAAAGGAGAGAAGAGGAGAGAGGACTGTGAACAAGCCGCCAAACTGTCTTGAACCCTGGAGTTGTCTTGAAGAAAGCAACAATCGTTCTCCCAGAGAATATAGTTGGGGAGCAGACTTTCTTCTGCATGGCAACAATGGACACTTTTCGCCAGTGGCAGACAGGACAGGACCAGGACAGATAACAAAGACACAACAGTGAGACCGACCATCACACTCTGACCTGTCCTTGTGTGTGTGTGTGTTTCCTTCTCAGACTGTGTGTCTGCTTCACACACGGAATGGGTCCACGATGTCCCAGCAAAGAGACTGCGTGGTCAGCATGTCCAGGCAAGGCCAGACCATGGCTATAATGGACCATGGCTGTAATGGACCATCCCTATTATCATGCTGAAGGAAAGACAGACCCACGGACAGAAAAACTGAACAGAGCTGTGTTCTACCTTCACCAGGCCAGAAATTTATTTGCAACTGTCCGAAGTGACTGTTCGTATAGACAGGAAACAAAAAGACAAAAAAAAAACAGAGACTGTGTGTATATAATATATATTATGTGTACATAACTCCCAACTATAGCCAGTGATGTAGCAGAAGAAATGATATCTGAATCAGGCCACATATTGCCAGCCAACTTTATCGTAAGATTTTTTTCGTGAACATTTTCGTCATCCCCCCTCATCTCCCTCACATCATCAGCTGATATTACTAAAGAAAGTGTGTGTATCATTGGACAAAATCTCTTATTGTTCAAAGAAGCTCTTCTTCATTGGTCCAGTTTCTTTTTGTTGAAGAACGCTCTTCATTCATTGGTCACAATCTCTTCTCATTCAAGAGAACTCTTTCACTACTGGTCACAATGCAGGCTTGTTGTTTAAAAAAGCTCTTCATTCGTTGGCCAGAAACCCCTATCATTAAAGAAAGCTCCTTGTTCATTGGTCACAATTTATAATCATCAAAGAAAGCTCCTCTTTCATTGGTCACAATCTCTTATCATCAAAGAAAGTCTTTGTCCATTGGTCACAAACTCTAATCATCAAAGAAAACTCCTAGTTCATTGGTCACAATTTCTAATCATCAAAGAAAGGTCTTTCTTCATTGGTCACAATTTCTTATTACTGAGCAAAGCTTTTCATTCTTTGGTCACATTCTTTGATCATTTAAAGAAAGCTTTTCATTCATTGGTCGGAATCTCTTACGGCTTAATTAACAAAATGTCTTGATGTATGACTACTTTGTCCCTGCAATGTGCCAGTAAAGAAAAGAATGGCATTTGTTGCTGGTTTGTTTGGTTCTCTGTTAATTTATTTCTGTATTATCATGTTGTTTTACTGCTCTAAACAAACCATGTCTTTGGGGGTTTTTTCATGGCTGGCTTCTAACCCTCACCCCCCCCCCCCCCTCCACTCTGTCTGTGACATA
This sequence comes from Stramonita haemastoma, assembly GCA_030674155.1. Classification (NCBI taxonomy): domain Eukaryota; kingdom Metazoa; phylum Mollusca; class Gastropoda; order Neogastropoda; family Muricidae; genus Stramonita; species Stramonita haemastoma. The sequence continues at coordinate 25,659,559 of CM060337.1, forward strand.
TATCCATCCCCTATGGCTAACCTTTTCCTTTGGTGTGAGTGTTATTGTTGTTGTTTTCTTGATTGAAAATCGATTATGTAATGAAATTTGTGTTGTCTGTTGATTAGTGATTTACCGGATTGTCTTGCCAAACTAACGCCATAATCAGTATAGCATTGTGGAAAGGTATGCTAAGGCAGGCTATGCACCCCTCCTCTCTCTCTCTCTCTCTCTCTCTCTCTCTCTCCTCTCTCTCTCTCTCTCTCTCTCCTCTCTCTCTCTCTCTCTCTCTCTCTCTCTCTCTCTCTCTTCTCTCCTCTGCATTGTTATTGTTAGTCAGGGTAGAACCATTTTGACCTATGCCTGTTAGCTCCTGAAAGCACAAACGAACCCTATTTGCCAATTTGATTATATGATAATTGAAATAGTGATGGGGGATAGGGTTGTTTTGTTTGTCAAGATTAGCTTGTGAAACTAGTGTTATTCTTGAGATTATCGTTGTAAAACCCCATATATCAGCCAGGGATATATATATATATATTGTATTGTATTGTGTATGTTGTATTATGTTTGTTGTGTGTGTGTGTGTGTGTTGTGTGTGTGTGCGCGCGCGCGTGCGTGCGTGTGTATGTGTGTGTGTGTGTTTGTGTTACAAAAGAAATATCAGAGCTCAGATTTAGATCAGATGTCTTGAGTGGAAGCAAACAGCAATGGGTGGTGAAGGCATTAGAAACTGGTACAAGAACATTCTGCTGTTACAAGAGTAGTTGGTAATGGTAAAAGGGAAAGGTGTCCCATAACCTATGTGGTCGTGGGGGAGCGAGGCATCAGAGACCTCAGCTTCTCTAGGGGCCAGCATATTGAGGGCGGCGCCCATCTCCTCTCCCTCGCTGCTTTACCTTCCCTGACCCTAAAGAGGGCAGGTACCCATTTACAGCTGGTGAACAGGGGGGACTTGTACTAAAGCCAAAGCGCACAAACGGTCACCCATCCAGAGTTTGGTAACCACTTCGATGCTGCTTAACATAAGCTGAGGAAAGCGAGTGTTCTGACCACTGAGCTATCCTGGCCCATGAGAGTAGATGACTGTCGTGTAAATTTCCCACTAACATCCTAAGTGCTGATGATTATAGTATTACCACACTTTACATAATGTAGTCTCATCAGTTGCTCTCACCCGAGTGCGAATTCAGAACTATCAAAATGCTAAGAAATTCAAGTAAAACTTTAGATTGGTGTGCCAATGTAACCCTCAGGGCAAAGAAGAAGCTATAAACGTCTTCTTCAAATCGTTGTTGTTATGTTGTAAGGATGGAAGTGAACCCCAAACCGAGCTTACAAATCAAAAACGAAGTCTATCATAACAAGATGGATATTAAAAGCCTCATGCTACTCTAGATCCCCCTACCCCCCACCACTAACTATTATTTCCCTGATGACTAAACCTAAGAGGAATTGTTTGGTCAAATGGATGAAAACACCATTTTCTGAAATATAGTCACCACCACTAAATTCAGCTGCTGTAGGAACTGCAAATTCAGACTGAAAAAGAATACACCCAGACAGGCAAGTGTAGTAGTAGTAGTAGACTTCAAATCTCCAGAAAGAGATTAATGCCTGTACCTTTTCAGATCGTTACCTTCTGGTTTTATTCGTTCTATCTTTCTAATTTGGTTTTGGTTTATCGTTTGTTATGTCCTAATGGTGTCCCCCTCCCCCCAACATCGTTCCTGTAACTGTTGTCGTGACTTTTAAAGAGCATAAATATTGTTGTTGTTGTTGTTTGTTGTGTGTGTGTGTGGTGCCTTCGTTTTAACGTCTATCCACTAAAAAAGTGATTTTAGACAATAGTTTTTAGATATTATCGTTATAGTGTGTGTATGAAACTGCAAACATGAGCACATGTGTGGATGTTGTTGTTGTTGTTGTTGTTGTTGCTGTTGCTGCTGTTGTGTTGTTGTTTTGCGTGTTTTTTAGGGTTCATGACTCTGAAGCAGTCAGTGTCCCTTAGCCATGATGTGGCCACGTGTGATATAGAACAGTACGTACCTCACCTGTCTGCTGTCTGTTGGTTCTCTTGCCCATTGGTCTTGTGGAGGAATCTGACTGGCAGCGGATCGGGCAGTTGTGTCCGTGCTTTTGGACGATGATAGATGTGCCCAGTACTTTTTGAAACAGGTGCATAATTATTTATTTTTTTTTGATATGTTAGGGGATTTTTTTTCCCTTGCAAGAATATTTATGACAGACTTTTGCAAATCAAAATTAATGAGCGCTCTCTCTCTCTCTCTCTCCTCCTCTCTCTCTCTCTCTCTCTCTCTCTCTCTCTCTCTCTCTCTCTCTCTCTCTCTCTCCTCTCTCTCTTCTCTCTCTCTCCTCCTCACTCTCTGCTCTCTCTCTCTCTCTCTCTCTCTCTCTCTCTCTCTCTCTTCTCTCTCTCTCTCTGTTCTCTCTTTTCTCTCTCTCTCTCTCTCTCTCTCTCTCTCTCTCTCTCTCTCTCTCTCTCTCTCTGTGTGTGTACAGGCAGCTATACCTATCCTGTCATTTTGAGGTGAAGAGAATCGGCGCTAAGGACATGAATAATGAATCAGTCATTTAGACCGCTACAAAGCAGCAATCAAAATCAAATAATATATATAATATATAAATGAAATAACGAATCCAAAAATCTTCAGAGCAGAAAAGAACCTTCTTCAAAGTAAACTATTGTTGTAGGCTGTGGAGTTTTGAGACAGTATTCTGGGGCTGATTATGACATTGTCACATGATTCTGAAAACTGTTAGCTCGGAATCAGTAAAGAGGGGTTTAACTCCATTTTCTTTTCTTTTTGGAAAAGGGGGGGGGGGGGGGGTGATTTAGTTACGCATTCTAGTGTCCCAGTTTTCTATGTTAGAAAACCTGTGTCAGAAATCTGGTCAGAATTCCTTTTGCTTTTCACTGTGTTCTGCTGTTTACTCTTTTCTTTCCTTCAAGTCAGTCCTTTTGCTGTCATCAGCATATATCTCAAGCCCTTTCATGTTAGGGTTGTTGTTTTTAAACGAGTATATAAACACGTTTTCCCTATCACTGGATTTGTAAAGGTTTCTTTTTCTTGAGCATTCAAGAGACATTTTAATCCACATACTGTGACAGTTTGGTGTAAGTGTCTGTGTTTAGTGATGTGTTTCGATATGGTTTATCATGGCTGTTGTGAGACGTTTTATTCAGGGTTTTATATGCTTTAATGTCTTACTTTTAGCCAATCTTTGCCCCCCAGATGTTGTTGAAGGCATGGTTTAATCAGGTGAAAGCCTTTTTGCAGGCTGTGTTTGCTGGGAATATTTAGCCTCTGTACTGCACTGCACTCAGCAATCTGGCTGGGGTTGTAAAAGCCAAAATGACGGAATAAGATGGTTAATTTCTGAATATTGATACTTTTGGTGATAATAACCTCATGTGTGTGCTTGTTTATGTGATATATATATAGCTTCACCCCGACTTGTGCTATTTCCCCGACAGCACTGTAACCACAGACATCAGTATGGGTGTAGATAGTATTTCTTCAAGCTTTGGCACTTGTAATGACCAGAACAGCGGTAGTGATAGCAGTGTGCCCTGTGCAACCCCAATATGATTTCTGTATTTATAGTTCACTTGTGAGAACTGGCTGTAACAAAGGTTAGGTAGCCTAGCTGCTGGATTGACTCAGCCTCTTGTTGTTGGTGGTGATATAATTATTGTCGTCGTGGTTGTGATGTTGTCATGTCGCCAATGTTGAAGGCGTATTACGCATATTACATATATTTGTCAGTAATGTAATATTGTGTATATCAAATCAAATCTTGTTTAGTGATGTAATTCTCTCTTTTTTTTAGTTTATCAAATTTGATGTCCTTTCTCAGTTTGTGATTATTTTATGCATATGATTTGCATATAGCGGATGCATTATGTATCACCATTTCATTGGGGGGTGGGGGGGGGGGGGGGGCCTTTTCCTCTTTTTTTTCCTTTCTTTTTTTTGGGGGGAGTATGTTTTTCTTTTTTTTCACCTGTTTATTTCTTTGTCTTCTTTTATTTTTTTCTTTCGTTATCATTTTTTCTTTCCTCTCTTTTCAACATCTTTTACTGTTAAATTTTATCTTATTTTTCTTTATATTTTTTGCGCGCTTATTTCTATGATTGACTTTCCTCTTTATTTTTATTTTTCGTTCTTTCTTTCTGTCTTCATTCTCTTCCCTTTCTTTCCTGCTTTTTTTCTTTCTTTTTTTTTTTTTTTAAAATTTTCCGTCTTTCTATTTTTTTTCTTTCACACAAAAAGTTGGGTCGGGGCAGGGATTAAAACAGTTTGTACTTAAGTTTGCAAAGTTTGCAACCATATTTCACAGATGATAAAGTTTCATAAATTATCTAATTTCCTGGCTAATCTAGGAGCCGTAAGTACAGTGTTGCAGTTACATCAATACATCATTTCCCTCTTTTACAAATTATTTCATTGTCTCTGTGAACGGAACAAAACAAAACAGGCCTTGATCAGAAGAGGCAACATTCCCGAAGTCAAAATGCGGCTACCTTCATAGTGGGCTAGAACAGTCGCATACACAAAACTCTCATCATTTGGGTGAACCTCAGAGCTCTAGCCCAGGAACGACTAATTAATAAAAACTGATTAGAAAAAAAAGATGAAACAAAACAACAAAAAAAGAAGCAGGATATTTCAGGTCGACTTACGACGTCTAATCATGAGTATGTACGCAGGATGTCTATGATTTTAACAATCTCTTCATTCGTACTGTATATAATTGTGCAAAAATCAGCTGACCAACATGTTTTGTGATCTGACATTCATAGTTAATACTAATGATACGATAATGATGATGATAATAATAATAACAACCCATAATAACTATAATCATAATCAACAGTGATAATAATTATAATTATGCGCGTATGTAATTATATTACCCCCCCCCCCCCCCCCCCTCTCAAAACCATCTCTTTTGCGAGGGAACATGAAAAAACGGTGTTAACACTTACCCTTGGATATAGTAAGTGTTACAAAGAGGAATTGATTTTCCTTGCTTTTTTATGTGAATCATTATTGCCTGTCCAGCCTGCTAGTACAGATTAGGTTGCTGCTAACCATGACTTATAAAGCAATACTCCTACGGGGCTACATAATGATAATAATAATAATGTTATTATGCTCCTCCTACCCTTCTGAGATCTTTACAGCTGTGTATGCGGCGATGTTATTGGTTTTGTCAAGAAGTATTATGTTTGTTTGGTGTGGGCAAGGGGGGAGGGGTTGTTTTTTTTTTGGTAGGGGTTTGGGGTTGGGGTAGGGGGTCACTTTTTTTTTCGTTTCTGTATAAAGAAAAGAGAGGGCGGAGATTTTCGTTGACAGATTGTTTCCAGTGACGGGAGCAATGTTCCACTGTCATATTGAAGGGTACTTTGAGAGAGCTATGTCACAAACCTGTGACGTAGATATGGGGAAAAGGTGAAGTTGCCTAGCTTTGTACATAATGGCCTGCACTAACTTATGTATACATGTGCGTGTAATACTCCTTTTCCCTAAAAACTTGACCGGGCTAGCTACTGTGCTCTGTTCTGCACGGTTCTATTCGGTTCGGTTCCATGATATTTATCATTGTCATTCAGAGTAATTTTGGGGGGTTAGTGCATGTCTTCCTTTTTTTTTTTTTTTTTACATAGTTGTTGGCTATTTATTTTCTTTTTTTTTGTTAGTGTGTGTGTGTGTGTTGTGGTGTGGTGTGTGTGTGTGTGTGTGTGTGTGTGTGTGTGTGTGTGTGTGTGTGTGTGTGGTGTGTGTGTGTGTGTGTGTGTGTGTGTTGTGTGTGTGTGCGTGTGTGTGTGTGTGTTGGTGTGTGTGTGTGTGTGTGTGTGTGTGTGTGTGTGTGTGTGTGTGTGTGTGTGTGTGTGTGTGTGTGTGTGTGTGTGAGTGTGCGTGTGTGCAGTGTGTGTGTGTGTGTGTGTGTGTGTGTGCGGCGCTGGGCGCGTGTGTGTGTGTTGTGTGTGTGTGTGTTGTGTGTGCGCGTATGTGTGTTGTCGTGTCGTTTCTGTTCATCTTAATCAAAAACTGTTAGAAACTAGCCACATCCATTATCTATGGAAGTTGTTGTTTTTATAATTCTCCCCCCCCCCCCCACCCCCCATGCCTGTCTTGCGAATCTCTCTACGGCGATTTTTTTTTGTTTGCCCGCGCGAGGGGTGGGTGGGGTGGGATGGGGTTGGGTGGAGGTGACAGGGGGTGGGGGAGGGGGGATTGGAGGGAGGAGGATCTATTTTCTGTTGTCCATCTTTGTGATGTGTATTGAAGGAGGAAAAAAACAGCTCTGTGAATGAGAGCTGAGGCGTTTTTCCTTCTTCATCTCTTTGAGTTTGTTGCATTGACATGACATGTATAGTGTCCCAAACAGACCCTTGGGTGTATTGTACTATTATCAGCTTTAATCATCAATAAAAACGAACAAAAAAACCCAAATCGACTCCTTTTTTCTTCTTCTTGCCTTGGAGTGCATGATTGTTGTATTGTACTGTGTGCACAGTGTGTTTGTGTGTAGGGGGGAGGGGGGGGGGGGGGGGCGGGTGTGTGTGTGTGTGTGTGTGTGTGTGTGTGTGTGTGTGTGTGTGTGTGTGTGTTGTGTTGTGTGTGTGTGGTTGTGTTGTGTTGTGTTGTGTTGTGTTGTGTTGTGTTGTGTTGTGTTGTGTTGTGTTTGTGTTTGTGTTGTGTTATGTTTGTGTGTGTGTGTGTGTGTGTGTGCTGTGTGTGTTATGTGTGTGTGTGTGTGTGTGTGTGTGTGTGTGTGTGTGTGTGTGTGTGTGTGATATGTGTGTGTGTTGTGTGTTGTGTGTGTGTGTGCATGTGTGTGTGTGTGTGGGTGGGTGTTGTGTGTGTGTGTTTTATTCATATTTTATTCTTTTATATCGAGGATAATGGAATACGCACTCTTGTGCTTTTTTACAACCAGTCCCCATGTGTATGCAGTTTTTTAAATCTTGTCATCTGTTCCCACCGGTAGACAATGGCCTACTCTTAGGAAAAGCGGAACAGGATTTAACAGGTGCGCAAGATGTTCTGCGTGCGTTCGCAAACGGGGCCTCGGTTTATAGTCTCGTGTGTTTGTGTGTATGTGTGTGTGTGTGAGTTCGTGCGTGTGTGCGCACGTGTGTGTGTGTGTTTGTCTGTGTGTGTGCGTTTGTGTGTATGTGTCTGTGTCTCTGTGTGTTTGTGAATCTCTGTGTCTGTGTCTCTATGTCTGTGTTTCTGTGTGTTTGTGTGTATGTGTGTGTGAAGGATAGGGGTGGAGGGCGGGGGTTGCATGGTCAAAGTCAGAGATAGATTGGTGCAGTGGTCAATCCTTTCCCTGTGGACGTGTGACCCCATAGAGAAGGATATGACACGGCCTGACAAGCCTAGGTGAAGTATGGCCAGACCTGGGTGGAGTGATGTGATCAGGTGGAGAAGCGTGGGAACAGCAGGACAGAAACGTTACACAAGGTGAAGCAAAACACAAAAACCCTTTTATGTATGTATGTATGTATGTATGTATGTATGTATGTATGTATGTATGTATGTATGTATGTATGTATGTATGTATGTATGTACGTATGTATGTATGTATGTATGTATGTACGTACGTACGTACGTACGTACGTACGTACGTACGTACGTACGTATGTATGTATGTATGTATGTATGTACGTATGTATGTATGTATACATATATGTGTGTGTGTGTATGATTACACACACGCACACACACACACACACACACACACACACACACACATACACACACACACACACACACACACACACACACACACAGATATATATTATATATATATATATATATATATATATATATATATATATATATATATATATATAATATATATATATATATATATATATATATATGAGACTCGAAACCGAGGCCCCGTGTGTGAATGCACGCAGAACATCTTGCGCACACGTTAAAATCCCGTTCGCCTTTCGGAAGAGCAGGCCATCGTGTGCCGGTAGGAACGGATGACAAAATTATAACAAACCAGACCAGACCAGCCGCCATGGCGCAGTGGTTAGCGCCTTGGATTCCAGACTAGAAGGTCGCGGGTTCGAATCCCATAAGTGATAGGGATTTTTCGAGCTCCGGCCGGCTCCTACCCAGAGTGAGTGTGCTGTGGGCTCAGTGGGGAGACTGGGACCACACAGTCGAGCTTCATCCACTTTACGAATGCAAATTTGAGAGTGTTGCTCAAATTACCTGACCAACACTGCAGGTGTCTGTATCTCTTGGGCCTGGTTGACGCCGGATATATTATGATAGTAAGCGTAGAGAACAACCCTGCCAAGTAGTCTCAAAGCGGATGCACCTCCACAGCAGCAGCATCATTACATCATCCTCATCATCATTGATCATCATGCAATAATAAAAATTGCCTCTGATTCGGTGGCCCCCGTTGCTCTGGTCTCATGGTGACCTCAGATTCGGTTTCCCCATACGCTTCTGTGGCGAGTTTGTGCCAAAGCCTTTGGGGTTGGAGGTTCGCGGGGAGGCGGTCGTTGGAGGGACGTTGTGGTGGTCGCCACCTCGGGTGGGTGGCTCACTCAGTCTGGCTCCGCGACTGAGCTAATACTGTCGTTAGTAGGGGGCTTAGCAGGTGGTGTCCTGCGTATGTTAGCTCAGAACAGGCACCACTGAACACCACCAAAGTGACCCAGCAGAAGTGCAGGGCCCCTCTGGCTGGTGGCCCCTCGGCGGCCTAATATTGATGGGCTCCTGTGGACTCCCGACCCGGGGGTGAGACACAACGAATCTGGGTATGGCTGTGGCGGGGAGATTGAAATGAGCGGCGTGGGAGCAACAGGACGGGGACGTCACAGAAGACGAGGCACCAAATAAAATAAAATAAAATAAAATAAATTATAACAAACCAGCATGCACACATGTGTCGTGTTTAGACACCATCCCTGAGGAAAAGTCGGGGAGTTAGAGTCCCAGAGTGGCTCGGGGCTGTAGGTATATGGCAACGTTCTGGTGGCTCCTGCGATGGTACAGGAACCATTCGTATTGGTCATTGCATTTCCAATGGATCATTCCAGTGCCGTGGAGAGGGGGGGGGGGGGGGTCTGCTGCATGGGTAACAGCTTGCCCTCCATGCATACATGCCCAGGCTTTGAGCTCTAAAGACTAGAGCGCAACTCCATAGTCTTCCGAGACTGATGGGTGCCTACTACTATATATATATATATATATATATATATATATATATATATATATATATATATATATATATATATAATATATATATATATATATATATATATATGTATATATATATATGTATATATATACCATAAAATCCCTAGCATACGCCCACCCCCCTGTGCACTGATTTAGGGCAAAATTGGGGGGTGGGCATTTGCTAGGGATAGACCCCTTTGCACAAAGTAATTTTTGTGCTCAACCGTGTAATTGAGTGAATCCCTCATCCACTCCACCCAGCAATCTCTGATGGAGTCTTTAAAAGGCTTGGCAGGAGCCACATCCACTGGCTGTGCCAAAGGGGTGCAGCCTGCAGGAATGAACACGGTGTCCACTTGCTGCGCTTGGAGTGCGTCCCTGACTTCCTGAGTCCTATGGGCACTGTAACAGTCCGGAAGCAGGAGGCAGCGTTCGACAGATGCCCCAAGGACACGCTGAATCCAGGCAATGATGGTGTCTCTGGTCATCCAGCCATTGGCCATCGCACATACACGAACATTGTCTGGCACCCTCAGCTGCAAAAATACCCGGGTTGGAATGTTCCCATTTCTCTCTTGCAAGATCACAAAAGCTGGCAATTCGGTTCCATCCGCTGCCGCCGTAAGTGCCATCGTGAAGCCTCGTTTTTCAGCCTTTGGGCTCTTGATTCTAACTTGTTTTGCACCTTTCTTGTTGTTGGTACGGGCTGGCATCATGTCATACCGGACCATCGTCTGATCCATGTTCATGATGTTGGACAGAGGATAACCATGGCGATGACGTAGTTGCAGAACGTTCCGTTGGAACTGAAGAAGTTGATCCTCAAAGTCTGCAGGGACCTTTTGGCTTGAGCTGGTTCCCTGTCGACAAGACACCAAGTGGCGCTGTTTCCAGCGACTTAACCATTTTGAAAGATACAGTGTAAGAATGTCGCTTCGGTATTTTGCAAAAATGGCACAGAGAGATTAACCAACTTCCGGCCATCAGGAAGCGTCGTCAAAGTACCGTCACTGACAGACAAAAGACGTCAGTGGAAAAAGCATGACGTAATTTTAATTTACTTTGTTGGGGATGGGTGGGAGTGAGGAGAGGGGACAAAGAATAAGAAAAAAGGAAAGAAACACGAAAAGGTAAAGAAGGGGGAAAAGATGACTTTTAGAACAGTCTACACAAATCCTAGGGAAAGTGAGCATAGTCTCTGAAAAAAGCAGGGTGGGCGTTTGCTAGGTAGTTACCCCTGTGCACAACTTTTGGCCCAAAGTGGGGGGTGGGCGTTTGCTAGATGGTGGGCTTATGCTAGGGATTTTACGGTATATATATATATATATATATATATATATATATATATATATATATATATTATATATATATATATATATACTTACTCCCAGGCTTTGCTCTCTCTCTCTCTCTCTCTCTCTCTCTCTCTCTCTCTCTCTCTCTCTCTCTCTCTCTCTCTCTCTCTCCATCTCTCTCTCTCTGGTATGAAATGTTATCTTTTAAGTCTCTCTGAACCCCCAAAAAAAACCCAGTGTAATGAATCTTTCAAAAGTCTTTCTGGACTACAAAATACAGGAGAGTAGACCAAGGAGGGAGAAAAAAAACAAGAAGGATGTGACGTAGAAAATAATAAACAAGGCAGAAACAAAAGAGAGGGATAGAAAAGGGGAAATTGAATTCCTAGTAGAGAATTTCGCATGAACTCACAACAATACAAAGCAGTGGCATTGGCAGAGTGTGTGTGTGTGTGTGTGTGTGTGTGTGCGTATTGTGTGTGTGTGTGTGTGTGTGTGTGTGTGTGTGTGTGCGTGCGTGCGTGCGTGTGTGTGTGTGTGTGTGTGCGTGCGTGCGTGCGTGCGTGCGTGCGTGTGTGTGTGTTGTGTGGTGTGTGTGTGTGTTTAGGATGGTTGTAAAAGGCTTGGTGATTCTACTGGAAGCCATGGGAACTTAACTCCAATGGCACAGTTCACACCAACCTTCTTCTGTGACAACCGTCTTCAGTGTTCGAGGAGATTTTTTCTCCTGGAGTTAACATCAGTGCTGACTCCACTCTCCCCAAAAGTCCATCGGATGAGACTATAAACCGAGGCCCGTGTGTGAACACACGCAGAACATCTTGCGCACACGTTAAATCCTGTTCCGCTTTTAGTAAGAGTAGGTCATCGTGTGCCAGTGGGAACAGATGACATTTACAAAACTGCATACACACGGGGACGGATGTAAAAAAGCACAAGAGTGCTTCTCTCGTTATCCTTGATATAAAGAAAAAATTCAAATAAAATAGATAATAAATAAAATAAATAAAAATAATAAAAATGACGCTTACCATGTGCTAATAAAGGTAAAAACCCCACCCCTGGTCTCGGAAAGGAATGGGCTCCAATATGTTTAGAGGGGTCAAGATACACAGTATGAAAGATCTAGGGTAATGTGAAAAGATCTAGGGTAGTGTCAAAAGATCTAGGGTAGTGTCAAAAGATCTAGGGTAATGTCAAAAGATCTAGGGTAATGTCAAAAGATCTAGGGTAGTGTCTGAAAGCTCTAGGGTGGTGTCAAACGATCTAGGGTAGTGTCAAAAGATCTAGGGTAGTGTCTGAAAAATCTAGGGAGTGTCAAAAGATCTAGGGTAGTGTATGAAAAGTCTAGGGTCGTGTCAAAATATGTAGGGGAGAGTCAAAAGATCTAGGGTAGTGTCAAACGATCTAGGGTCGTGTCTGAAAGATCTATGGTAGAGTAAAAATCTAGGGAGTGTCAAAAGATCTAGATAGTGTCGAAAGATCTAGGGAGTGTCAAAAGATCTTGTGGAGTGTATGAAAGATCTAGGGTAGTGTTAAAAGATCTAGGGAGTGTCAAAAGATCTGGTATGTCAAAAGATCTAGGGGAGCGCCAAAAGATCTAGGGGAGTGTCAAAAGATCTAAGGGAGTGTTAAAGATCTAAGGGAGTATCTGAAAGATCTAGCATAAAAAAGATCTAGGGTAGTGTCAAAAGATCTAGGGTAGTGTCAAAAGATCTATGGTAATATCAAAAGGTCTAGGGGAGTGTCAAAAGATCTCGGGGAATGTCAAAAGGTTATAGTAATGTGAAAAGATCTAAGGGGATGTCAAAGATCTAGGGGAATGTCAAAAGGTCTATAGTAATGTCAAAAGATCTAGGGAGTGTCAAAAGATCTAGGGGAATGTCAAAAGGTCTATAGTAATGTCAAAAGATCTAGGGGAGTGTCAAAAGATCTGCGGAATGTCAAAATATTTAGGGTAGTGTCAAAAGATCTAGGGGAGTGTCCAATCTACTCCTCACACAGTTGCCAAAAAAGTAGGTCATGTCATTTCAAGGTATTGAACAGCCGCTACTGACAGGAAAAGGGGTGGGGAAGGGAGGGTAAATTTGTTTCTAAGCAGTCCCAGAATATCTGAATAAGAATTTCCCTCTACAGCAGTTCTGTCTCGTTTGAACAGGTGTGCCCCTCTTTGTTGATCTGACAAAACAGAGTGCTCTTTTATTATCATTATTAATATCGGTTGACTTTTGTCAGGCTGACATCCTTTGTTACCTATATCTATATCGATCTTGCTGTGTGTGTTGATGGTTGATCAACATCAATATTCAAGCATGCATTAAAAAAAACTCTGGCTTTCTTCAAGTCAGGTATGTCAGCTTTTGGCGAATTTTTGTTTGTTCTGCAGGGTTGGGTTTTTTTAATTTATTTTACATACATTACACACTGTTTATTTTTGTCCAATGTTTTTGGCAAAGAAAACTGCTAGTGTGTTGTATTACTATTGTCTGTGAGACGTTCATATTTATAAAAACTGCTGTAGGGCTTGTCAGGTTCTTGTTAATTCTATTCGTTTTTTTGTTTTTTTTAATTTTTATTATTTATTCAATGTGGTCTGTAAACAGAGAGTTGTCATTCGTCATCTACATTCATGTCAGCTTAGATGATCGTCAAGAGGACAGTGAATTGCAAACATTGTGTGAGAAAGGAAGGGGTAGGTAACATGGAATTGAAAGGACAACACAATGGCCAAAGGAGCCTCTGTTTACTGTTTCAGTCTGCATTGTTCGCTTGTCCCTGTCTGTGGAATCATCTGCACAACACTTTTCTCAGCACAGGGCACTGTCATCTGCAATTTCTTGACGGGGAGTAGATGCCTGCTGATAGTGGTGGTGGTGGTGGCGGTGGTGGTGTGGTGGTGGTGGCAGTGGTGGTGGTGGTGGTGGTTTACTTAGTGCTGTTGTTACTGTTGTCACTGTCGTTGTTTAGCTTCAACGGAAGATACAATGCTGTCCAAATACCAAAGCTGTAGGCTGGTTCAACCTTAAAGTTGTAGGTTGGATCAATGTCAAAGCTGTAGGCTGGTTCAATGTTAAAGTTGTAGGCTGGATCAACGTCAAAGCTGTAGGCTGGTTCAATGTTAAAGCTGCTGATTTAACGTCAAAACTGTAGGCTGGTTCAACGTCAAAGCTGTAGGCTGGTTCAACGTCAAAGCTGTAGGCTGGTTCAACGTCAAAGCTGTAGGCTGATTTAACGTCAAAGCTGCTGGTTCAACGTTAAAGCTGCTGGTTCAACGTCAAAGATGTAGGCTAGTTCAACGTCAAAGCTGTTGGCTGGTTCAACATCAAAGCTGTAGGCTGGTTCAACGTCAAAGGTATAGGCTGGTTCAACGTCAAAGCTGTAGGCTGGTTCAACGTCAAAGCTGTAGGTTGGTTCAACGTCAAAGGTATAGGCTGGTTCAACGTCAAAGCTGTAGGCTGGTTCAACGTCAAAGCTGTAGGTTGGTTCAACGTCAAAGGTATAGGCTGGTTCAACGTCAAAGCTGTAGGCTGGTTCAACGTCAAAGCTGTAGGTTGGTTCAACGTCAAAGATATAGGCTGGTTCAACGTCAAAGATGTAGGCTGGTATGTATGTATGTATGTATGTATGTATGTATGTATGTATGTATGTATGTATGTATGTATGTATGTATGTATGTATGTATGTATGTATGTATGTATGTATACTTGTCTACCATCAACATCCTGTTGCACCCAAACTATATTAAAGCAAGTAGCACACACCATCTCTCTAACGTATGAAACCCAGCACAGTTTACCAGATATGTCAAGTTCAAGCAGCGTTTCATTGGCTTTGCGTGGTAACTTTTCTCTCGCTCGTTTGCAAAAGTTTAAGCCAAAAATCTTAAGTATGCTAGAATGAGAGAGAAGGGGGGCGGAGAGAGAGGGGGGGAGGGAGAGAGAGAGAGAGAGAGAGAGAGAGGGGGGGGGGGGAGAGAGAGAGAGAGAGAGAGAGAGAGAGAGAGAGAGAGAGAGAGAGAGAGAGAGAGAGAGAGAGAGAGAGAGAGAGAGAGAGATTGATATTGAGAGAGATAGATCAAATCAAACCAAATCAAATCAAATTCTTTTATTTCCAGGATAATGAATAAGCACTCATGTGCTTTGTTTATATCCAGTCCTTGCACACAGAGAGAGAGAGAGAGAGAGAGAGAGAGAGAGAGAGAGAGAGAGAGAGAGAGAGAGAGAGAGAGAGAGAGAGAGACAATGACAATGACAATGACAATGACAATTTTTTAATGAATTTAGGCCTCTGCCCATTTTCATGGGGTACAACAATGCCTACGAACACACGAATGCATATAATTATTAACAAGAAAGAATGAAAATATGAAAATGGTGGAAGGTGAAAAAGCAAAACAAACACAAAGCATTAATGATTCACATCAAGAGTTGTCACATTCTAGTTAGACAGGAGACCGAGTTTACTGTCTCTTAGTGTAAAAGCTTTGTACAGAAACCATGCTAGCTGTCTGATTAGTGAAATGTTCTGGGTGGCCATAAGGCTCACATATTTTGCTTTCTGAAAATGAATGGGAATCTTCTTTAGCATGTCTGGTCTCAAAGCAGAGTATGTAACGCACTGAAAACACATATGTAGTTCATTTTCTTCTGGTGCTTGACAAAATGGACATTCATTGTTTGTGCCTTCTACATTCACATAACGATTTTTTATGAATCCGGAGGTCACTGATACCAAAGCGCACTCGAATAAGGATGTCTCTGAAGCACTTTTGTTGCACACAGTCTAGATAAGTTTCTGGAATAAGGGAAGACTTGAAACATGAGTAAATATTAAACCTGTTACTGTTACAAACACATGTCATCCATTCTTGCATGTACACGTCCAGGAGTTTTTGCTTAAATGATAGCAAGAAATGCCCCTCGTTATCAACTCCTTGGTTTATCCAGACATACCCAAATCCCAAACTTTGTAGCATATGTTTAAGTTTAGAAACCCAGTTTATTTTTCCAGACTCATCTAAGTTTAACATCATTTGATAGGCTTGTTTTGGTAATCGTGTATTATCCATTTTAAGTAGACGAAGCCAATATTTTACTGCACGCATACGGCAGTTGATTTGTAGAGGATGTCTCCCGAGGTCACCATATACCATTTTATTCGGGGTTCGGCTGGAAACATTCAAGAATCTTTTGCACGCAAATAAATGTACTGACTCAACCAGATGATTTTCAGACAAAATGCCCCAAACTTCAGACGCATATAGAAGAATTGGTTGAATTTTAGAGTCAAATATTTTGAAAAACGTTTTCCTGGACATACTATTATACTGGTTATATATTTTGATAATATTAAATAATGCTCTTTTTCCCTTTTTCGCAAGCTCTTTAGCACTTTCATTCGAACTCATGGTGGTTGTAAAGGTAAAGCCTAGATACACATATTTGTTAACCACTTCAAGAGGAACACCGTTCACAAACCACTTCTCATTCCTACCTAGAAATCCCCCTTTTCTAAAAGCCATAACTTTTGTCTTATCTTTGTTAATTTTTAAACCCAGATCAGTACATACTTTAAGCATACAGTCAATCTGGTTTTGTAGTCCAATTGGTGTGCTAGACAATAGCACGAGATCGTCTGCAAAAAGTAGAATGAATAGTTCAGATAGACCTGGTAGAAGTTGTATTCCATGCTTTCCTTGATCTTCTAGATATGTTACTAAATCATTTATTACTACAGAAAACAGAGTGGGACTTAAAACACAGCCTTGGCGCAGGCCCCGGGGGCATTTAAACAAGTTTGTATAGCTGTTGTTTACTCTGACACATGACATCACTTCTTTGTAAATTGCTTTAATAGAATTTAGAAATACAGACGATGTGCCAGCTTTGCTCAAAGCCTCTAGCATTATGCTTCGTTGAACGGAATCAAAAGCCTTGGCCAGATCTACAAATGCAACATACAGTTTCCCTTTCTTTTTAGATAAGCTTTTCTGAATAGTTGAATACAAAGTAAATATATGGTCTGTTGTCGAGTAACCCCTCCTAAAACCAGCCTGGTTTTCTGGAATTTTTTCATGGTCTTCTAGCCAATTGTAAAGTCTCTTATTTAGAATAGCAGTATAACATTTACCCATAACACTAAGCAGTGAAACTCCTCTATAGTTATCAGGTACATCTACTGATCCCTTTTTATGTATTGGTACTACAATAGCTGTGGCCCAGATAGTTGGATACTTGCCATACAAAAATATTTCATTGAAAAATTCAGTAATAAACTCTAACAGTAATTTGTCTGCTGACTTCAACATTTCTGCAAAAACATTGTCAAACCCACAAGCTTTTCCTGTTTTTAATTTCTTTATTGATGATAAGACTTCTTCCTTGGAGATGGGCTTATCAAGCTCCTCAACAGAAAGGAAGTTGTCATTTGGAAATGTTTCCTCCTCTGAGCTGTAACCAGCATTAAAAACCTCAGTAAAGTGATTGAACCAGTCTTCTTGAGTAATCTGATTACGTGCCTGTTTCTTTTTACCAAGACCTAGAGTTATATTAACTTCTTTCCAAAATTGTTTTGGGTCTTTTATGTTGTCAGCTAGATTTTGTGTTGTACCTGATTTAAAACTTTGTTTTTTAGCTCTCAAAACTTTACGATATTCAGTTCTAGCCTGTACAGCATTTTGACGATCTGCTTCAAGTTGAGTTTTTTTGAATTTGCGCATTTTCGCCCTTGCTTCCTTTCTCAAGTCAAAACATTCTTTATCAAACCAGCGAGCTTCTTTTTTAGCATTGTTAGTCTTAACCCTCTTAATCATACATTTGCTTGCAGTTTTTAGACATTCATTAAATTTCTCTAATGCCTTGTCAATGTCAAACTTAATAAGTGCCTGTGCCTTTTCAATTTTACCTTGTCTAATGTTTGAAGTTAATGACTCTAAGAATACCCCAACCTTTTCCTCATTCCACATAAGCTTCTCATATGATTCAACATTTTGCTCTGTGTTGCTGTCAGAATTTATATTGAGAACACTCTTCAGCATCAAAATAACAGGTAAATGGTCTGACTCAACATATGTAGTATCCACAACAAGAGAAACCAAAACCCCTTTGTGGCACAAATTGTTTGATACAATAAAATAATCAACAATACTCGATCCAGTATTTGAAATGTAAGTTTCACAGTCATCAAAACCAAACATCTTTACTCCATTAAGTATGGAGCAATCCAAGATATCACACAATGATAACAGCTGAGTACCAAATCCATTAAACCCCTCATCTCGCGAATGGGGGTTTGAATATCGCTCACGGGCTGGTAAGACGTGTTTTTCAGAGCTCCTCTAAATTTGCAATTAATTCGTTAAAATCTTACTTAATTAATGACATTGAGGTGTAATTTAAAGCTCTATGGAATGTATGTTGGCCTTTGCTTGTGGACTCCCTTAAAAATTTTGTCAAAAAAGCTTTCACAGCATCAAATCGAGTGAAAGGACTTCAAATGCACAACTTTTCTGCTAAACTGGCTGTCAGCACTCTGCTGCTTATGTTACTGATGGCAGGAGTCGAACCCAATCCTGGTCCATCACCTGGTGAGACAGAAGCAAGCAGCAAGTATGGTGATGATGATTGCACATCGCATACAGGTAGCAGCAATTTTCAACTGCAATTCGATCGCGTTTTCAGTGCTATAAACGAATTTTCCCGAACTGTTTCACACATGACAAGTAAGATTTCTGATCTTGAACAAATGCAAAAAGAAATGAAACTCACTTGGATAAACGTCTGGATGACATGTCAAGCTTTATGCACAGCAAGTTCACTGAAATAGAGGAGGAACAGAATATCCTACATTTGGACGTTGATGCTCTTGCAAACAGGTGTGATGAACTGGAATCTTACATCTCACGCCTTGAAAACAGAACTGTGAAGATGGAGAAGGAACATCAGATCTCTGACAGCTTGCATCGGCAATACAACCTGCTCTTCTTTGGTCTTTCCCATCGGGGTGACTCATGGGAATCTTGTGAAGCCAAAGTGAAAGACTTGATTTACCATGACATGAAGCTGAAGGAACCAGTGGGCATAGAGCAAGCTCGTCCAGTCGGGTCAGCCATTCTGGTTCGCTTCCAATCATCAAAACAGCGACAGAAGGTACTGCGACATGCCAGAATACTGAAGGATGTCCGATCCTCGGTGTATGTACGAGAGGATTTCTCTACCACAACACGCCAGAAACGAGCTGGTTTGGTACCTTTAATGAAGCAAATGCGCCAGGATGGGCTAAGAGCAAGACTACGTAATGACAAGCTGGTCACAGAACGGGGGACCTACGCATTCGACCTTGAGAAGCAGGAGTACCAGAAGCTGGAGAGCAGACCAACACAGCAGAGACATCAGAGGAGGGTGTGGCGGACAAGCAGAGACACAGGCGGTCACCGCGTTGACCAACACCAGACGGAGGGTCAGCGACAGCAGAGGCCCAAGGGTCCAGGACAGGCAGCAGCAGCATCCAGATATGAAGGCAGCCACCCTCCAGTCAGCCCACGCACTCAGACAAAAACCCATACCAACATTCGCAGCTCTCAAAACCACAGACAACACATACACCAGACAACAAACAATAGACAAACATTCATTTCATCAGTTTCAAGAAACAGACATCCACTGCACACACACACACAGCAGCATGCAGGTCGTGGATTTGGTCGTGGCAGAGGACGAGGATCACCAGAACTGTCCTCAACCTACACACCACGCCAGAGGATGGAGGGGATGAATCAAAATGATTCCCCACATACATCAGATAATGAAGAAATGGACCACACAGGCTTTGGGTACAGTGATGTGGATGACCTGAATGATGATGAAAGCACTGACTTTGCCAGAACTGAGTGGAGATGATGGAGAGGCCTGCCCAAGTCAAATGTCCAGGTACCTTTTAAATTGCTGAACCTTAATGTAGCAGGACTGGCTGCCAAACTGGCAAGCAGTGACTTTATTAATTACATTAATTCCTTTGATGTGGTGTGCCTGACGGAAACTTATGTAGATCAAGAATTTGATTTTCAACTATTTAAGGACTTTAATGTGTTTATCTCTCCAGCCAAAAAGCTTAGTAAGCAGGGAAGAAGAAGTGGGGTGTTCTTGTTCTAGTGAAGAAACTTTTTGCCAGCTATTTTGAAGAGATTTCTGTAAATTATTCAAATGTGATTGTTCTGAAAATGTCTAAGGATGTATTTAATTTAGACAAACCTGTATTGTGTTTTTTTGTTTACATCCCTCCACGTGACTCACCTGTGTACGCCCTGACAAATGATGGGGTTGGAATAGAAATCCTTGAAAATTGTGTTGCTGATGTATTGAATGCAGAGTCTGACATGTATATACTCATGACTGGAGACTTTAATGCCCGTACTGGGCAGGAAAATGGTAAGATTGTGACTGACTGTTTAAGCAGCAGCAGTATAGAAGAACCTGTATTTGCGCGTAATTCGCGAGATGAGAGAGAGAGAGAGAGAGAGAGAGAGAGAGAGAGAGAGAGAGAGAAGAGAGAGAGAGAGAGAGAGAGAGAGAGAGAGAGAGAGAGAGAGAGAGAGAGAGAGAGAGAGAGATCAAATCAAATCAAATCAAATCAAATCAAATCAAATCAAATCAAATTATTTTATTTCGAGGATAATACATAAGCATTCATGTGCTATTTTTACATCAAGTCCCCGCAGAGAGAGAGAGAGAGAGAGAGAGAGAGAGAGAGAGAGAGAGAGAGAGAGAGAGAGAGAGAGAGAGAGAGAGAGAGAGAGAGAGAGACAGACAGAGACAGACAGACAGACAGACAGACAGACAGACAGACAGAGACAGAGACAGAGAGAAAGACAGACAGACAGAGACAGAGAGAAAGACAGACAGACAGAGAGAGACAGAGACAGAGACAGACCGAGACAGAGAGAGAGACAGAGACAGAGATTGAGAGAGAGGTGGGGGGGGGGGGGGGGGGTAACAAACAAAGTTTATTGCCATAAAGCTTTACGGCCCATTTAACAAGCACCAGAGAAGAGTTTTGACACCACGCGATTTATTTGACATGGATACTGCGGCGAACAGTCGGTTTTGTCAGTTATTCAAGGAATGTCACTGAACCAGCCTGAAGTTCTCTTTCGCACTGCTGTTGTCATCCCAGGTAAAAACGGACTCAGGACTGAGGAAACCTCCGAGTCTTTTAGAAGACACTTACTAATTACACGTGTGGTTTTTTTAGCCTACATGAGTCGTTCTGTATGTTTGGGGGGGGGGGGGGGGGGGTTTCTGAGAGAACGCCAAGTTTTGACAGGTTGTTCCGAAAGCATTTATTCAGTTTGTTGTAATTTAACCTGCCAAAAAAGCATGTTATGCTATGATATGCCGTGAGTGCCATAGAATGTGCATCACTTCTTTGAAGATTGATTTGTCCTTTCTTATCTTTGTATAACATATAACATCAATGCCAACCTGATAAGAGTCATAGAATGCCTGAATAACAAGGCAACCAGCGCAATCTACTGTAACAATAACAACATAGGAGATTGGTTCCGAACCACAATTGGAGTACACCAAGGACGCCCTGCTCTCTCCCACCCTCTTCAACGTCTTCTTAGAAAGAATAATGGCTGATGCACTTGAAAATCATGAGGGAACAGTCAGCATTGGAAGCAGGACAATCACAAACTTACGTTTTGCGGCGACAACCTAGCTGGAGAAGAACAAGAGCTAGTCAGCCTGGTAAATCACCTTGATAAAACCTCATTAGCATATGGCATGCAGATCAGTACAGAAAAAACCCAGCTGATGACAAAAAGTGCCAATGGCATCAGCAATCATGTAATTATAGATGGTAAGAAAATCGGGACCTTTCATGGCTCCAAATATCTGGGAGCGATAGTATCAGATGAAGGATCAAAACCTGAAATTCGCTCCAGGATAGCCCAGACCACAGCTGCAATGACCAAACTTAAAGTCCTCTGGAATGATAAGAACATTGCCATCAGCTTCAAGATCAGACTGATGCGTTCCCTGGTCATGTCCATATTTTTGTACGCATGTGAAACATGGACCACAACAGCAGACATTGAAAGAAGGATACAGGCAATGGAAATGAGATGCTTTCGCAAATTCCTTGGCATTTCATACAGAGATCACATCACTAATGAAGAAGTGAAAACTAGAATAAAGAATGCCATCGGTCCATATGAAGGCCTCCTTAGATGGATGGATGGATGGATGGATGGAGGGATGGATGGAGGGATGGATGGATGGATGGATGGATTGACTGCTGTGTGGGCTTTCAAGGAACCCAGGTATCTTGACATAGGAATGCTACTAATGCTGTATCTTTTATTATTATTTTTGAACCACTTTCCTATTTTCCTCTCCCGTATCCACCCCTCTCCCTCTCCCTTCGTTTCTTGCCCCCCACCCCACCCCCGTACCCCCACCTTCCACACCCACCCCCTTTCGTTTTTCTTCCCGGACAAAGTGTGGCGGCACACTATCAGTTTTTTCACTGGGGTGCAGAGGGCGGGAGAGACGGTGACGTCATGACACTGACAACACCGCTGTGTCACTAATCCTAATGTGACGACAAATGAAGCGTGGCATATGTGTGTGTGTGTGTGTGTGTGTGTGTGTGTGTGTGTGTGTGTGTGTGTGTGTGTGTGTGTGTGTGTGTGTGTGTGTGTGTGTGTGTGAGCGCGGTGTGTGTGTGTGGGGGGGGGGGTGTCAAAGTCAAAGTCAAATTTTTATTTCCAGATGATGCATTGAATGAGCATTGATTTGCTTTTTTTTCATCAAGCCATCGATCTGAAGGGAAAAAATCACCAACATTATTTACTAAAATGATTTCAACATCCTTAAAATATGAAATATAACCTATAAATAAAAACAAGCAAAAAAACAAACAAACAAACAAAAAGCAAACAAACTAAAATGCAGTCAAAAGTCACACATACACATACATACATACACACACTTACGCGCGTGCGGGCGCTCGCCCACACGAGAACGTATGCATGTACACGCGTGCACACATTACAACATCACAAATGCCACTATTTAAGAGTTTTAAAAGCCCATGAAATGTCAATCAAACAAATTATTAGGTTATAATTTCTCAATGCTGACTGATCCTTTATGGTGTTCCAGTGCATTAGCCATAATTCTATCAAGGAAGATGTTGAAAAGAGTGGGTGAAAGTAGACAGCCCTGCCTTACTCCAAGTGTTGTTCGAAACCCCTCTCCAATGTTGCTGTTATAGTACACTGCACTGGTGGCCTTGTACAGCTCTTTGATGACTCTGATCAGGTTTGCATTGATGCTGTACAAAGTCATGGTTGCCCACAAAGCTGCATGCTACACCCTGTCAAATGCCAACTTAAAATCAATGAATACGTGGTAGAGGTCTTGTTGGTGTATCAGACAAGGGGTCCAAGCCAGAGGTAGTATGCAGGATTGCACAGACAATGACAGCATTGTCAAAACTGAACACCATCTGGAAAAATTAAAAAAAATTCACTCGACTCCAAGATCAGACCAATGCCCACCCTTGTCATATCCATATTCCTGTATGCCTGTGAATCATGGACCCTGACTGCTGATTTGGAGAGAAGAATACAGGCGGTAGAGATAAGATGCTTCAGGGGACTCCTTGGCATCTCTTACAGAGACCACACAAGCAACAAAGAAGTGCACAACAGAATCCAGCAAACCATTGGTCCCTATGAAAATCCTCTATCAATCATAAAGAAGAGTAAACTTGCATGACCCTGGAAGGATTTTTTTTTTTTTGGGGGGGGGGGGGGAGAGATGGAGTCAGAGAGAAGAAAAAAAGGTAACTCCAAGGGAAAAAAAAAAATCACCTTGGATAGGAAGGCACATCACTGGAGGCTTGAACCCAGGTATTCTAGCCTGATTCACAATGTGACGGATCTAACCACTAGGCTATCCCTGCCATCTAGCTCGAAAACTAGTTTTAAAAAAACAAAACAAACAAACAAACAAAAAAGAAGTCCAAAGCAGGAAAGTGGGTGGGTGGAGGGGTGGTGGTGAATGAGGCGGTATCCATGCCACTAAAATTACTTATCTTCGTCATAAAGGGCAGCTACTGACCTACTTAAAAAAAGAAAAAGGATTTTAAAAAAAAAACTGCTAGTGTAGTAGACTATGACTAATCGATGCAAACGAGGCTTACTTTTCTAACTGTTGAAAAATACAGTTTTGAAATGTTAAAAATGTTCCTGCTCGGAATTTTTGTCATCTATTTTATTTGAAACTTGGGGGGGGGGGGGGGGTCGCAATTTGATTTATGAGCAAATCTGGTGTGTGTGGGGTGTGTGTGTGGTGTGTGTGTGTGTGTGTGTGTGTGTGTGTGTGTGTGTGTGTGTGGTGTGTGTGTGTGTGTGTGTGTGTGTGGCGCGCGGTGTGTGTGTAAAATAGGCGGTGACCTCATTCAGCCGTTTTGGTGGTGGTGTTTGGTTAAGTAATGAACACACATACAATAACAACAACAACAACAACAACAACAACACACTCACACACACACCACTACCACCACCACCACAACAACAACAACAACAACAAATCAAAACAAAACAAAATCTAAAGCCACATCTTTCCCATAACCCTCGCAGGAAGTAATGTCTGTTAGGGATGTAAGCAAAATATTTTGTATTTTGTACCACTTTATGTCACAGCAGATTTCTCTGCGTGAAATTCGAGCTGCTACAAGGGCAGTGCCTACCCATTTTTTGTTCTTTTTTCCTGTATGCAGCTGTATTAATTGTTTCCCTATCAGAGTGGCTTTTTTTACAGAACTTTGCCAGAGTCAACCCCCTTGTTGCCGTGGATTCTTTTACGTGCGCTAAATAGTGATGTGTAACTCAAGGGACCTCGGTTTATCGTCTCATCCGAAAGACTAGCGCCCAGACCACCACTCAGGGTCTAATGGATGGGGGAAAAGTTTTAGGCCCAAACGGGATACGAAAATGTTAACCTCTGCAATACCAAGTTGTATAGAGATTTTGAAAGAATCCTGTTGACAGTTGTTGTTTTTTTTCATCCCTGACAAGTTCTGACCGACCAGTACTATTTGTGCTCTTCGTTACGTTAAAGGAGGAAAAAAACAAATCGTCTGAGGTCGGAATATGGCTGTCTATATGCCAAGGTGGATCAGTGGTCTAGAGGTAACGAACCTGCCTAGAAATCAAAAAGTCCCGGTGGTTTCAAGAGCATTGTGGTTCAATCCCCGCTTGTGCCCGAAACATTTGCCTCTTCCACTAGACTGAGTGGTGGTCTGGGTGCTAGTCTTTGGATGGACGATAAACTGAGATTCCATGTACAGTACTCATTTAGTGCATTAAAAGAACCCATGGCAACAAGAGAGGTGTCCGTGGCAAAAATGAGGTAGAAAAAGTCACTGTGATAGGGAAACACATACAATTGCAGACAGGAAAAGAAAAAAATAATGGGTGACACCGCTCTTGTGGCGACACGCTTTCCACTGGGAGAGCAGCCCGGATTCCACAGATGAATTTGCCGTGACTTAAAGATATATAAAATACAAAGTATTAAGGAACACACCCACCCACCCACCCACACACACATACCGGTGTAGGCAGCAATTTCTTACTCATTGTTCAAATCTGGCAGGCTTTACAACAGTACATAGAAGTAGTATTACTAAACTTTGTTTCGTAACAAAAGAAACACTGCTTAGACGGATCTCTCTCTCTCTCTCTCTCTCTCTCTCTCTCTCTCTCTCTCTCTCTCTCTCTCTCTCTCTCTCTCTCTCTCTCTCTCTCTCTCTCTCCCCATTTACACCTAAACGCCTTAACACAGTCTTTAACTTGGGGTCAGTTCCTTTTGGCCAAGTTAATAGTTTGAACACAAACTTGTGCTGACATAGTTTCCATATCAAATTTTTGGGTCACAGTTGGTTTGGTACATAACGCAAATTTTCAAACAAACCACATGAATCTAAAATGCCGTGCTGTATGGCTGGTAAAGCTTTTAACAGTATAGTTTTGTTCTTTGTTCTCGATTGGCCAAAGAATTACAGTAATTAATCATAGTTTGCAGTACATGTGGTTGTTGCAGCTGCTGAACCAATCAAATCAAATCAATTTTTTTATTTCCAGGTGGCACATTGAATAAGCATTGATTTGCTTTTTTTATCAAGCCATCTACCTAAAGAAAAAAACAACAACAACAAACAAAAGCAAAAAAAACCCTAAAAAAACAAAAACATTTCACCACCATTAATTAACTCACATGATTTCAACAGCCTTAAAAATAGAATATGCCATGGAATCCATGTCATGGTGATGCTCTGGGCTATTGTGAATTATTTTCTTGTCCTAGACAATACGTGTTGCTGCCCAGTCCCCTCCCCAACACTGTCCCCTTGCGAATGGGCTAGAAAGCTTACCACAGTAGGCTAATAAATCATTCTCTCTCTCTCTCTCTCTCTCTCTCTCTCTCCCCTCTCTCTCTCTCTCTCTCTCTCTCTCTCTTCTCTCTCTCTCACACACACACACACACACACACACACACATACACACACACAATCATGTCAAAGATTGATGTGAATTTGCCTATGTTGACACCCTTTCAAATGGGGCAATTGCCATTTCTTGAATAAATATCGTTATTGTTAAAATATCGTTATCCTCTCTCTCTCTCTCTCTCTCTCTCTCTCTCTCTCTCTCTCTCTCTCTCTCTCTCTCTCTCTCTCTCTCTCTCTTTCTCTCTCTCTAGTTTGTGAATGATTTCAACTATTAGATTACGCTTCACTTTATCTTAATCTTTGCATTTTGTAGGCTCATGTGTCGACATTGTCAGGTATAATCAATCTGTCATCAACTTTGCTTCCAGTTGTGCTTTGAGCTCTGCTGTGTTTTGGTTGTGTCACCTCGAGCTAAGATTTGTTTGAATTGTTGGTCTATGTCATCCCCTTATTTATGATTTTGGAATGTGCACTTTCAGGAATATAGTTTTGGGGTACATGCAAAGGTGTATTATTATGGCAAGGTCTTATCAAAGATTATGTGAACTTCTATTTTATTTTCTTCATATTTTTTTTGTCTTCCCTTTAGATTGTATTGTGGCCAAAGGCCGAAGTACAATAAATCATTTCAGAGTTCTCTCTCTCTCTCTCTCTCTCTCTCTCTCTCTCTCTCTCTCTCTCTCTCTCTCTCTCTCTCTCTCTCTCTCTCTCTCCAAAAGTCTTTGGGATGAGACTATAAACCAAGGCTCCTGTGTGCGAAGGCGTGCACACATTAAATCCTGTTCCGCTTTCATAAGAGTAGGCCATTGTGTGCTGGTGGGAACAGATGACATTTACAAAACTGCATACACATGGGGACTGGATGTAAAAAAGCACAAGAGTGCTTATTCCATTATCCTCGATATAAAAGAATAAGTCTAAAAATCTAAAATACAGCATTTAGACCCACAAGCCTTACGCAGTCTTTAACTTGGGGACAGTGCCTTTTGCTCTTCCCTATTTAACCAAGTTATTTTGAACACAAACTTGTGCTGACGTAGTTTCCATATCAAATTTTTGCATCACAGTTGGTTTTGTACATGACCCAAATTTTCAAACAAATCACATGAATCTTCAGATGCCATGCTGTATGGCTGGTAGAACTTTAACAGTATAGTTTTGTTCATTGTGCTCGATTTGCCAAAGAATGACAGTAATCAATCATAGTTTGCAATACCTGTGGTTGTTTTAGCTGTTGAACCATGACATGGAATCTATATCATGGTGATGCTCTGGGCTGTTGTGAACTATTTTCTTGTCCTAGGGAATATCTGTTGGTGCCCAGTCCCCTCCCCACTACTGTCCCCTTGAGAATGGGCTAGAAAGCTTCACTCACTCACTCACTCAGTCCCATGTCCCAAAGGACGTAGGGGGGGACATGAGAGAAGACGCAACGGAGATCTTTTTCCATGCTTCACGATCCTGTGTGGCGAGTAGGAGGCGTTGCAGGGGTTGGGCAGTCCAGTCTTTGATGTTGTCAACCCATGATTTCTTTTGGTGGCCTCTTCTTCTCTTGCCCTCGACTGTTCCTTGCAAGATGGTTTTTGCTAGGGTGTTGTGTCTTGTGGTGTGACCAAATCACATCAGCTTTCTCCTCTTTATGGTGGAGAGCAAAGGCTCTTGGGGGCCCACACGCTTTTTGATTTCTTCTTTCACATAGTTATTGGTCTTGTGTTCTTTGTATGATATTTTGAGGAGTCTTCTGTGGCACTTGTTCTCGAATGCTTGGATTCTTCTCTCTAACTCTGCTGTCAGAGTCCATGATTCACAGCCATATAGGAGGATAGATATCACGAGGGATTTGTAGAGGTGGTATTTGGTGCAGAAGCTGATGTTGTTGCTTCTGATGATCCTCTGGAGTCTGACTAGAGCAGATGTTGCTGTTGCAATGCGAGCTTTCACCTCATTGTTTGATGTGCCATCTTTTGTTAGGATGGAGCCTAAGTATTTGAATTGGCTCACCTCTTCCAATATTTCTCCATTCATCTTTATTTCCGTGCTGTCATTACTCGCGCTGTTGACCATGATCTTCGATTTCTCTGTACTGACCTCCATGCCGTATACGCTCGCTCGATCTGTTAGACTGTCTGTGAGGATTTGCAGTTCTTGTTTGCTGCTGCCCATGAGGTCAATGTCATCTGCAAATCTGAGGTTGCAAAGGGGTCTTCCACCAATGGAGATGGAAGTGTGGTGGTTTTGCAGTGTCTCTGTCATGATGTTTTCGAGGAAGAGGTTGAAGAGTACAGGTGAGAGAAGGCAGCCCTGGCGGACTCCGACCGTGGTCTTGAAGAACTCGCCCACGTGATTGTTTATGAAAACTGCACTTCTTGCATTCTCGTACAGAGCCTTGATGACTTCAATTAGGCAGTTGTCAATGTTGAAGTGCCTGAGTACTTGCCAGAGGCCGTCATGCCATACCCTGTCAAAGGCCTTTTTGAAGTCTATAAAATTGTGGTACAAGTCTTTTTGGTGTTGGAGATGCTTCTCTATCAGAATTCTCAGGTTGAAAATTTGTTCCATTGTGTTGCGTTTTGGTCTAAAGCCTGCTTGTTCTTCTGCCAGGAGTTTTTCTGCTTGGTTTTTCAGTCTGTTGAGGACTACCTGCAGCATGATCTTGCTAGGATGGCTTATGAGACTGATGGTTCTGTTGTTCTGACATTGCTTGAGGTTTCCTTTCTTTGGCAGGGGTATTACAAGAGACTGTGTCCATTCTTTTGGCCATTCTTTGGTGTCGTGGATCTTCTGACAAAGATCTGTGAATCGCCTTGCTGTTTCATTCCCTCCATTTTTTATGAGTTCAGCTGGGATGTTATCGATTCCAGGGGACTTCCCCTTCTTCAATTGCTTAATAGCTGTGTCTACTTCACACCTTAGTATTGGTGGGTCTTTATCTTGGTGTTCAGGGGGTTTGTTGGAAACTATGTTGGTATCTGGGCGTAGTGGGTAGTTATACAATCCCTCACAGTATTCTGTCCAGCGTTGGAGGATGGCATTGTTTTCCGTTAAAAGATTTCCTTCTTTGTCTTCAATAACAGAGGCTTTAGGCTGTGTGGTTTTAGTTAGTGCTTTCAGAGTGTTGTAAGCTATTTTGCTGTTTCCCTTGGCCATTCCATCTTCGATGTTGTTGCATTGTTCTTCTATCCACGCTTCTTTGGCTTCTCTCATCTTTTTCCTCACTTCTCTGTGGCTATCCATGTACTTGTTGTTGGCTTCTTGACTTGTGAACTTTTGCTTCTTAAGTTCTCTTCTTTTGTCGCAGAGGTCAAGAACCTCATTTGTCACCCAGGGTTGTTTCTTTGTTCTGCTTCTGCCTAATGTTTCTTCTGCTGCTGTCGTTAGCACTTCTTTGATGTTGTTGGCTAATGTGTTCACATCATTGTCAATGGCTGTGAGTGCGGCGAAGTTTCCTCCAATGTTGGCTTGGAAGATCTCAACCACTGTTGGGTCTTTGAGTTTTTCCAGGTCGAATCTTATGCGTGGGCTTTTTGGCTGTTGTTTTGCTTTCAGTTTCAGCCTGATGGTGGTAAGTACAAGGTCGTGGTCACTGCCAATGTCAGCTCCTGGGAATGTTCTTGTATTTGCCTTGTTTATGCTGGATTTGAATCTTTGGGGTGACAGAATGTAATCAATTTGATTATGAATCAGACCATTTGGTGAGTGCCAGGTTGATGTTCTAGATGGCTTGTGAGGGTGGAGTGTGTTAGCCAGAGTTAGTTTGTGCTTCTTTGCGAATTCCAGCAGCCGCTGTCCTCTGTCATTTGTTTCTCCCAGTCCAAAGCGTCCTGTGGTTCCTGCCCAGGTGTCATAGGCATCAGGTCCCACCTTAGCATTCCAATCGCCTAGAAAGCTTACACAGTAATAA
>CM060337.1:25699509-25709283 GCA_030674155.1 Stramonita haemastoma
GGTCAACGCTCTAGGAACACAAGCAATCCTCATTTGATGAACTTTCTAACTTTCTTGTGACTACCTAGTATTGCACTCTATCCTCAATCAAAATTTTAAAATACCACAGTGCATTTTTTTCTTATTTAAAAAAAATATATGAAAATCAACAACATCAAAAATAATTTTCAACCGGCCCTCTATATAGAAAAATACTACATGACCTGCAAAGCTAACACAGGAGTGTAACCTTTACTGTTGCGTGGTAATGACGTTGTCTTCCGGCCTCGCTAATGGAATGGCTTCCTAGTTCTTTCCTCTTCAAGGGCTGTTGATGAGATCACACAAAAATACCAAAAAAATAAAAAATAAAAAAACAAAAAACAAAAAAAGGATGGCAGAAACATTACAACAAAACAGGCTCTTTCCATTACAACACAACTCAGGCTTGTTTCCGCTGCCAAAAGTGGATGAGATGCTGTGGCGGCATATGTCTTTGTCTTTCTGCCGGTAGAGTTAGTGAGTTGATGAGTTTTGGGTGGTTGCTTTTTGTTTTTTTTCTTGTTAGGGTTTTTTTTTTTTTTTTTGCTCTTGTGCTGACAGCTTATAATGATACGAAAGTGGGAGTTGTGAGTTGTAAAAAAAAAAAATAATAAAATGAAAAAAACAAAGATTTGCTGTTGCTGTGTTTTTTGTTTTTTTGTTATTGTCTAGTTGTTTCTTTTTTTCTTTTTCTGTTCTGTTTTGTATTTTTTTCATCTGTTTTGTTTAAGTGTGTGTGTGTGTGTGTGTGTGTGTGTGTGTGTGTGTGTGTGTGTGTGTGTGTGTGTGTGTGTGTGTGTGTGTGTGTTCTTCATGTCAAGAAGTGGTGTTTTTTGTAATAGAAAAGGTTCCATTGCTCTCTTTTTTTTCCTTCTTTTTTTTTCTTTTTTTTTTTTAGCAAACTTTAAGGCCTGTGCACTACATATGCATGCATGTACGCATATAAGTAAGAATGTGCACACGTATGCTCGTTGTGCACTAATAAATGGATGAATATTTACTGCGTGAGGCACAGTGATAATTTTCTCCACGCGAAGATGAAATTTATGCTCACACAGACACACAGACACACAGTCACAGACACAGACACAGACACACACACACACACACACACACCACACACACACACACACCTTCCTTTCTCTGTATGTATATATATATATATATATATATATAATATATATATATATATATATATATATGTTGTCTGTTGTCTGTTGTCTGTCTGTCTGCATGTTATTATGTATTATTATTAGTAATTATACTTTATATATCAATGTACTACTTATGTATATACTATGTCCTGTCTGTCTGTCTGTCTGTCTGTCTGTCTGTCTGTATGTATGTATATTCAATGGGTATCTTCCTGGTTGCCACATGTCATTTTGTTTGGGTGTTCTGGTTGGAACACCAAGAAACTATTTACAGCATCCATATGTACCTTAATTAAATGTTCTAATCTGTTTTGTCCGCATACCTCAGCTGAGTATATCAGTATCATCATCCAGAACATCTTGCACAAGTTAAATCCTGCTCTGCTTTTAGTAAGAGTAGGCCATTTATGCCGGTGGGAACAGATGACAGATTTACAAAGCTGCATACACACGGGGACTGAATGTAAAAAAAAAAAGCACATGAGTGCTTATTCCATTATCCTCGACATGAAAGATAAAAGTTTGTTTTTTTTAATTGTATCCGTTGGATCTTCGTGTCAAAGATTTTGAAGAAAGTACTCATTGTTATTTCCTTACATCTTTAAATAATAATATAAAAAAACAACTTAACCTGTGCAGCTGTCTTTTACCTTTAGCAGTTATGTGCTTTGTGCCTCTTTTTGCACTAACCATTGTTGTAAAATTAAATCATAGGTTGCAATAGCTATTTACCACTCCAAATCTGTTACAACCAAAGAACCATTTTCTCCTTTTATCTCCCTTGTTAGAGCACCATCCCCTTAGTTTTAGCAATATTTACTCATATATTTATATTAAAACGACAACTTTTTTTAAAGTATTTAACTGGCTTTGAAGTCCGCTTGGAGTAACTGACATCAATGCTACATCATCTACAAATAGTAAAATGGAGTAAGTCCATAGCATCAGGTATCATTCGAACCCCATGTTTACCTTTATCATGCATGTGATTTGCTAACTGATTTATGAGGGGGTACGGGATAGCCTGGGGTCAGAACATTGCGCTCGCAATTTGACGACCCGGGTTCGATTCCTGTTCGAGAGGATTTTTCCCCTGGAGTTAACATAAGTGCTGACTCCACTCTCCCTAAAAGTCCTTCGGATGAGACTGTAAACCGAGGAGGCCCCGTGTGCGAACGCACGCAGAACATCTTGGTACACGTTAAATCCTGTTCCGCTTTTCGCAAGAGTAGGCCATTGTGTGCCAGTGGGAACAGATGACAAGATTTACAAAACTGCATACACATGGGGACTGGATGTAAATATGCACATCAGTGCTTATTCCATTATCCTCGATATAAAAGAACAAATAAAATAAATACAAACTAAATAAATAAATGAAAATTGAAAACAAGGTATGGCTCAAAGCACACCCCTGTCTTACTCCAACTCGAGTTTCAAACATGTCTGTTAATTCATGATTTACACAGACGCATCATCATATATCATAATAATAATAATATAATAATAATAATAATAATAATAATAATAATAATATGATGATGATGATGATGATGATGATGATTGATGATGATGATGATGATGATAATACATGGAATTCATATAGGTGTATCTTGTTAAAACAAATCAAAGGCTTCCACACGGGGACTGGATGTAAAACAGCGAATGACCAAGGGGGGGGAGAGAGAGAGAGAGAAGGAGAGAGGAGAGAGAGAGAGAGAGAGAGAGGAGAGAGAGAGAGAGAGAGAGAGAGAGAGAGGAGAGGAGAGAGGCGTGGTGGGACAGTTCAGGGTAGACAACTATGCACATATCCTCACTATATTGGCTTTACAAATTTATTTCCCTTGCATCAGTTGCACACGCCTCCACTGTTGTCTGTACGTGCGTGAAAGAATATTTTTAGGGTGATTATTATAATACTTTATGCATTTTTGTATACATTAACAGCGCTCGCTGTAGGCTTCAGTGCTTTGCAAACATAGATAAATAATTTACAAACCTTTTGGCCTCCACCTAAAAGAGAATTGTGGTCAGAGCGCTCGCTTTCCCCTAGCCAATGTTAAGCAGCGTCGAGCGTGGTTAGCCTACCAGTTGGATGGGGTGACCGTTTGTGCGCCTCGATTTCAGTACAGTCCCCCAGTTCACCCAGCTGTAAATGGGTACCTGTCCTCTTTAGGGTCAGCAAAGGTAAAGCAGCGAGGGAGAGGAGATGGGCGCTGCCCTCAATATGCTGGCCCCTAGAGAAGCTGAGGTCTCTGATGCCTCGCTCCCCTATGACATAGTTATGGGACAC
The DNA here is from genome assembly GCA_030674155.1 of Stramonita haemastoma. Lineage (NCBI taxonomy): Eukaryota > Metazoa > Mollusca > Gastropoda > Neogastropoda > Muricidae > Stramonita > Stramonita haemastoma. Next base: position 25,702,978 of record CM060337.1, read on the forward strand.
CTTTACTTTTTACCTTTTAGCCTACTCCAGGGCTGTCATCCCTGAGGAAAAATCGAGGAGTTGGGAGTCCCCAGGGCGGTTCGGGGCTTTAGGCCTATATGGCAACGTTCTAGCGGCCTTCTGCGACGGCACTGGAACCATTCGTATCGTCGATTGCCTTTCCAGTGGACCATTCCAGCGGCGTGGAGAGGTGAGGTCTGCTGCATGGGTAACAGCTTACCCTCCATACTTGGTTAGGGGGGGGGGGGGGGGTCACACAGAATAGGCATTGGGGTGGGTCATATAGAATAGGCATTGGGAATAGGCATTTTTTATGTTAAGGATTGTGCTTTTTTTTTTTTTTTTTTTGCTTTCTGTGTTTCTGTTTTGCTGGTTTGTTGGGGTTTCTTTCTCGATAATGTAATGTATTCACAAAGACAGCTGGAGCCATTAATTTTGTATAGTGTAGCCACGAGGTCAGAGTTGATAATGAATAGTTAATGGGGAAAAGGTCAACTATTATGATCTACCTGGTTCGTCATGAACACTCGTACTATCTTGATAACAAAACAGTAACAGCAGTAACTACTTACAAAATACTTTTGGGGTGGGTTTTTTTTTTTCATAAAGACACGATTTCACTTTTACGCACTAAGGTTTTTTTTAACAAGGCAAAGAGAGCTGTGTTTGGCTATAATTAGGCATTGAAAATAGACATAGAAATAATAGAAAATATTTCGTTTCCATTTTTAAACTTGATTGTAGAGGACTACAAAATAATATAACGTTTGTAAAAGTGTTCGATTCGCTGGAACAATCTCTTTTAGGCCTACATTACGATGCTAAAAGAGAGGTTGTTGAGAACGATGATTAAATTGAAAGATCCTCTTCTTTGCTAAGAAACGTGTCATGGATGTCCTCAAACTGCATAAACACGGGGGCTGGATGCAAAAAAGCACACGAGTGCTTATTTCATTATTTTCGAAATAAAACCACACACACACCACACACCACACACACCACCACACACACTTTTTTTTTTCTTTTTTTTTTTTTTTTATTTTTAGTTGTCATGCAGATCATGGAGCACCATCTTTTTCATATCTTTTTGGTGGGCGCTTCACATGTCTCTCTTCATTGGCCACAAAAAAAAACCCACTCAAGAAAGCAACAACAAAAAAGGGAAAATGTGCCCCTTTCCCTTCCCTTCTTTTCCCTGTCATCCATGAACCCGAGTCAGCACTTCTCTTACCTACCTACGTCCAGAGCACTAACTGCCCCAGTGTGAATTGCTGCCTGTGTCTATTCATGTTCAGCGGCAGTGAACAGTCGGCTGGGTTTATTGTTGCTCTAGTGTGTGCTGCTGCTGCATGCGTTTCTACACGTGTAAATCAGTGATATACATTTGTCTGGGTTTATGTTTGCTCTAGTGTGTTTGTGGTAGTGTTAAGTTTTTTATCCTTTAATTCTTTTTTTCTGGCTTTTGCTGCATTCTTTCCTGAAAAATTTTGTGCCTTTGTTTTTCCTGGGCCTAGTTGGTTTTTTTTCCGGGGGGGGGGGGGGGGGGGGGGCAATAACACTTCTGCTCTCGAAATTCATTCATCGGGTATTGCAGCGTGGTCACTACAAATAAAGATGACTATTTCCTGACCTAACATCAGTTGTGACAGGACTATACCAGACTTCATTTTTAAACAGATCATCTGAATGCATTCAGGGAAAATAGAGCTAGAGATGACCTGATATCAGGGACTGTATATAACAAGGTTCTCAATGGGACAATGAATTAAATGCATATGGGCAAATACTTCATTTGAATTCACAAAAACAGCGCCAAAAAAACCCTCTGGAGTTTTGCAAACATAAAAAAAAATCATTTTAAAGCCATTATCCAATCAGAAAATTGGGGAAACAAGCCCTCAAATAATTTATAGCCCAGCTTATATCAAACCATCTAAGGATTTTTTTAAAAATACAGCTTTATAATCATACCACCAGAATAAAACGAGAGGAAACTCGTAATTGATTACTAATAAACCTATCAAAACTATCAGGGCACCCAAGCACTTTTCAACGGATTGATGAAATAGAAAAAAGGAAAACTTTTTTTTTTTTTTTTTAGCAATGATCATTTATAGGATTATGAAAACTTTTGGAATTGAAAAAAGAAATCTGTTTATATCAATAATTATTATAAGATATCTTTAATATTTTTTCAACACCTTTATAAGAAAAAATCTTGAAAGAAACCTATGTATAAACAAAGTCAATAGAAAATTTTGGAACATTACATGGTGATCAACTCAGTATAAAGGGAGGAACCTTATTTCATGACACCAACTCGATAGGAATGAAAGTTAATACTTCATACCAACTAGTTCAATAGGAAGGGAAAAGCTTCATACAACACCAACTTACTACACAGGGAAGAACTGTAAACCTTGAAAAGAACTAGATTAATCTGAATCAAAATCTACACTGGAAAGTGACACAGATGAAACAGGGCATGGACTCCATACACTACAGCAGGCCCTTTTCCCCAGTCTACAACTGTCAAGAGTTAGCTTTAGCTTTAAACTAACATTTGTCTAAAAAAAATTAAAAAATAATAAAATAATAAAAAAAAAACAACAACAAAAACCATTCGTCTGCATGTCTTTTCTCTTACACAAATAGAAACACTAATAATGATATGATATATGGGATTTATATAGCGCTTATACCGTTTTCTGAGGAATGAAGTATTTTCCGCTAGCCAGTAAGTCAAACCCCTCTTTCCCTTTAGTGTTGTTCTCTCATGCAACTGTTGTTCCAAGCAATGCAATCAATGTGAAGGTAACTAGGTTGGTAACAACTCAATTGAAGGGAAGAGTTTTATATCTAATAACACCTGGCTCAATAACAACTACCTAATAACAACTAGAATAAAGGAAATAACTTCTTTGATGTCAACCAACTCATTCCAAGGAACAATTTTACTTTTTTTGACACCAACCCATAAGAAAATAACCTTTTACACGTGTACCAGCGAACTCAACTTGAAGGAAAGAACTTTTTGCTTTGATAGAACTAACTCAATATAAAGGGAAGAGCCTGCTAACACCAACTAAATAAATATGGAGGGGAAAACTTTATACTCTGATACAAAAAACAAAGAAATATGAAAGGGGGAGCTCTATACTTTTGTAATAACTGAATATGAAGAAAAAAAGGTTTACAGTTTGATAACTATCTTGATACCAAGCTTGGAACTTTATTCTTTGAGCCAACTTGTTCAATAGCAAGGGGATAATTCTATTCTATGACACCAACTTATTTCATGGAATGAAAAAATAACAACCCAAACTTAGTGACAAGTCAAGAGGAAGGAAAGAGATCTGCACTAACCAACCAAGTGAAATGTAAAAGGAAAAAAAACACCTTATACTTGATAACCAGTAGAATTTGAAGTCAAAACATACGTCTCAAGCTATTGAGGTAGAACCGTGGAACTCTCATACATTAAGCACTTTTTCAGTATTGCCCTTATTTTCAAAGGTTATCTGAACACTGGGTTTTTTTCTGTTGTTAATAGCTCCAGCGAAGTAAACATATCCGATTTATGGACTGTGGTCGCAAGCCATCCTACTTTGGTCCTGTCAGAAAACTAAAAATAGAAACAAGTCTTGAAGCATCAGTGCTATGCAAGCATAAGGATGCTATAATCATTATTTACTTTTCTGCATATCATCTCTTTTGCAAATCATGCCTCTATCACGGTATTCTCCGGAATAAAATATTTCCAAGCGGTCAGTACCCCCAAACCCCTCTTTCCCTGTGCTGCTGTTCCCTTATACAGCGTTTCCCCATACCGCAGAACTGAGTCAGAGTTAAGGAATCCGTGTCAAAGAGTTAATAGTTAGGATCAAACTGGTGAAGTGTTAGGGTTTGCGGCATGGGGCAAGAACTAGGGTTAGAGTGGAGTGTTGACAGCTCCAGGGAACAGCACTACAGGGAAAAAGGAGTATCGAGAAAAGACTGTTCTTTCTTCAGACATCCTGCACTCAGCTTGTGCATAGTTTTCTCTCTTAAGCTGATCCTGCAAAGTCGAGGTAAAATGATTTGTTTCTGTGAAATAGGCGATGCTATACCAGTAATGACTATGGCAAAGATTTGCATCACAACAAACGTCTGAAGCCGAGAGATTTCATTTCGTCTCTGTTTTGTACAAGTACTTCTGATCGGAAATCATATTTAGAAATTTGAGCATTTTTGGCGCCAAAACAAAACACGTTGTAAACCAGTAAAAGCTTTACAATGTTCTTTCAAAAGCAATCAAAATAGAAAATTGAGCTCGCGCCTGTGGTTGTGTTGTGTGTGTGTGGGTGTGTGTGTGTGTGTGTGTGTAGTGTGTGTGTGGTGGGGTGTGTGTGTGTGCTGTGTGTGTGTGTGTGTGTGTGTGTGGTTGTGTGTGTGTGTGTGTGTGTGGTGGTGTGTTGTGGTGTGTGGTGTGTGGTTGTGTGTGTTGTGTTTGGGATCTAATCCTCGCCCTATCTCAGTATAAGAAAAAACGTCCTCATATTACCACAAGCTGGGATATGAAGAAAATGACCTTTTACTTTGGAACCGAAAAATTAAATAGAAAGAAAAATATTATTATCATGTAGTAGCAAAATATTCAAGAAAGAAAATACTTAGGAATTATTTCACATGGAGGAAGGATCTTTATACTTCGACACCTTTGTACCAACTAAAAAGGTAAAGAAAAAAACTTTATACTTTGATAGCAATAACTCAATACAAAAGGGTTTTTTTCCCTAATTTTGACACGAACTAATTCAATATACAAGAAAGAATGTTATAAATTGATACCAGCTAACTTATTATGAACGAAAGAAACTTTATGCTTGGACACCAAATAACTCCTCCAAAAAACTTACTTTATGATTTGTTTGCTAACAATCACTATGAAGGGGAGACTATCATACCTTTACACAAACTGAATGGAAGGGGAAAAACCACAAAATTTAAAACTACCTCAATATAAAAGAAAAGGCTTTGGACTTTGATGCCAACTTAATAATACAAATGAAGGAATTTTATACTCCCATACCAAATAACTCAACATGTAGAAAAATATTCAATGAAAAGAAAACTTGGATACAAAATAAATGTGAAAGACAGATGTTTATACTTTGATACCAACTACTCAAATGTAAGCTAAATAAAAGTTTTATGAAAAATGATGGAACAAAAATAAAAGACCTTCATGCATATGGTAAGCAGCTAACTGGATATTGGGGAAAGAGCTTTACACCTTGATATCACCTAACTAGACAAGGAGTAAGGAACTCTACACTTGACAGTACTAAAACAATGTGAAATAACTGTATACTTCGTAATATGCTTATTTGACATGGAGGAAACAGCTTTTGCTTTAATTCTAACAAACCTGATAAAAAATTAACTTTAATATTAAGGGGAAAAAAAACTTGTACTTTGATACCAGTTAACTGAAGAAATGGCCTCTTCTTTGAATAAAAACTCACTCACCATATAGGAAAAAGTTTATACTTACATACATCTAGCCCGATGGGAGGAACGAAAACTTTACACTGATGCCAACTCACTCGATATGAAGGACAGATTTTTATGCCTTGAAGCCATCTAACCAAAAATGAAGGAAAGATTTCTATACTTTCATACCCCCTGGTTCAATATGAAGGGAAGAGGGTATAGTCTTATTACAAACTCAGTATGAAGGAAATAACATTGATACTAGATTATGTATTAGGGACAATTTTTTTTACCTTGATTCCAGCAAGCTAAATACCATAAAAACACTTTATACTTTGATTCCAACTGACCCAACATGAAGGAAAGGAACAGACTTCATCCTTTGTTTACTACTAGCTCAATATGAAGAAAAAAAACTTAATATGGGACACCAGCTATGAGGTCTGACATTAAGTAATTACAGCAGAAACAGAAAGACTACAAAATATCGGCGAATTTTGAATATGGAAGGGAAAATACATTTTGATTAATAGTATGCTTCACAAACTAACACATTTCTAAAATGTCACGAACTTGAAATATTTTTTTCTTTTACTTGTCCTTGCAACTAACTAGCGTGTGATAAAATGTAGGGAAGAAAACTGACAGAGCTGAGTGATTGAGGGCTATGTTTCTCCTCACAGTTTAAAACAAACCAAAACCATTTAAGTGTAGGTAGGGAGGGGGACGAGGGTAGCCTGATTGGTTAGAGCGTTGTGCATTGCGCTCATGATATGCTGACCCGGTTCAATGTCGTTCAAGGGGATGTTTTCCTCTGGAGTTAAATCAGAG
>CM060337.1:25709383-25754383 GCA_030674155.1 Stramonita haemastoma
TATATTTATATATATATATTTATATTTAATGGAGAGAGAGGGAGCAAGGAAGGGAGGGAGGGACAGAGAGGGGGAGAGAGGGGGGGAGTGAGGGCAGAGGGGGAGTGAGAGGGGGGTGAGAGAGAGGAGAGGAGAGAGAGAGAGAGAGAGAGAGAGGGGAGGGGGAGAGAGAGAGAGAGAGGAGAGAGAGAGGGGAGAGAGAGAAATGTATATATGTTGGTGTATTCTCTACATTTCAGAAAATGCAGTTTCAAGGGATGTTTTAGCAATTAACGGTGTCTAAGCTTTTCTTCACATCAACTGCTGGCGATTTGTTGGTCCGTGTCGAATTTCTATTTGTTACAATTATGAAATCTTTGATACCCAGGTTTAATCTTGACAGTGCTTCAACACATCAGGGGGACATTTTGTTCATCATCTTTCATAACTTCTATTCATGCTTGCTGGTGCTTTACTTTCATTCGTGTATACAGGCTTTGCGGAATATCAAAAAGGCCACATAAAGGTCTGGAAGTTTTGTCTCTTTCGGTAAGTTACGGAAACAGGGAATATTCAACATAAATCTTAAAACTTCGCAGTGGTACCTCGAAAAACAAAAGCACAAAAAAAAAGGGAAAACATGGCACGTGTACTTACCTCTGTGAGGTCTTGATACGTGTGACAATCACGACGTCAGAGACAGGGCCAGAGAACTAAGATGACTCACATGACTTTTTGACATCTATGCTAACACTTTTAAGGAATCAGGGCGAGATGGAAGAGACCCGAAAGGTCGAGCAAATGCAAGAACAAAGTCTGGGGGCTGGATGTGTCCTTTCCCCTTGAGCACTGTGTGCAAGGGTTTTACTGGCTGTGCCAGTTTAGGACACCAAACCCAATGTCGACGCCTAGTCTGCCAGTCTTTGTGATCACAGAGTGAGGTTCCAAGGCTCCTGATGAAGTTCTGAAATCCGCGATCGTTGAGCTTTACCGAAAACTCCAGGGACAAATTTTGATTTGGGAAATGTGAAAGACTGAGGTACACGTGTGAACATGATGCACGCAGGCATAGACAGGTTGTACTCGGTACAAAGATACCTGTGAAGAATGCAAGGTAACCCTTTCATGGAAGGAGGCTTTGCAATTCTTACCTTTCACATGCTGCTGCATGTCGAATGTCCGATGTCCACAGAGACCCCAGTCCTCACTGCTCTCATCGCATTTGATCCCTGAATTGTTTCAGAGATACGAGGTCATGCAGAGATGATGCGAAAGCCCCCAAACTATCAACTTTGCTCTTCAGCCTAGTGGGATTGATCCTAGATCCCTGGGCAACAATGCTAGGCCTGCACTGGATTCGCCCTTCAGGGGCTGGTCTATCAGGAGTTTGCCCTTCAGGGGCTGGTCTTTCAGGAGTGTGCCCTTCAGGGGCTGGTCTTTCAGGAGTGTGCCCTTCAGGGGCTGGTCTTTCAGGAGTGTGCCTTTCAGGGGCTGGTCTTTCAGGAGTTTGCCCTTCAGGGGGCTGGTCTTTCAGGAGTTTGCCCTTCAGGGGCTGGTCTTTCAGGAGTGTGCCCATCAGGGGCTGGTCTTTCAGAAGTGTGCCCTTTAGGGGCTGGTCTTTCAGGAGTGTGCCCTTCAGGGGCTGGTCTTTCAGGAGTGTGCCCTTCAGGGGCTGGTCTTTCAGGAGTGTGCCCTTCAGGGGCTGGTCTTTCAGGATTGCCTTCAGGAGTTGGTCTTTAGGAGTTTGCCCTTGAGGGGCAGGTCTTCCGGGATTTTGCCTTTACGGGCCTGTTTTGCATGCAGGATTTTGCCCTTCAGGGGCTTATTTTGCATGTTGCCCTTCAGGGGTCTGTTTTGCATGCAGGATTTTGCCCTTCAGGGGCCTGTTTTGCATGCAGGATTTTGCCCTTCAGGGGCCTGTTTTGCATGTAGGATTTTGCCCTTCAGGGGCCTGTTTTGCATACGGGATTTGTCCTTCAGGGGCTTGTCTTGCATGATGCAGCCCTTTAGTTAAAGTCTGTCACGAGCCTAAGGCTCATCAGGCCGGTGCTTATCCCGGTTTCTGTGGCGTTAAGCGACTGGAGTCATAGACTCCCCCCTGGATAGGACGCCAGTCTATCGCAGGGTTAACCCCCAACACAAGGTTGGTACCCCTTTTACACCTGGGTGGGGTGAGAAAATAGCCGTAAAGTGCCTTTTCCAAGGGCACAACGCCATAGCCGAAAGCTGGGATCGAACCCGCAACCTTTAGATTACGAGTCCAACGCCCTAACCACTAGACTACAGCGGCGGCAATGCAGCCCTTTAGGGCGTCGTTTTTCCAGACTTTGCCCTTCAGAAGCTCAACCCTTCAGCGCTGTGTTCAAGCATTACTCCTTGTCTCCGGTTGTTACCCGTCCCCCCTATCGGTCTTACATAGGTCAAGTCAAGTCATGTGGGTGAGGACAAGTCCACTGGGCCCTGTGCTCCAGCATTCGTGCTGCTGGTGTCTTCACAACCTGCAGTGGACAGACAGATCAGGAGAGTGGAGATAAACTGGGGAAAGAAACCATGAGCAACTGGCTACTACAGATCCATATCACAATATCCATGGCAAAACTTTTGAGAGGTCGCTGAAATGGTGTTTTTTTTTTAATGATTATGGTTTTTTATTATCTACACTTAGTTCCATGATCCTGTCTTTTTATTGTCTATTTTGGCAGATCCTTTGGAAATATGAAAAAGTCTTCAGACGTGAGCGCAAGACGTCCTACCAAAAGGTCTTTTGACATGTGTGTTGCAAGATAATCCAGGTTTTTTTTTATCATCTGACGTATGTGTAAGATGTTCTATGAAAAGGTCTTCTGGCGTGTGTGCAGATAAATAAAATGAAAATAGAATAAAATTAAATAGAAAACCAATATGGTACATATCATAGACTACAGCCAGTGAGCACTTCATTGCCTTCTATCTAGGATTGTGGTTTTAGCGTTTAAAAATTAAATTCTACGAAGAGAAATATTGCGCTGGCAACCCGGGTTCGATTCCTGGTCGAGGGAATTTTTCCCCTGGAGTTTAACATCAGTGCTGACTCCACCCTCCCAAAAGTCCTTCCAATGAGACTTTAAACCGAGGCCCCGTGTGGGAACGCACGCAGATATCTTGCGCACACGTTAAATCCTGTTCCGCTTTTCGCAAGAGTAGGCCATCGTGTGCCGGTGGTAACAGATGACAAGATTTACAAAACTGCATACACACGGGGACTGGATGTAAAAAAACACACGAGTGCTTAATCCATTTTCATCGATATAAAAGAATAAATAAAATTTTAAAAAATACATTAGCATGCATTATAGATATCCCTCCCTCAGTTGAAAGAATTTTTTCTTCTTCAAAAAATGTTTTGGATCTCTACATTTCCAAGTACTCGTTTTCGACAAAGATTCTTACGTTAGCTTTCAGACATTTTTTTTTGGTAACGAACAAGTAGGGTACTGGTTTCAGGCATTCATTGTTAGGGCATAATGTCTTAACACGATTTTCAAAGACAACTTTACAACTGTGGGAAATCTAAACCAATAATTATACTTGTGGTAGTAAATAAACAACAGCACTCCTCTGATGTAAAAGTTATGTCATGCAGTACGGTATCACAACCAAAACAAAATGAAAAATGGGTTTACATTTATGAGATTGCCCAGATTGTTTCTTTACCATTTTAAAATAAATCTCAGCTACTCTTCACTTATTTTTTCTTTTATGTCAAGGATAATGAAATAAGCACTCGTACTTTTTTTTACATCCAGTCGCCGTGTGTATGCAGTTTTTGTAAATTTTCTTCGGCACTGTCTGCTGAAGAAATACGTGTACCTTTTTAAATGCCGTTTCAGAAACACATCTAGTAACTAAAATAAAACCAAGTAATCATATGAAAAAATATGGTGGATATTTTTCCTTTTTTTCTTTTTTTACAGAATTGGGAAGAAATTTTTTCCATAAGCTATACCACGTTATTTTACATACCTTTTCTCTGGAATCTGTGGCCATGATGATGGTAGGGAAGGGAGACTGAAGAGCAGAGTGCTGATCTTCCTCCCTCAGGGGATGCTGCTGCAGGCATTTCATGTTGAGGTTTGTCTGGTCCTTGATGTTGAGGTTTGTGTGGCCCTTGATGTTGAGGTCTGTCTGTTCCGTGTTGAGGTTTGTCTGGTCCTTGATGTTGAGGTGTGTGTGGTCCTTGATGTTGAGTTTGTGTGGTCCTTGATGTTGAAGTTTGTGTGGTCCTTGATGTTGAGGTTTGTGTGGTCTATGTTGAGGTTTGTGTGGTCCTCGATGTTGAGGTTTGTGTGGTCCTTGATGCTGAGGTTTGTCTGGTCCTTGTTGCAAACCCAACTCTTCCTCTGGTGTCTGTGATGTCAGCCTCCCTCAGCTGGTTGCCATGGCAGGTCGCCTGGCCACCCAGTTTTACCTGAACAAAAAAAACCACGTAAGTTCATAAGGTAGGTGAAAAATTTATACAGCGATATATTTTTTTTTAATCTCAAAGTATGAAAATTTACACCCATGTTATGACAATGACAGTTTTACTCGTTTCTATTCTAAAGCAGTGTAAAGTAACTCCACAACTGAACTGAATTCAAATAAATTGAAAATTGAATTGAATACCACTTCCAGTCACAGCATATTTATCTGCGGCAATTTGGGCTTCTCTTTCAGGGGTGAGTGCGTTGCCACAAGAGCAGTACCACTCCAAAAATGTCCTTTTTTAAAGTGTTTTAGTTTCCCTATGAGAAGGGCTTTTATTCTACAGAATTTTGCTGGAGATCTTTCTTGGTGTCGTGGGTTCTTTTACGTGCGCTGAATGTGTGCTGCATGCAGGACCTTGTAAGACTTGTATGCAGGCCACCACTCACAGTCTAGTGGACGGGATAAAGTTTCGGGCAATAAACGGGGATCAATCTCTAGACCATCGATCCTCCCAATTACCAGTAATGGACAACATTAATGACATCATTGATAGGAGCTGTAGTAAAAGATTCATATCATCCAGTCTCTTTAACACACGAATAATGACATGCAACGTTTTTATATTCAGATATCAAATTATTTACGTATTTACTTATTGTCCACATTTTTCTGTCAAGATAAAGCCAAACCCAACTCATAAATGTAGAGTCAAACAAACTTAACTGCGCTGACAAAAAATGTTTAATATCAGCAAGTGCAAAAATTAACTACAGTAACAACAACACGTTAAAACGTGTTTCGTCTTCGGAAGAGTAGGCCGTTCTGTGGCGGTAGGAACGGATGATAATAAACACACCACACACACACACACACACACACACACACACACACACACACAACACACCACACACACACACACACACACAAAAACCGCATGCACACAGGTGTGTTTAGACATCATTCTTGAAGTCGGAAAGCGACAACCTTAGCGGTGAGCAAAAAATGGTCGCATATATGCAAAATTTCATCTTCAGTCAACCTCGGAGCGTGAACCTCGGAACGAAAAAAAAATTGTAAAGATGATAAAATTCACAATTACCACAGGCAGAAACCACATCGTTCCATTTAACATTATTGTCAGTTCTCTTGTGATCACATCAAAACTGATCTGCTAAAAACTTTCAGCAAGAAAATGCATAAACATGTCTTAAAACACAAGATGTCCATTTGCACCTGTTGATGTAAAGATGCTTGCCTGCCTACCATTTAATATTAGGATCGTTCATCCAAAATATCTTTGTCTATTTCTCAATTCTACAGCACTATTTGACAATATTAAGAAAAAAAAATCAGCTGTAGGAAGAAGGGGAGCATCTAGACATCTTTCCCATTTCAAGCATTAACATAATGAGTAAGAATTTACGTGTTTTTTTTTAGGGGGGGGGAGAGGGGTTGGGGAGAGGTTAAGATCTTAAGCTCACACTAAAAACCTTCCCTTAACATCTTGCTTTAACGTCCTAATCAAAAACAATCTTGCCTTGAAAGTCTGGATGTGTTGTGTGTGTGTGTGTGTGTGGTGTGTGTGTGTGTGTGTTGTGTGTGTGTGTGTGTGTGTTTGAAGGATGCGTATTCGTGACAGTACCAAACCATTTTGGTTCACGACACAGCTGTTTCAATCAGTTTTTCAAAACCATGGAATAGGCCTGGTTGGTTTATGACTCAACTACACTAGATCAGACTCTCAGCCCTGGTCCTTGTGAATGCGCCAAATCACTCGCTGCACTCAAGATTAACATTTCTTGGCAGCAGTTGTCATGAAATTCACAAAGCAGGGATTTCACCCTAAGTTTTAAAATAACTAAGAAAGATTTAAGGCCCAAACACTTGTTTGAAGGGGGCTTCTCCTCTGAGGACTCTCTGCTGCCATACTCTACACGAGTTTCTTACCACTATCATACCTAATGGCCTACTTACTAAGTAGCTACTTCTAAATAAAAATTACTCACCAGTGCTGCTCTTCATCATAGTCTTTCTATATAAAAGACAAAGGCAAAAACGATGATGTTCAAAATCCCACATTTTGCTTTCCCAGCTGTTCAAGTGGTCCACACTGCATGCAGATGTCAGGCCGTTTGAAATGGCAAGAGAAAAAAAAAGAAAAGGAAACAAATCAACTCACTGGAACTCGCAACAGAGACATGATTTGCACGTGTGTGTTGTGTCGCTAAGTGTGTTTTCTGTCCCTAGCTGGAGTAAGACCTTCAATTGCAAAAACCTGGTCTTAACAATGTAACTGGAAATTATTTCTAAACTGCCGGGCACTTCGTTTTCTATCAATACACTTGAAAAACCCACCCAAAATGATGGCCATAAAATGATACTTTATATAAGATAAAAGCTATGTCGAGACTGCAAACTCAAAACATGTACAAGATTCTTTGACTTCCCGAGGACAATCTGTTGTTCTATTGAATTGCACGTTCACAAGAGGAATTTCAGATTTAGATTCGTTTGTTTTGTAATTTGTAGTCTGTGCATTGACAGTCCATCTGGTAAAGGAAAGGGGAGGTTGTTTCAAAACCCAGGGAGAAGTTCTTACCTCTCTTGAGCATATTCATTTTAGGATATAGACCACTTAAGGACACAACACATGCACAACAATGTTCAGTTCAAGGTATTGTTCAGCTACTCACGAATGTTACCGTTTGGGTTTTTCTTTAAACAAAGGCTTATTTTGGGTGGTGGATGTGTAGGCTACTTTCAGCAATGTTCCTGCTGACTGTTTCTCCATCTGTCTCTGTCTCATACATATCAGAGCATATTGTGCATGTATTCAGTGGGGGGGGGGGGGGGGGTGCGTGCGAGTGTGCGCGTGTTTGCGGGCGTGTATGTGTGTGCATGCGTACATGTGTTGTTAGGACAGTACGCGTCAGTACAACATGACAATTTCTGTGATGAAGAGGAAAAATGAATTTAAAAAATTAATGATGCTGAAGCAGATCTCTTAGAAAACAAAACCACTCAAACAAAGAAACCAGATCTTAGGTGTATTAAAGAAATGACTGCCTCTTAGGCCCAGTGCATTCGTTTGTATCTACACCTCGTATCATGTTTAAGAGCACATTGCACAGAATACCTACAGGCTACTGGTCTTACGTCTGAAAGTGCGCCCATAAATGATCCTCATCATTATCATGTTGCTTTGAACTTTTGGACCCCAGTGCTATTCTATTTTTTGTGTGTTCGTGTGGCAACTGCCCTGCACTGATCTGTGCTGTGGTGCATCAGTTGTATATTTTCATTGATATTATGTGTAATACTATGTATTGTTGCCTACACGTTACCAGCTTTCCTTCCGACAAACTTGCTAGATTCAAGCCAGGCTGTTCTCTTTGTGGCTGTGGTTTCACCACAAGAACAGCACCACCCATATTAAAGATGATAGTAAAGTGTGTATGCCTACAGTAGAAAACTCTCTCGGTGCTGGGCTCTGTTACTGCACACATTTTTCTCCTGAAAATAGCCAGTAAAGAGTACAAAAATACCATCAGAAAAACATGTCGGAGAGCAAAGAAAAAATGGGTGTCAACACTTAAAGACTATGAAAAAAAAGCAACAGTAAAGATTTCTGGAAAGAAGTAAAAGAGCGCTCTTTTGATGAATGTCCAATTAGTTTACCTACTCTTTTTGAACATTTTTAAAACACTAAATGATGTAAATCCTGTCAGTTCTCAATTTACAGACAACAATATTACCTTTGAATACCTTCCAGATTTCAGTTTAGATGATCTTAACAGATCTATAACTGAACAAGAAGTGGGAAATGCCCTTGATGTAATGAAAAGTGGTAAAGCAGCAGGTATAGGTAATATTTATTCTGATTATGTCAAGTATAGCAAACCAATGCTTAAAACGTTGTATTGCAAACTGTTTAATAAAGTTTTAGATACAGGAAAGATACCAGATGTTTGGATGGTTGGCTTTATAAAGCCTATTTATAAAGGTAGACAAATACGACTGTGGTAACTACAGAGGTATAACATTGTTGAGTTGTATTGGAAAACTGTTCACTTCTGCATTAAATATTAGGTTGACAAGATTTCTTGAAACAAATAAGATACTTTTAGAAAACCAGGCAGGCTTCAGAAAGTATAACTCTACTATAGATAATTGTTTCATTTTAAAATGTCTTTCAGATATCTTTCTAAGCAAAAAACTAACGTTATACTGTGCTTTTGTTGATTATCAGAAGGCTTTTGATTCTGTATGCCGTAGTGCTTTGTGGTATAAACTGACAAAACAAAATAGGAACGGAAAAGTATTGAAAATCATCATGAATATGTATGAAAATGTAAAAGCTTGTGTTTTTGTTAAAGATGGAATCTGCTCTGACTATTTCAAAAGCTTTACTGGCGTTCGTCAAGGTGATAGTCTTTCTCCTGTCTTGTTTTCTATGTTTCTGAATGATTTGGAACTATATTTGACAGATAGAAATTGTTCACCATTGAATGTTCAGCTTTCATCTGATGGAGAAATGCTAACGAACTATGTTAAACTTCTAATTTTGCTATATGCTGATGATACTATTTTATTCTCTAATACAAAGAAGGGGTTACAAGATGCTTTAGACAATTTATGTGCTTACTGTTCTCAATGGAAAGTTGTTGTGAATCCAGTCAAAACAAAAATCATGGTATTTGGCCGTAATAGACCTCGTAACATGTTCACATATGGTGGAAAAACCTTGGAAGTTGTAAATAGTTTTAAATATTTAGGAATTATTTTCAGTAAGAGTGGCAGTTTTGCAAAATGCAAGAAAAATGCTTGTGATAAAGCTACTAAAGTCATGGTTAGTTTGATAAGGACTGCACGGCAAAAAGAACTACCTATACATGTGATACTTGATTTATTCGATGAAATAGTTGTACCTGTTCTGTTGTATGGGTGTGAAGTTTGGGGATATGAAAACCTAGCAATAATTGATAAGTTTCAGTTAAAATTTTTAAAATATATCTTTCGTTTAAAGCGTACGACTTCGACTTCGTTAGTATATGGAGAAACAGGCAGATATCCCTTGTCTATTTTGGTTTCTGTTCAAATGGTTCGTTTCTGGATGCAGCTGCTTGATTTTCATTCAGAGAAACTATCCTCAAATGTTTATAAGATGATGAAAGATTTATATGACAAATCTTCGATTCAATCCGCATGGTTAAAAAAGATACAAAGCATTTTAGTACAAAGCGGATTTGATTGTTTGTGGGAGAGACAGTTTTGTTCAACTATCAATTCTACCAGTTCACATGTCAAAGCCTTCTTACTAGATAAATTTGTTAATGAATGGAGAGCTGAGCTGTTGGATAGTAGCAGATGCCTTTATTACAAAAACTATAAAATTGATTTTGGTATGGAAAAAATATATAACTTGTCTACCGGATGTAGCCTATATGTTTACACTCATGAAATTTCGTTGCAGTTGTCATAAACTTCCTATTGAGGTTGGACGTTTCCATAACATACCACGGGATGAAAGAGTATGTTCAAAATGCAATATGTCTGTTATAGGGGATGAATTTCATTTTATCATGGAATGTCCCCAATTTACACATTTACGGCAAGATTTTATTCCCCGGCATTTTCGTCAACCCATGTCCAGTTATAATTTTTGCAGGCTGGTGAAATGTAAATCTCGAAAAGTTCTTCTGTCTCTATCAAAATTCATAAGAGTTGCAGGTATTATTTTGAAATTTGATTTGATGCCTTTAACCTGTGTAGATTGTGTCTTTTACAGAAATTTACATACCTTTAAAAAAAAATGTCATTAGTCTTTAATATTGTTTGTTTATTATTTTGTGATGAATTCCTGCTTTTCAGTTCCTGTTGATATTGATAATTCTTATGGATGTATTGCTGTAAGGTTTCTTTTCTCCTGTTGAACTTGTTTGTTATCCTCCATGCCCCAAAAGGGGTGAAAGGAATTAAATCTTGAATCTTGAATCTTGTGTGTGTGTGTGGTGTGTGTGTGTGTGTGTGTGTGTGTGTGTGTGTGTGTGTGTGTGTGTGTGTGTGTGTGTGTGTGTGTGTGTGTGATTGTGAGTGGTGTGTGTGTTAGTGTGTGTGTTAGTGTGTGTGTGTGATTGTGAGTGGTGTGTGTGTTAGTGTGTGTGTTAGTGTGTGTGCTTTGCACCTTTGACTGTCTCTGCATATGATACAAGAAATAAAACGAACAAGCAAAGAAAGAAACAACAACAACAAAAATCACCTCCACCCCCTTAAATAATAAAGAATCTGAAAGAACCCAACTTTATGTCCAATAGTTTCATCTGTCCCTTGTCAGTCCTAAGCCCAACTGCAAACCCACATGCATTTGTTTATCATGGAAAGGGAACTGAACAACTCAAACTAAAACAAGAAAAAATACAAAAATTTGCCAAGAAAGTTTCTTACTAAATTGTTATTTATTTCCAGCATAATCGCATTATCAAGCAATATTTTGTCCAAATGACATTAATTCAAACGTTATATTGCGCAAATTGCACACTGTAACGATGAGTACTATTATATTTCGACTTTTGTTTGTATAAACAAGAACTTAAACAAACTATGGTATTAAAAGTCCTTAATTTTAAACATTACCAGCAGTCTTCTTCCTGTGGACACGCAGATGAAAATGGAAGTCTAAAAAATTATGTCTCCCTGTATAGTTCTTCTGTAAGCAGGATGTTGCTGCCACATCCCTCTATTATTAGATTAGAGACTAGGATTTACAGAGCCCCCATCTTTCGCAATCGCCAGCAGTAATCATGTACAATTGGTCGGTTTGTGCAGGGTCAAAACAATGTAGCCTGTAGCCACTTTGCCTCTACCTGCTTCAATCATCCCCAGATAGACATTTTGGGGAGGAAAATTGAAATCAGAAGTAGATGAATTTGCATTGCCAGTAGCGGCTACCGTGTTCTGGGTATTCCAGGCAGGGTTGGGATGGGTGAGAACTTTGATAAACCGAAATGGTTTTTGTAAATAACTACTTAAAAATCAATCACAGCCACATGGTTTATTGTAACAGTAAAGTATATGCTATAAAGAGTCTCCACATACCAAAAAGTGAAAAAGTGGCCGATAGCCGCTTCTGGCAGGCAACCCTCAAGTAGCAGGTTTATGGAGTACATAATGACTGTTAAAATAATTAAACTGTTGACTAACGTTGAATCATGGACAAAAATTGAAGACTTGTCAAAAGAGCACTATCAAAGACTGGAATTGAAAGTGTCAGGCATTACCTGTACATCCTTGATTTAACCATTGCATGTCGTGACTGAGCCATTGTCGTTGATTTAGCCATTGCATGCGATTGATTTAGCCACTGCATGTAGTTGATTTAGCCATTGCATGTCGTTGATTTAGCCATTGATTTAACCATTGAATGCGATTGATTTAGCCATGGCATGTCGTTAATTTAGCTACTGCCTGTCGTTGATTTAGCCATTGCATGTCGTTGATTTAGCCATTGCATGTCGTTGATTTTGGCCATTGCCTGTCGTTGATTTAGCCATTGCCAGTCCTTGATTTAGCCATTGCATGTCGTTGATTTAGCCATTGCATGACGTTGATTATAGCATGTCATTGATTTAGCCACTGCATGTCATTGATTTAGCTATTGCATGTCGTTGTTTTAGCCATTGCGTGTCGTTGATTTAGCCATTGCATGCGATTGATTTAACCAGTGCATGTCGTTGATTTAGCCATTGCATGTCGTTGATTATTGCATGCGATTGATTTAGCCATTGCATGTCATTGATTTAGCTATTGCATGTTGTTGATTTAGCCATTGCATGTCGTTGACTTAGCCATTGCATTATTTAGCCATTGCATGTCGTTGATTTAGCCATTGCATGTCATTGATTTAGTCATTGCATGTCATTGATTTAGCCATTGCATGTCATTGATTTAAATGCGTCGAATGGGAGGGTAGTTAATTAAATCATGTGCCAGTGGACTGTGTCAGTGACAGAGTGAAGTTTGTTCTTTAACACTGTGTCAGTGGCAGAGTGAAGTTTGTTCTTTAACACTGTGTCAGTGACAGAGATAAGTGAAGTTTGTTCTTTAACACTGTGTCAGTGACAGAGATAAGTGAAGTTTGTTCTTTAACACTAGTGCTGTGTCATTGTCAGAGTGAAGTTTGTTCTTTAACACTGTGTCAGTGACAGAGTGAAGTTTGTTCTTTAACACTGTGTCAGTGACAGACATAAGTGAAGTTTGTTCTTTAACACTGTGTCAGTGACAGAGTGAAGTTTGTTCTTTAACACTGTGTCAGTGACAGAGTGAAGTTTGTTCTTTAACACTGTGTCAGTGACAGAGATGAGTGAAGTTTGTTCTTTAACACTGTGTCAGTGACAGAGTGAAGTTTGTTCTTTAACACTGTCAGTAACAGAGATAAGTGAAGTTTGTTCTTTAACACTGTGTCAGTGACAGAGTGAAGCTTGTTCTTTAACACTATGTCAGTGACAGAGTGAAGTTTGTTCTTTAACACTGTGTCAGTGACAGAGATAAGTGAAGTTTGTTCCTTAACAGTGTGTCAGTGACAGAGATAAGTGAAGTTTGTTCTTTAACAATGTGTCAGTGACAGAGTGAAGTTTGTTCTTTAACAGTGTGTCAGTGACAGAGATAAGTGAAGTTTGTTCTTTAACACTGTGTCAGTGACAGAGTGAAGTTTGTTCTTTAACACTGTGTCAGTGACAGAGATAAGTGAAGTTTGTTCTTTAACAGTGTGTCACTGACAGAGTGAAGTTTGTTCTTTAGTAATGTGTCAGTGACAAGAGTGAAGTTTGTTCTTTAACACTGTGTCAGTGACAGAATGAAGTTTGTTCTTTAACACTGTGGCAGTGACAGAGTGAAGTGAAGTTTGTTCTTTAACAATGTGTTAGTGACAGAGTGAAGCTTGTTCTTAAACACTGTGGCAGTGACAGGGATAAGTGAAGTTTGTTCTTTAACAATGTGTTAGTGACAGAGTGAAGCTTGTTCTTAAACACTGTGTCAGTGACAGAGTAAAATTTGTTCTTTAAACACTGTGTCAGTGACAGAGTGAAGCTTGTTCTTAAACACTGTGTCAGTGACAGGGATGAGTGAAGCTTGTACCTTGGTTGGTTCATACGAGGTTATGTATATTTTACACACACCCCTCCTCACACACACACACACAACACACACACACATACATAAACCACGCACACACACAACACACACACACCACACACACACCATCACAACACAACGCACGCACACACACACACACACACGCACAAACACACACACACACACACACACAAACACGCACACACACACACACACACAACACACTACACACACACATAAACCACGCACTCACAAACACACACACACACACACACACACACACACACACACACACACACACACACACACACACACACACACACACACTGACTGACTGACTGACTGGTGGAAGAATACGCAGCCAAAACGTGAAAAATATAAAACCGTTTATTGAATTGTGTCTTCCTAACGGTGTAGGTTGCTGGAGATGTTCCAAATAACAACTGACAGAACAAGTTTTGCAGTACAGGTTTGAATTATTACACGAAAAAAAAAAAGATGATAATAATAATAATAATCAGTATGGGATACCATATTATAATTTGAAAAAACACAACTGACACTATAGGACATGGTTTTTTAAGCGCATAATAATAATGAACTTCAGCTAAAAAACAAAATTAAAAAGGGGAAAAAAAACAAACACATTGTAACATGACTAAAAGAGAAAAAAAACTAAACAAAAACAAAACCCCCAAACAAACACACGCACATACACAAATCGCAAACAAACAAAATCCATCCTGGGTAGGACTGGGAAAATAAAGGTGGGGGGTAGGTATTTTTTCCCCAGGACGTTGCTCTGAAGCGGTGACCATGAAGTGTGTGGACTCCTCACACAGAGAGGCCAGGAACTAAACTGGGGCCTAGTACGAGGAGGGAGCCATTGTGTCTATTGGCACAGAGACACCAGGAGCAAAACTACGAGCAATTGTGCAGATTTCAAACAGAGACACCAAGAGCTATGAGCCATTGTGTGGATTGATTCACACAGAGACACCAGGAGCAAAACTACCTGAGCCATTGTGTGGATTGATTCACACAGAGACACCAGGAGCAAAACTACATGAGCCGTTGTGTGGATTGATTCACACAGAGACACCAGGAGCTATGGGCCATTGTGTGGATTGATTCACACAGAGACACCAGGAGCAAAACTACATGAGCCATTGTGTGGATTGATTCACACAGAGACACCAGGAGCAAAACTACATGAGCCGTTGTGTGGATTGATTCACACAGAGACACCAGGAGCTATGTGCCATTGTGTGGATTGATTCACACAGAGACACAGGAGCTATGAGCCATTGTGTGGATTGATTCCCACAGAGACACCAGGAGCAAAACTACCTGAGCCATTGTGTGGATTGATTCCCACAGAGACACCAGGAGCAAAACTACCTGAGCCATTGTGTGGATTGATTCCCACAGAGACACCAGGAGCTAAACTGCATGAGCCATTGTGTGGATTGATTCACACAGAGACGCCAGGAGCTAAACTGCATGAGCCATTGTGTGGATTGATTCCCACAGAGACACCAGGAGCTAAACTGCATGAGCCATTGTGTCCATCGGCACAGAGACACCAGGAGCTAAACTACATGAGCCATTGTGTGGACTGATTCCCACAGAGACACCAGGAGCTAAACTGCATGAGCCATTGTGTAGATTCGCGTGTAGATTCGCACACAGACACATGGGGCTAAATTACACGAGCCATTGTGTGGATTGATTCACACAGAGACACCAGGAGCTAAACCATTGTGTAGATTCAGGCACAGACGCCAGGAACTAAACTGGGGCCTAGCACAGGAGCCACTGCCTTTGTAGTGACACTACTAAGAGCTAGATCTACTTCACTATCGGTGGATGAAAAGGAGTTTGGCACCAAATGCATACACTGTAGATGGAAGGTGGGAGGAAGGATAATGTTGGTGGTAGATCTGGATACGTGATGCTATGGACAGATGCTGAATACATGATACTGGTGGATGGGTACACGTCATACTGAAGGCGCGTATACTCTAGATAATACTGGTGATGCGGTACACTTGAATAATATCTTGTAGACAGCTGGGATGCTTTACTACATTGTACAGTGAACGGATACTTAGATACTGTATCTAATAATTGTGTATAGATGATACTGAATATACCATACACTTTATATTTCTACATCTTTAAAGGATTCTACATTGTAAATAAAAGTACGATACTTAACATTGCAGACAGATACTTGATAGATTTATTTATAGATACCAACTACTAGAGATACTGCATACTTTATATTGTATATGGTTTAGGTACTCTATATTGTGGAGTGAATTGTGATTCAGGGAGTTACTTGATATTCATATACACTAGACTAAATAGCAGAGATGCTGCACGTTTTATGTTGTAAACAGTTACGACACTAAATGTAGACCAAAATACTGATGTAATAATTACTGATCTTGAAATTATAGATCTAAGCTCAATACTGCAAATGCCGCATACTTTATAGAAATACCATACTTTATAATTTATTGTAGAATGAATGGATAGTTGATAATTGCAGACAGATACTTGATATTTATAGATACTGAATAATGGAAACGCAGCAGCTATGAGATTGTTAGAATATCTTTATGTTTGTGTGTGGTGTGTGGTGTTGTGTGTGTGTATGTATGTATGTATGTATGTATGTAGTGTTGTATGTATGTATGTATGTATTGTATGTATGTATGTATGTATATATAATATATATATATATATATATATATATATATATATTATATATATATATAATATTATATATATATATTTATATATATATAGTCATCCTTTATACCATAATACACGGTACACTTTAGTTAACATACTAACCGTACACTTTAGTAACAGAATGTTTTGTCTGATGGGCTGATATACTTTTATACAATAACTACATCCCCAATGTCGGAATGCGGCTACGCCAATCGTGGGTAAAAAAAAAAAAAAAAAATAAAAAAAAATAAACGGTCGCATGGGCAAAGTCCCACCAATAGTGAACCTCAGAGCTCTATGAGGAACAAAAAAAAACAACCACCACAATAATGACGTTATATTATACTATTATACTGTGAACAGCTGGGATAGGTTACCTATATGAATACTTCTATTGTGTAAATATACATTGCATACTTTAAATTTCTACATGATAATAATTATATGAAGAACATACTGCATAATATGTAAATATATACGACATACTGGACAGAACAGTTGTGGATAACGAACTTTATCCTATTCTAGATAGATACTACAGATAGCAAACCATCCTTTACATTGCAGACCGATCAGTTCCTAAGTGGAATAGATGACACACTCTCTCCACAGAACAGAGAATACTACGGACAGATAAACATTATGTAAAAGTATTACATAATTAGATGAAATACCTACAAATCTCTATGATACGTGGATTTACCTATAACAGGATTTACCTATGGTACAGCATGGACTGGGATCCCGGACACTCAGATCTATAGTATAAAATAGCGTGCCTTCTGGCCAGCCTAATATGGTATATTACCAGCCTATATTGGTTTATCACTAGCCTATGTGGTTTAACACTATTTTCTCACTAGCCTTATGGTTTAACACTAGCCTATGTCGTTTATCACAAGCCTTTTTTCTCACTAGCCTATGTGGTTTAACACTACTGACTAACCTATGTGGTTTCTCACAAGCCTATTTTCTCACAAGCCTATGTGGTTTAACACTAGTCTATGTGCTTTATCACCAGCCTATGTGCTTTATCAAATTTAGAGCTATCCCTAACAGGCTTCAAACCGTTGTAGCCGTTCACAGAAAATCCCTGTGTGTCTTCATTCAGATGCAGCTTGTCCATAGATTCCTGTGTCTTCATTCAGACTGCAGCTTGTCCCATAGATTCCTGTGTCTTCATTCAGACTGCAGCTTGTCCCATAGATTCCTGTTGTCTTCATTCAGACTGCAGCTTGTCCCATAGATCCCTGTGTGTTTCATAGACTGCAGTTGTCCATAGATCCCTGTGTCACTAGTCTGCAGCTTGTCACAGATAGATGGCTACAAATTAATGTTGTAGCATAACACAGATAGATCCCTAAGTGCTGCTATTAGACTGCAGTCAATAGATGGGCCTCAGACTGTTTCCTACAAAGAGAGATCTCAGACTGTTTCCTACAAAGAGAGATCTCAGACTGTTTCCTACACAGAAAGATCTCAGACTGTTTCCTACACAGAAAGATCTCAGACTGTTTCCTACACAGAAAGATCTCAGACTGTTTCCTACACAGAGAATTCTAAGACCGGAGCCTACAGACAAAATCTGAAGCTGCAGTCTACAGAGATCTCAGACAAATCACAAACTGTAGTCTACAAAGATCTCCGACTGTAGCCTATAGACAAATCTCAAACTGTGGCCTACAAAGATATCCGACTGTAGTCTACAATGGCCTACCGAGATCTCCGACTGTAGCCTACAGACAAATCTCAAACTGTGGCCTACAAAGATATCCGACTGTAGCCTACAGACAAATCTCAAACTGTGGCCTACAAAGATATCCGACTGTAGCCTACAAAACTGTGGCCTACAGAGATCTCCGACTGTAGCACACAGCCAAATCTCAAACTGTAGACAAATCTCAAACTGTAGCCTACAGAGATCTCAAACTGTAGCCTACAAATCTCAGACTGTAGCTTACACAGTGATCCCAGAGAGTAACCGTCACAGAAATCTCACGCTGTATCCTACACAGAGACTAGAGCCTTTACGCAGAGACTGTAGCCTACACAGAGACTAGAGCCTTCACGCAGAGATTCTAGCCTACACAGAGACTAGAGCCTTCACGCAGAGACTGTAGCCTACACAGAGACTAGAGCCTTCACCACAGAGACTGTAGCCTACACAGAGACTAGAGCCTTCACGCAGAGACTGTAGCCTACACAGAGACTAGAGCCTTCACGCAGAGACTGTAGCCTACACAGAGACTAGAGCCTTCACGCAGAGACTGTAGCCTACACAAAGAGATCTGTATGTGCCCGTGAGCAGACTACTGTGCTACTTACTGATTCACACACCCACGCGCACCTTTTGATAGGTAGATAGATATCCTGCACCTCCGGGTGTAGATGACTACTACAATCAATGGAAATGGGACTGGCAAGGGTATACAGAGAAGTTAGCCCCGACTGCGCAAATGGAAAGTTTAAAACAAGCGATTCAGGACCAGGCCAACTCCCTTTTCAACTCCAAGAGACCCTCACACTTCTCCACCACACGAGAATGATCATTGCAATGACCAATACACCCCCCCCCCCCCCACCACCACCCCACCAGCCCACCCTCCTTTTCAATCAACAGGGGTTTGAGGCAACACTGCAAGAGAACACACATACAGTATGTGTAACAATGCCTAGTACTCCCCCCCCCCCCACCCTCCCCCGCTTCTTTAACCCCTTTCCCTCCCCAACTCAACTCAAGGGTAGCAGAGGCGACGCGCACGGCAACACTCCAACAACCACACTGACGGAAGAACCAACAAACAACGCACGTATAACAGGCTCATGCATGAAATTCAAAAACAGCCTCCTCCCTCTGCTTCTGGGAGAAAGGAGGTAGGGGGTTGGGGGCGGGGGGGGGGGGGGGGGGTTGGTTGTCAACAACAGATCACAGTAATTCAGTCCTTGGTCTGGAGGGAAAGTGTGCTGGAAATAGTTCGGTCCTTTGGGGATCTGATCCTTCAGTCCTTGGGGGATCCGATCCTTAGGTCCTGTGAGGATCTCACTCCTAGAGCCTTGGGGGATCCGATCCTTAAGTCCTGTGGAGATCTCACTCTTAGGCCTTCAGGATCCAATCCCTAGGCCCTGTGGGGATCTGATCCTTCAGCCCTTGGGTATTCAATCCTTAGGCCATTTGGGGATCTCACTCGTAGAGCCTTGGGGGATCTGATCCTTAGGTCATGTGAGGATCTCATTCTTACAGCCTTGAGGGGTCTGATCCTTAAGCCATGGATAATCCAAGCCTTAAGCCCTAGGGATCTGATCCCAGGACCTTAGGATTTGATCCTTAGACAGTATGTGGTGAACAGCATAATGAATGAATATGGAGGGGAGGGGGGGGAGATAAAAGAGTACTGCTGCAAAGTGTAGAAGTTGATGAAAGTGAGGATGGTCACATTGTTCTGACTGTCTAACTGTACACACGTACACTGCAAACATGGCCACAGGGAGGGCTGGTGGCGGGAGAGGAGGGGGGGAGAGGAAGGTGAAGGAAGAGGAGGAGATTTACAACCTGGGACGTCATAGCATCTCATATCTACATCAACACCACCTGTCTAATATCACTTGAAGTGAACAGACGTAAAAAACAAAGACACACATACACCACACACACCACCTGTCCACCTCACACACTCAGGAGCGTTTCCACACTTCATCCAGTAAGCCAAAATTCGCATGCATGTATGTATAATCATCATCACACCATCTGTTATCCTGCGTCAATGAACATTCACCAGCATTTGGAAGCAACTCAACATCCCCTTGAAACTTCTACAGTACAGTGTTAAAGGACGACCGATATCTATAAATCCACCCAGAGTAGGAATAAGTTGCATGGTGTTTCACACGTTCGCATCAAAGACAGAAAGGTGTGGTCCTAAGTTGGCTGTTGGTAGGGGTGTGCAGACAATCCAGCAGCTCACTCAGCTGGCTCAGTTTCACACTGTTAGCACATACCCCCAGGGCAAATACCCCCAGGGCACATACCCCCAGTGCACATACCCCAAGGGTACATACCCCCAGTGCACGTACCCCCCAGTCACCATTTCACCAGGCAGATCTCTCACACAACATGCTACGGGGACCAACACAAGCATTTTTCATACTGAACTGTATACAGCACCTCCCCACCCCCACCCCCACCCCGAGTGTGTGTGTGTGTGTGTGTGTGTGTGTGTGTGTGTGTGTGTGTGTGTGTGTGTGTGTGTGTGTGTGTGTGTGTGTGTGTGTGTGCTAGTGTCATAATACTCCCACCCCCACTAATAAAATCCCTTTTGGGGGGGGAGTAATCTATAAGTTACAAGGTGAAAAAAAAAGTTTTTAAAAAAAAGTTCAAACATGCTGAGTTACTTCCTGACACATTTTCTTCTCTGCCGGTTCAAAGCATAAAACAACAACATTACTAATTCATCACACAAAAACAGTCATAACTTATTGCAAACCAGAAAAAAAAATGAATGCAAATGGCATGTCTCCTTCACCTTCCTCCTACCCTGGCTTATTGCTTTATCCACTTCTAACCACCCCACCCCACCCCCACCCCAACTGTCGCATTTGTTCACTCCCCACCTTACAGATGAAAGGTTTGGGCAAAGAAAAGATTCAGATGCAAAAGCAACAGCAATCATCAAGACCGTTTGCTTCGTGTGAGATGGCGTTTTGTTTCAAGTCCTCTCCCACTTGGGGATGTTGGGACAAAAACAAGAGAACAACAACAACAAAAACCCAAACAAATAAATAAACAAAAGGTGGAGGGTATGAGGAATCTGTGAGTATAACAATAAAGCATTTGCCATTAACAACAGATCAAAAAAATAACAGTGACTACATCAGTTACTTCAAGTTCCAGTTCATGGAAACTGATATGAGCCAAAATTTTGTTAGGGGGTTTAATTTGTTTTTTTTTTGTGACGTGGGTTCTGGGGCTCCAAGTTTAACTCCTTTTTCTTTATATCAAATTCATGACTGGACACTGCGTGAATGAGTCGACATTCAAATATATAACCACATGCAAGAACACATTTCTGCATCTGAACCAAGAAGACCCCTTACTTTCCAAAACCCACCCACCTATCCAACATCATCTATGTAAACAAAATACAGCATCCCCCGCTTTAAACATTTTCCTTTAAAATCCCTAGTTAAATGTATACATGTAGACAGGCATTTTTTGACAACAAAGACCTACAGGACCCCTACAGCATTCCAACAGATGCCCCCCACCCCACCCCCACCCCCCAATTCTTTAGGACACAGTCCCATCACCATGTTCCAGTATTCACAGACAATCTGCCAGAAGATGCATGCAGTCTAGTCCACAGTATGTTCAGTACCCCAGCCCCTCTCTTCAACTGATAGACCTGGCAGATTAAAAACAAGTTGGGGAGTAAGAAAGCTTAAAAAAAAAGAAAAAAAAAGGAGAGGGGGGTGGTAGTAAGCGAAGAGGGTGTCAATAAAATAAGAGGATTGGGGGAAGGGGAGGGGGGTGGATAGTTAAACCTACAAAAGTAATAAAAGATATTCATAAAAAAACAAACTCGTGCTGATAGTACCAAACAGGTCACTAGTAGAACAATGAAAAGTCATCAAAGCCCATAATCAGATCATTATCCACAATATTGAAAAAGTCGGTGATCAGATCGTATTAGATAAGCTAGTAAGTTCTCTAAACCATGATGAGTGGCTAATCATACAGTATGTACAATAATCATGAATAAATGCTCAAACAAGCCGTACCGGCTTTTAACAAATAAATAGGTGTTGCAATGACTAACAAAGACTAGAAAGATTCCAAAAATGCAGAACTGTCCAGTAATTCTAAACATGTTTCTAAAGTATTAAACCATTCACCAAAACACTCATTCTCTCCCATCAGAAATAACAAAACAAAACACTGGGAAGAAAAAAAAAACCCAACCTCATGGAATAGAAAATGATACAACAGTGTCTTGAAGACGGTTCAACACATCAGTCACTGTCGCCTTGTCCCCATCTCTCTCTCTCTCTCTCTCTCTCTCTCTCTCTCTCTCTCTCTCTCTCTCTCTCTCTCTCTCTCTCTCTCTCTCAAAACACCTCTGACAGTGGATTGTGGTCACACCCAAGTGCAAAACAGAAAGACGCCCAGGAAAACTATCACAGATACAACTCAAAAGACCAGACGTTCCAGTATGCGTAACAAGTGTGTAACAAATTGTAAAATGCGTCACAGTTAAAAGTAAAAAAAAAAAAAAAAAAAAAAAAAAAAAGGTCACATAATATATATAATAATATGCATAACAAATGGTAAAACACCACCACAATGGTAACAAATGTTCAAGACTGATTAACAACAAACGGTAGCTATAATAATATAATAATAATAATAATAATAATCTCAGGATCCAAGAGTGTTACAATCATGTCGGAATTTCTAACCTAAGAAATCTGTACTAAAGTTCTGACAGTAGGATACAACAATTTCAATGACAAGTCTTGAAAGCAAGCAGTCTCACAAGTGCTATCATGCAACAAGTACCCCCCATTCCTGCCATCCATCCACCTTCACCCCCACCCCCGCCCCCGCTGTTCCCTTACTACAACCATGCTCTTGCACTCACATTCTTCCGAGCGCTCTCCCCCCCCCCCCCCCCCCCCACCAGATACAGATGAACCTTATCACTTTTCAAGGAAATACAATTTCTTCACAGCAGTCCTTGCTTGCTAGACTTCAAGATTATCAAGATCAATGATATTGTAGGATTTGTTTTTAAAAAACAAAAAAAACAAAAAAAAACAAACAAACATTTTTTTGATAATTAAAAAAATAAAAATAATAATAATACTTTTTTTAAAAATTGAAAATAATAATACAAAAAAATTATAATGATAATAATAAATTTACCACAGATCTGTTTCACAGTAACAAGTATAACAAGAGGGTTAATCAAAAAAGAACCACACGGCAAAGCTTCAACAACAATATGTACATGCACTGAATACAGAAACTAAAACCATGGTAGGAATTCATATTTTAGAAGAAAAAAAAAATTGGTAGTATTACTTCAGGTAAAACAACAACAACAACAACATAAAAAAAAACCATACATACTTTTTTAAACTCCAGATTGTTTGGAATTTCCCAGCCTATTTTCAGTTAGAGAGGAATGTTCAGCTGTCTGGAACAGGGAGAGGGGTTAGTTACTAGGTAAACATTCTTCAGCATCAACACAGAGTTGTCTTTTCTTTGAACATTATAGCTTTAGACCAAAAAAAAACCAAAAATCCATTTAGCAAAATTCTATTATGCTCTTTCTTTGTCCTGCCATGTCCCAAACTTGCCTACCACCACTCTAAACAGATGAATTCACAAACAAGCTGTTGTGGTTACAACTGAATTTAACACCCCCTTTCTTGATTCGATGATGATGTTAATGTTA
Organism: Stramonita haemastoma; assembly: GCA_030674155.1. Taxonomy (NCBI): domain Eukaryota; kingdom Metazoa; phylum Mollusca; class Gastropoda; order Neogastropoda; family Muricidae; genus Stramonita; species Stramonita haemastoma. Next base: position 25,733,137 of record CM060337.1, read on the forward strand.
ATCTGGCCCGAGAGATTAAAAAAAACAACCGACTGAGCAAGAATGTAAGTTTGAAGTAGTGATGCGCCCTTCCTTCAATGTGTTGCTGTTGTGCGTTCCCCAGCTTAACACTCTGGGGGTCACCCAGAATATACACTCTTGACTTGCTCGTCCCACCTGGGAATCACACAGTGAGATAGAAACTGCACACTGAATGAGACGTTTGCGTGTATGACTGTTTTCAAGCACCTCACCACATAGGCAGCCATACTCCAACTTCAGAGGATTTTTTTCACCTTTTAAGAAGAGTGCAGGTTGTTATGTTCAGCACTTGTCATGGCTGAAGGCAGTATCAGCTTAACATTTTACAACAGCATTTTAGTGTACTGTAGGCCTTTGTAATTAGCTGACATCAATAACGGATACAGTTTTTGGCATGGGCCAATATTAACTAGTGATCTGTCATTCGCTTTATTTTAAAAAAAAACAAAAATGGGTGGTATTTTAATCTAAACAGTGAAAAAAAGAGATTAAAAAAAAAAAATGAATGTGACTCAAGAGCATCCGTCTTGCATAACCGTCACTGCATGCTTCCCCTTACTCGCAGGCAGGTCACACACACAGGCATGCATGCACGCACCACACACACACACATGCACACTAACTTCTCACCCAGTGTTTGTCTCACAGTGACTCCCAGGTATGATAAATGAGGGGTAGCCTACCTGAAAAAAGCCTTACTAATAACTTCTCACCCTGTGTAAGGTCTCACAATAACTCCCAGGTATGACGAGTGAGGGGTAACCTACCTGAAAAAAAGCCTTACATGCTAACTTCTAACCCTGTGTATGATCTCACAGTGACTCCCAGGTGTGATGAGTAAGTCGGAACATATACGGCATATACTTCCAGGGTGGTTGTTCAGCTGGGGAACGCCCATCACCATTTCACAAAACACTTCACGGACAGAGTATCAATATCCATCGAGCATACCCTGGTCTGCAGAAGGGCTGTGGTGAGAGGCTCTAGAGGCAAGTGCAGGAGAAAAAACCTCACCAGAGAAAAAAGATGCTACCAAATAACGAAACAAGACTCCCTCAACAACACAGAATTGAATGAGAACGTGAACATGTCATATTTTGGAGTTTTCTGTGTTCCAAGCACTTATTTGTAATTTATACAAACAATTGTCTCTATATTTCTGGGTTCAGTCCAGTTTTTTAACATGCCTTGTGATAGATACTGCTCTACAGGTGGCTTTTCAATACATGTTGATCAAGAACATGCGTGGATAAAGGACAACCTTTAGGCTATACACTAAGTAAGACTATGAATGTACTGAAGAAAGTTTTTCTTTTCTTTTCTTTTCTTTTGTATGTGCAAGGTTTATCAGAGCAAGAACTTCATGCTAACTATCATGTTAATGGGAGAAAAGGAATTGCAAAGAATCTATTTTCTATCTTAATACATGATCATGAAAAATATAATCTCTCTCTGTGTTCTAGTCTCCTTTCCAAAACTCTACCCAGAAACTCAAGTGAAAAAAACCCACTGAAAAGGCCTGAAAGTTGAGTTGTGATGTTATCTGAAGCAGTACTCTCCACCATCAACTTTACATTTCAATACCACAATATTCTTTTCCTTCAAGTATACCCATATTCTATGTCTTTTCCTTTAAATAACCCGATTTTTGGGGCCATCATAATTATTTTCAGTTTTTAAGACCCAAACTGGAGAAATGTTCCAAGTCCATTGAGATGAGACTCATTCAAAACAGATAACTACGTGGGACAAAATCATGTGATACAATGAATGTAGGGGCACATCACATACATGCTACACACAAGCCAGGGTAACCTTTGATAGAACATTCATTCATTTATTCATTCTGTTATTTTGAGGATAATGGAACAAGCACTCGTGTGCTTTTTTTTCTATCCAGTCCCCATGTGTATGCAGTTTTGTCAAATTTTGTCATCTGTTCCCGCCGGCACACAATGGCCTGCCTACTCTTTCAAAAAGCAGAACAAGTCTTAATGTGTTTTAACGAACAAAGATCATGACCCCTGAACACAGAAAATCATTTCTATTCATGACACTTTGAGGCACACTACAGGCAGCCATCTAGATACAACACTCTAAACATCATGACAGAAGAAGAAGGAACAAAACCTGAAAGCTTCAGAATGTCAGCCCCCCCCCCCCCCCCCAACCCCCCTCCCCCAACCCAACTGGACAGAATGAGATGAGCATCTTGCATTTAATTTGCGAGCTAACCAGTGAGGTTGAAGGTGAGCATTGCATGCATGAAGTTTGGCAAGTGCAAAGAGAAGGACAATCTTGTTCACTGAGGATGGACTATCTATAATATATATATATTATATATCACAAAGAAGCAATCAACTACATCATCAGTGAAGTTCTATGAGCGGTGGTGTGTGAAAGAAGTTAACAAGTGCAAAGTGAGTGAGTCAGTCACAGAGTGAGTAGTATAGTACCTGCATCAACACACAACTTGCAGATTGCATTGATCAGCTTGTACAAAAAAAAGAACAGCTGTTAATCTTGGACAGATATCAAGTCATTAAAGGGTTTGTTGTTTAGTGATTTTTTTTTTTTGGAGGGGGGGGGGGAGCGGGGGCTTTGCAGATTAGACAGACAAATACCACCTCATGCAGATTAATATAAAGTCAACCAGTGCAAAAAAAAAAAGAAGAAAAGCTATTGATTTGGGACTAAGTTTTAAACCCTTCCAGTGCTTTGCAGAGATTACACGAATGAATTCATGAGCACAATGTAGAACAAGCTGAGTAAAGCAACCATGACAATCACTGAACAGAGAGGGGTAGATAGATAGATAGATAACTCATGACTAGGACCAAGCCACGTGTAACAACACTACCTGTGCAAAAAAAAACTGTATTATGAAAGGACGTGATACATTTTCTATCACAATTTGCATGAAGCCTCCTGCTTCTTTGCTGAAGGTGTTCTACATTTTCTCTTTAAAAAAAACTTCTTTGGCACAACATACAACACTCGGCATCATTCACAAAAAGTGGGCTTGTCTATTTCCCCCCCTAGCATGAACCGTCCTCGTCTTCTTCTCAGATTACATTTTCCATTATTTGCATTTTCTTGTCAACAGTCAAAACCACTTCTGATGCAGACCCCACCATTCCTGAGCTAGGGATCTGACCAAAACAAACAAAACAAACAAACAAAAAAAAGACAAGAGAACAGCCCTGAGAAAGTCTTCCTTGGAGAACGCAAATCAAATATCTGAAAGTTGTCCCTCACCGATAACGAAAAGACTGGGGTAATTCTTTTCCGTGTGTGAAGCATACAAACCAAACATCTGACTTTTCAACAATAACTTTGGGTCTGTACAGACATGCCAACACAGTCAACACAGGAGTAGGTTTGTTGTCATGAAGGGCGTGGGGGGGGAGGGGAGGGGAGGGGGACAGGAATGAGTTTTTTCACAGGGGTGGGGGGGGGGTGGGTGGCACACTAGTTATCTTTCAAAATCTGTGAGCTGATTCATTCAAAACACAGCAAATGATTGCAAGGACAATTAGGGCCATAGTGAATCACAAATCATTTGTGAGTGGAGACAAGTTCAGAAGTAACACTTCAGCTTTAATAGATTAGAGGTACTTTCAGACTCAAACTTTTCTTCTAATGTCTACTGTCTGCCATCTATTGTCAAAATTTACAGTCTAAAAACTTGAATATCATCTGTACACATATTTGCCAAACTATGAATACTAAAGAATTTTTTTTTAATCATTCCCTTAACTGACCATAAATCATATGACAGTCAACAATTTATCCTCTCTCTCTCTCTCCTCTCTCTCTCTCTCTCTCTCTCTCTCTCTCTCTCTCTCTCTCTACCTACACACAACACAATCAAGATTCTAAAAAAAAAAAAAAAAAAAAAAGAACCACAATACTTTCTTTTCCTTAAGCACGCAGACCTACGATCATGTTACTCAAAATTAATCATAAAAAGTAACTTGAAAAGAAACAGCTCCATCATACAAAACTGACAGAATCCCCCACAAAAAGACGCCTTCCAACTAAACCCACCACACTCGCTCGTTCATTCACTGTTCCCCAACAACACGAAACACACACAAATTCAGCAGACAGCAACTGAAAGTGAATCTTTCTTTCCTCACTTCTCTCCCCTGCCTTACCCCCACTCTCCAGTCTCCACACATCCACCCCCACCCCCCTTCCCTTCTTCCCCATTCATAGATCATTCCTTCCTTGTGAAACAGGCACCGACCGACTACAGGCCATGTCAAACTCTTGTTGGATGGATGAACAACAGTAGTTGAAAAATAATGAAGAAGGATAAACACCAACAAAAAAAAAACCCAAACAAGACATGACACTACACAAATCATGGGTAGAAGCCACAGCAACCCTCTCTCTCTCTCTCTCTCTCTCTCTCTCTCTCTCTCTCTCTCTCTCTCTCTCTCTCTTTATACCCCTTCATTTGTAATGAATATACCTGGACACTAGGAAATTATAAATCAAATGTCATGACTATGTTACTTTATAACAAAATACCCAAAAAAAATGGAAAAAAAAGTCAGAAATGCACTGGGAACAATCAAGTGTGGCTTTTTGGTAGTAGACAGGGGTAACAATCCACAATAGTTTAAAAAATAAAAAAAACCCAACCAAACACACAAACCAGCACAGGAGTGGAACATATAATAAAAATAATAATAATAATAATAATAATAGTTGTCTACTTGTGTCAAGTGATTAAAGAATGTGCACCCAAAAGAAAAAAAAAAGAAAAAAAAAAAAGGTAACAGGGTCTGATTGGTACTGCACCACGCGCCCATCGAGAAATCCACCGATGGAGAGTTCGAACTCAAGTCAGGAACATGCAGAACACATGGTGTTCAATTTGAACGCAGTCTTGAACGGTCCACACACGACCATGATTTGGAAGAAGAAAAAGGAGGGGTGGTGGGGTGGGGTGGGGAGAGGAGAGAGAAATGGTACAAGCAGCAAAAAAAAAAAACCACAAAACAAAAAACCTGTTCACACTGAATGTTTGCCAATATTTGTGTCTGGACATTCTGCACCACCCAGACCAGAGGTATGACACGACAGGACCACGGCAGTCGTGGTCGTCGTCATCACACCTGACGATGATGGATTGATTGATTATTCGGAGCGGGAGAAAGTGAGTGTGACTATGTACACAAGTGAGAGTTGGGGGGGGGGGGGGGGGAAGCTGAGGGATCTCAGATGCATCATTCATCACCAACCATCAAACCAAAACACATCCAGGCTACATCCCCCACCCCCCCCCCTCCTCATCCTGGCTACTTTCGATTCTTGTTCTAGCACGGGTGTTTGCTGTGCCTAAGAATACACATAGTTCAAACATACAGACATTACCTGCTGCCCACTGAAATGGACCGACCATCCCCCCAACATCACAGCTAGCTGCACTATCAGCCAGTCCCTGACCTCTCTACACCTGCTGCCCATTGAAATGGACCAACCATCCATCACTCACAACTAGCTCTACCAGCCAGTGCCCGACCTCTCTCTCTCTCTGCTGCCCATAGAAATGGACTGACCATCCCCCTAACATCACTCACAGCTAGCTGCTCTATCAGCGAGTGCCCGACCTCTCTATCCCCCTGCTTCCCAAGCTTGACACTACATGTATGTATAGGTTTGCAAGGCGCCACTGATTGTCACTATTTCAATCACTGGAAACTGTGGATTGTCATGGTTTTATTGACTGAAATATATTGTGAAAATGGGTCCTGCTGCTAAGGAATGAATACTGATACCTTTCATTTTCCGCTGGTTTATTTTTTCTAGTCTGACCTGCAAGATTTAGGCATACATGTATCGACAGATCTGAGAGAGAAAGTGAGTGCTGTGTTTGATAACCTTATTGCCTATCAAAGCTGTGTTTTCATCAAACTTCTGCGTATTCACCTTTACAGAGTCTATAAAGATAAACAAAAAAATGTATGAAAGTACAACAAGCCTGACAAATATGCTACACTGTTTTTTCACTAGTGTTGCTTCAGTGTGGCCACAAGCTAGACAGTGCAGTGGAGATTCAAGCAGGGAGTGCATTCTTTGATGACAAGTCTGATGTTTTTCATTGCAGAATTTTTCTTCTCCTTCTCTCTCAATAAATTCTAAAGAACTAAGAAGCATGGCAGTGGATGTGGCTGCCTGCATCTACTATGTTTTCAATTTTAAGACACTTTAGTTTTCACATTCCTACCCTCCCCCTCCTTTTTAAATCTAGGTTATGTTTTTCAGTTATGTGGGGTAGGTTTTTTTTTTCATTATTCCTAAAAAAAATCTTTTCCCTTTCCTTCCTAACAATATGGTGGATGTAAAGAAGTAGTAAGACAGCTCAGCTTCTGCATGCATCCATGATAACACCTTAAATATTTTTTTTTTTAAAAACCCAATAACCACTGACATTAAAAATGCAACAACAAATGAACGACAATTTTTTTGTGGAGGGAAATTAGCCCTGCCCAAAATGCAGACTTTCACAGCAAAAAAAAAAAAAAAGGGGGGGGGGGGGGGGAAATACACCCCTGACAAAAACAATCTATATAATGGCGGGGAACAGGAGACAGAAAACACGAGTGCCAAACAAGCGTCTGGAAATTGGATGGCTTGCTGCGGTGTCTCCCTAAATAGCAGTGAACTGTGGGCAGGGCCAGTGCCCCCTGGGGGAATGCCCAGTGCCCAGGGGGGAGTGCCCAGTGTGCCAGCTCATTATCCAATTACACAGCTGCCGGCACAGGGGGTGGGCAGGGATCAATAGCATCAGGCCACGGCAGATACTTCTGCTGCAATACACCCAGGACTGCCTCTGACACCCTCCACTGGCATTCCTCCATTTTTGTCTTCGCCTGACACTTTTCTCGACCCTTCCCTTCTCTTCCCCCACCCCCACGTTTTCTTCCCCCCCCCCCCCCTTCCTACTACCAGTTGTTTCCTTCCCCCTTCCAACAGTTGCCATCCCAACCAGCTCTTCCCTCCCTCCCTCCCTCTTTCCCTTCCTCCCTCCCTTGTCCAGTTGCCACCCTGAACATCTGCAGTGGTGTAGGCTGGGCCAGCTGTTGAATTATGCATGTTGGCTTTTGTGAGGTGGTTTGCCGACACACTAGGCGGGACCTGGCCCTAGCCCTCCCTGTGCCACTGTGACAGACAGACACACAGACAGACAGACAGACCGACCGACAGACAGACCGACAGACCAACAGACCGACACACACACAGACAGAATGAGCATTGTTCTGAGATCCCTTGCAGCAGACTCCCCCCCCCACCCCCCGGTGCATATTGTCTCGAAAATATACAATCGACATTTTGGTTGCCCTGAGTCTTTGATGAGAGAAAAAGGAGAGAGAAGAAAGAAAGAAAAGAAAAAGAAAAGAAAAAAAAAAGAAAGAAAAAAAAAAAACGCTGAAAGATTTAACAAACAACAGGAAATTGCATAAAGTCATAATCACCACTGTGGCTAACAGTAACAATCTTGTTCCAAAGAAACTGCCCTCCTCCTCCTCCTTCTTTCTTTCCTCCTCCTCCTCCTCTTCGGCTGCTGATGATGAACGAACGAACAACACCCACTCTCGCTGTACACAGGAAGCTGTTGGAAGCAAATAACGGCAGAAGATAATAAAAAGGTGAAGAAGGCTGACATGTCGACAGTGCACAGAAAGGTGGCAGGCAGGCAGGCAGGCAGCGAGCGAGTCACTCGCAACTGCTTCCTCACCCAGCAGGGGGCCCCAACAGTTCAGTCACTTTGTCAGTGAACACTCTGCCACCACCATGAAAGACTTAATTTTTAAAACGCGCGTGCTCCAATTCTGCCTGCTCAAGACAAGCCTTGGATCACGCAAAGACATGCATGCCCTGGCTGACATGAGGACGACGATGATGATGATGACCCCACCGTCAAAGAACAGGGTCGGACCCTATACTAACACAGCGGTGACCACGCAGCACTCTGCACTGCCATGCAGGAGTCAGGGGAACATCACAGCACAGCCCACACTAAAAGACACCCAGGTCCATAGTTGCAGACCTTATGCAGCCCACACTACAGACACCCAGGTCCATAGTTGCAGACCTTATGCAGCCCACACTACAGACACCCAGGTCCATAGTTGCAGACCTTATGCAGCCCACACTACAGACACCCAGGTCCATAGTTGCAGACCTTATGCAGCCCACACTACAGACACCCAGGTCCATAGTTGCAGACCTTATGCAGCCCACACTACAGACACCCAGGTCCATCATTTCAAGTCTATTGCAGCCCACACTAAGAGACACCCATCTCCATCGTTGCAGACCCAGTTCCATCTTGCAGACCTAATGCAAATGTAATGTAGCCCACACTAGAGACACCCATGTCCATCGTTGCAGACTCTGAGGGCTGTGACACTTCCCCTGGTTTTTAGGTCATGGGCATGCATAACGTCACCATAGCTACCACACTCGCTTCAACATGTATGCTCCGCACGTAAAACGTAAGAGCTGTGAACGCCCATTGTCACAAACATTTTTTTTCCTTTTCTTTTTTTTTGGATAAATTACAAAAGAGAGAGAGAGAAAGAGAGTGAAAAAAAATGGGTAAAGATAGGAGGGTGGGTGATGGTGGGACGATTTGAAGGCTGACCAGGTCTACCCCCACACACACACACACAGGGACCCGATGCTGAAGAGGAAGAAGGAGGGAGGGTGGGGCATAATACCATCACTATCACCAGCACACCCCCACCTCCACACCCATCCATCCTGAAAGGCTCCTTCCTTCCTCCTGGTCACCATCATATCCACAAATCTGCTTCTCCCCGCTCCCTTCAGCCCTTATCCTCTCTCCCTTCCCCTCTCTCCCTTCTCCCCACATGAAGTGTCCCACCCACCCCCCGCACCCCTCCCCCCCCCCCCCCCCACCCATCACAGCACTCTTGACAAGATCGTGTCCATTCATCTGTCTCTCTGTGTGGATGTCATCTGAAAAGCCTTTTCTTTTTTTTATCTTGATTATCACCTCACTGTCCTTGTAATCGTATCTTTTCTGCCTCAGGATGTTTTGTCTTCTCTGTTATCTTCTGCTCCAGGATGTTTGTCTTCTCTGTTATCTCCTGTTCCAGGATGTTTATCTTCTTTGTTATCTTCTGTCCCAGGAATGTTTTTGTCTTCTCTGTTATCTTCAGTTCCAGGATGTTTGTCTTCTCTGTTTAATCTTCTAGTTCCCAGGATGTTTGTCTTCTCTGTTTTTATCTTCTGTCCCAGGATGTTTGTCTTCTTCTCTGTAATTTGCTTTTCTTCTGTCCCAGGACGTTTGTCTTCTCTGTTACCTTCTGCCTCAGGATGTTTGTCTTCTCTGTTATCTTCTGTTCCAGGAGGATGTTTGTCTTCTCTGTTATCTTCTGTTCCAGGATGTTTGTCTTCTCTGTTATCTTCTGCTCCAGAATGTCTTCTCTGTTTGTCTTCTCTGTTACCTTCTGCCTCAGGATGTTTGTCTTCTCTGTTTTCTGTTCCAGGAGGATGTTTGTCTTCTCTGTTATCTTCTGTCCCAGGATGTTTGTCTTCTCTGTTATCTTCTGCTCTAGAATGTCTTCTCCGTTATCTTCTGTCCCAGGATGCTTTTCTTCTTGGTTATCTTCTGCTCCAGAATGTTTATCTTCTCTGTTATATTCTGTCTCAGGATGTTTTGTCTTCTCTGTTACCTTCTGTCCCAGAATGTCTTCTCTGTTATCTCCTGTCCCAGAATGTCTTCTCTGTTATCTTCTGTTCCAGAATGTCTTCTCTGTTCTCTTCTGTCCCAGGATGTTTGTCTTCTCTGTTATTTTCTGCCCCCCAAGATAACATCCTGTTATCTTCTCTCCTGAGATGTTACTTATCTGTCCCAGAATATTATATGTCTGTCTATCTGCCTGTCTGTCTGTCCATCAATGTTATATATTGTTGTCCCACCACCCAGCGTGTCGTCCCACCCAGATCACAATGAACGGTCTAACCCAGATGGTTGTCTCACCCATCTCACCCAGGATGTTGTCTAACCCAGGATGTTGTCTAACCCAGGGTGTTGTCTCACCCATCTCACCCAGGATGTTGTCTCACCCATCTCACCCAGGTTGTCTCACCCATCTCACCCAGGATGTTGTCTAACCCAGGATGTTGTCTAACCCAGGGTGTTGTCTCACTCATCTCACCCAGGATGTTGTCTCACCCATCTCACCCAGGATGTTGTCTCACCCATCTCACTCAGGATGTTGTCTAATCCAGGATGTTGTCTAACCCAGGATGTTGTCTCACCCAGGATGTAGTTGTCTCACCCAGGATGTTGTCTAACCCAGGATGTTGTCTCACCCAGGATGTTGTCTAACCCCGGATGCTGTCTCACCCAGGATGCTGTCTCACCTATCTCACCCAGAATGTTGTCTCACCCAGGATGTAGTTGTCTCACCTAGGATGTAGTTGTCTCACCCAGGATGTTTGTCTAACCTAGGATGTGTCGTCTGTCCAAAAGACATTGTCATCCTGTGTGTGTGCAGGCAGGCAGGCAGGCAGGCAGGTAGTCAGGCAGGCAGGATGTTGGCATGGCAGGACACAGGCAGAGAGAGAAGACAAGACAAGGAGGAGGAGGAGGAGGAGGAGAAGGAGGAAGCCGTAGTAGAACTAGAAGAGTCTTGAAACAGCAGGAGCAGCAGTACGGTGAAACAGGCGGCGTTTTCTAATCAAAAGCAGCCACAGGGAGGGAGAGAGAGGCCAGTGGGTGTAGCCCAAGTCTGATAGATATGCAGCCAGTCAGCCAGTCTTTCAGCCAACTAGTCAGGCAACCATCCAGTCAACCAACCAGTCAGCCAGCCAGCCTGTGAGCCATCCAGTCAGTCAGCCAGCCAGCCAGTCTTTCAGCCAGCCAGCCAACCAGTCAGCCAGCCAGCAAGCCAGCCAACCAACCAGTCAGCCAGTTCCAACCTGCATCCTTCCTGTAGCGCTGTGGTCTGGACATCTGTGGAACAAGTCTGAAACACAGGCAGTAGTCACCGTCAATGTTGTGCATAATATATTTTTATATAATATATATGATATTTATTTTATCTTATGCTTCAGAAAGACATATACTTTCCAAGCTTAGTTTGTTTGGGTAGGGCTTGTTTAAAGTAATATTTTTTTAATCTATGTTTTGGAATGTTTAACATGCATTCTGAGCTGTGGTTTATTTTTTTGTCTCGATTTTGATTAATGATTTGTATACACAGACTATTTTTTTATCAGTGACACACTGTGACACCTAAATCCTTTCCCTTTTCATAGCTGTTGAAATTTTTAACACTGTTCAGGTATGAGTTTAAATTAACCGAAAATTATATAAAATTATACATCAAGAACACAACACAACCATGCAAACACACACACACACACAACCATGCACATCCCCCCCCCCCCCCCCCCCCCCCCCCCCCCCCACCACACACACAGGATAGCCTGGTGGTCACAGTGAATGCGCTCGTGATCTGCTGACCTGGGTTCCAATCTCATTCAATAGGAGTTTTCCTCTGAGTTAACATCAGAGCAAACTCCACTCCCCCCCCAAGTCCTTTGATGAGATATAAACTGATGTCCCATGTGTGAACGCACACAGAACATCTTGCAACAATTACAACCTGTTCCACTTTTTGGAAGAGGACATTGTATGCCACTGGAAAATCTCAGAGCTATAGCCAAGGAAAAACAAATTAAAAGAAAGAAGATATGACCTATATTGCTATAAAGGCTATTATGCAGCTCTGGCCCATTTTACAAAAAAGATGAGAGTATAACACTGAGGACACACAGAACACCATGCACTGACTCACTCCCAGTAAAAGATTTTTTTTAAATCCATCCCCCTTTTTTCACAAGGGTAGGCCAGTAATACTGACACAATAACCTACAGTAGTAGGAGTGACAGAAACATACACAGAACACTATCAGCCACCTGTGGGAACATACTGATACTTAAACTACTGTGGAACATCACAAACACTACACTGCTACCTGAGGGAACATACACAGAACACTATCAGCCACCTGTGGGAACATACACAGAACACTATCATGGCTACCTGTGGGAACATACACAAAACACTATCAGCACCTGTGTGAACATACACAAAACACTATCAGCCACCTGTGTGAACATAAGAACACTATCAGCTGCTACCTGTGGGAACATACATGAACACTATCAGCCACCTGTGGTGAACATACACAGAAACAGCCACTGTGTACATACACAAACACATCAGCCATGTGGGAACATACACAGAACACTATAGCCAATATGAACATCATGACACTATCAGCACGTGGGAACATACACAGAAAACTGTCAACCACAGTGGAACATACACAGAACACTATAAGCACCTGTGGGAACATACACAGAACACTATCATCCACATGTGAGAACATACACAGACACATAACACATGTGGAACATACAGAACACTATCAGCCACCTGTGGGAATATATACACAGAACACCCCAAGCCAAGGTTAAACAGCATCAAGCATGGTTACCAAGTGGATGGGTGACTGCGCGCTATGGCTTCAGCACAGCCCCCCCAGTTCACCCAGCTGTTAATGGGTACCTGCCTCTTTAGGGTCAGGGAATGTAAAGCAGTGAGGGAGAGGAGACGGGCGCCGCCCTCAATATGCTGGCCCCTAGAGAAGCTGAGGTCTCTGATGCCTCACTCCCCTACGACCACATAGGTTATGGGACACTTTTACCTTAAATTCCTACTTGTGATAGTACCATTTACGTCCTTCAACCACCATCTAGAAAGAATTAAGCTGAATTACAGTAAATATCCTTAGATCCTTTCATATAATGAATGATATAGCCTCCATATATGCTGTGTGTGTGTGTGTGTGTGTGTGTGTGTGTGTGTGTGTGTGTGTGTGCGTGCGTGCGTGCGTGCGTGCGTGCGTGTGTGTGTGTGTGTGTGCATGTGTGCTCTCAAAGAAGCAAACTAATGGGAATTTAGTAAAATTAAAGTTCATCATTTCCTGACTTGGATCAAGCCAAAAGCTCTAACACACACACACACACACACACACACACACACACACACACACACATACATACATACACACACACACTACACACTAACACACACACAACTACATACACACACACACATACACACTCACTACACACTCACACAACACACTCACTACACACAACACACACACACACAACACACACACACACACACACACACACACACACACACACACACACACACACACACACACACACACACACACACACACAACAACACACACACACACACACACACACACACACACACACACACACACACACTTACATGTATACATACATACATACATACATACATACATACATACATACATACATACATACATACATATATATATACAAATACATACATACACATACATACATACATACATACATACATACATACATACATACATACATACATACATACATACATACATATATATATATATATATATAATATATATATATATATAATATATATATATGTATATATATAATGTATATATTTATATAAAAATATATAAACTACACACATATACTACACACACACAAACACACACACACACATTCACACACACACACACACACACACACACACACACACACACACACACCACTGCCAATGGCACTCTGCCACAGGCCTGTCCTCCTTCCCCCCCCACCCCCCACCTCCCCAAGCTCATCATCATCATCATCATCATTTTGCAGTCTGGGTCAACTGAAGGAGTCAGGGAGAAGCAGGTAGGCTACTACCCCTTGGATATGGTGTGTGTATTCATAAACAGGGTTTTATTCCAGAACGGGAATTTAACGTGTGCGCAAGATGTTCTGCGTGCATTCGCACACGGGGCCTCGGTTTATAGTCTCATTCGAATGACTTTGTCATTCAGTTCGATTTTTCATCAAACTGGGAAGAAAGGGCGAGGCTGGTACGAACCCAGAACCTCACAGTTTTTGTTGGCAGGCGAACGTCTTAAAACCATCCTGCCACCTTCCTTCCTTGTGTCTATCAAGACACATACATGTGTCATTATGATTAAAACACTACTAAGACACATACATATGTCGTTATAACATCCTATCAAGACACATGTGTCATAACATACTATCAAAACAAATACACATGTGTCATTATAAGTATAACACACTATCAATAGACATGTGTAATTATAACACACGATCAAGACATACATGTGTCATTATAACAACACAGTATCAATACACATGCACCATACTTGTCATCATAACACACTATGAAAACACATACATGTGTCATTATAACACACTATCAAGACACATGTACCATACACATGTTATTATAACACACTATCAAAACACATACATCTGTGTCATTATAACACATTATCAAGACACATGTGCCATACACATGTCATTATAACATACTATCAAGACACATACACGTGTCAATATAGCACACTATCAAGACACATACACATGTCATTATAACACACTATCAAGACACATGTAATACACATGTCATTATAACACACTATGGTCCATCAAGACACGCATAGACGAACAGAAGGCCTGCAACAAGTTATCATGGACACGTGTTCAAATCTCATCAGTAGGATTTAAACCCGTGACCTTCCCAACCATTAAGTACTAAATGCTAATTAATTATTGATTAATGGCAGTCTGCCACAATGATAATCCTACTAGCTTACAATTACATACAATGTGCATGCCCATGATAATATACAGTTAAGCTGGTCTCATTTTCTGAGCATGTCAAAGCACACATGAATACATGTGTACACACATCGATCCCTAGGAGAACCAGAGGTAACTAACACACCTGTAAAAAAACAAAACAAGCAAAAAAACCCCACCAAAAACAAAAACACACCTGTAAGTTTACATAAAAAGCCAAAAGTCATCGATCTGCTCTCCATTTGTAACACCCCCCCCCCCCCCCCCCCCCCCCCCTAACTTTTCCCCCTTCACTTCACCCCTGAGTGGGAGCGGAACAGGATTAGCGGTTAGAGCGTTGGCGCTCATGGTCAGACAGCCCGGGATCGAGCCACCCGTTTTTAGGGAATTATTTCCCCCTGGAGTTAACAGGATTATTGGCACCACTCCCCCCACCCCCTACCCCCCCAAGAAAACCTCCTTCAGATAAGACTATAAACCTAGGTCCCATGCATAAACTCATCCAGAACATCTTACACACACACACACACACAACACACACACACACACACACACACACACACACACACACACACAACACATTAAAATCCCATTCTGCCTTTTGGAAGAGTAGGCCATTTCATGCCAGTAACAACATGACAGTTTAGAAGACATGATAGTATAGAGCACATATACAGGTCTTGTGTTTAGCCACCATTCTCGAAGTCGGAATGTGGCTACCATAATGGTGGGTAAAAATTAACACATTCTCAAAATCTCATTGCCAGTGGACCTTGGAACTCTTATTACTGAGGAACAACAACAACAACAACAACAACAAAAACCTGGATAGGGGGTGAATTGGGTGCTAGCTAGTCTTTGGGACAAGACAAATAAACAAGTAGATCCATACTGACCTTTTAAAACTAATAACACACAGCTTGGCAAAAATTTGAACAATAAAAATGTTAGTTAGACTTTGAATAGTAAATTATACAATATTTTAGGATTTTCCTCATAGTTTTAGCAAAGAAGACACTCTACACTGGCATACAACCATTAATTATGGATAAAATTATGATATTAAATGATGAACAGCATTTGCAGGTTAGTAACTAACTCATTAATATTCATAAGCCTAAGCTGATAAATAATGAGAAAAAATGATCACTTGCAATAAGTATTTCCATGGATATATTATATCTGAGCCACTCTTTTCCTCGTTTTAGATATAATGTGTGTGTGTGTGTGTGTGTGTGTGTGTGTGTGTGTGTGTGTGTGTGTGTGTGTGTGTGTGTGTGTGTGCATGCAAGTGCTTGTGAGTGTTAAAATTCCGATCAATTGTGAACAGTCGCATGCATGTAAATGATTTGAATGCAATCGCTTTGATGTGTTTGCTTAAATATACAAGATACAGCACAATAAAAATGTAAAGAGTACACTACTATCATTATTCAAATGGTTGGCTTATTGTTTTTGTTGTTGTTTTTCTATTTTGTTAGTGAAAAACTAGTCACCAACTCAGTTGCTGTTTTAAGAATTTGTGAGTGAACGAGTGAGAGACACAGAGAGAAAGAGAGAGAGAGAGAGAGAGAGAGAGAGAGAGAGAGAGAGAGAGAGAGAGAGAGAGAGAGTGTGTGTGTGTGTGTGTGTGTGTGTGTGTGTGTGTGTGTGTGTGTGTGTGTGTGTGTGTGTGTGTGTGTATGTGTGTGTGTGTGTGTGTGTGTGTGTGTGCGTGTGTGTGTGTGTGTGTGTGTGTGTTTCATAATTTAATGACTGATGTGCTTATTTTTATAATTATTATTAATAAAGTGCTATGTACTTAAAATATTTTATCTTCTATTATCATCTTTTTCTCTACTTCAATGGTTTTGATTCTTTTTTTTTCATTGCCATTTCCATTCAGACATGGACATTGGGTTTTTTTTAGATACAATATATACATGAATAACATGTATACATGTGTGTTTATTTTCTGAAAACACATTGCATTGTTGTTTTGATTGGGGGGGGGGGGGGGGGGTTGTCTGCTCGGCTTTTCCTCTTGTTTGGCTGTTTGCTTATTTTGTTTAAGTATTTGATTGTTTTAAAAGATTGTGAGGTAGAAGTTCTTCCTAAAGGTTTTTAATCATAGTTGATTCTAAACTTCCTTTTAATTTTTTTTTCCATTTAAATCTCTCTTGTTCTATCATTATTTTTTTCAAACGATATTGTTCATCAATATATTGTAAGTTACTCTACTTCCACAAGTGAAAACAATAGATTTTCAGTTTACATCTTTAGGGTTGATTGACTAAAGCCAGGACAGGTGGGTTTTGTTTGTGTATCAGTTCTCCCCCCCCTCCCCCCTCCAATTGTCATTATAACACACTATCAAGACACATACATGTGTCAAATGTTATAGCACACTTGACACTATCAAGACACATACAAGTGTCCTTATAACATACCATCAAGACAGATACATATGTCATTATTACACACTATTACACGCGAATGTTTTAACCCACTATTAACCCTAGTAGCGCTGTAATAAACGGCAGCGGTACTAGGTGCTGCTGGCTGAATTAACAGCAGCCATTGTTGATTTGCAGTAGGGTGGGGTCAAACAACTCCTGATATTGATATGTAAAACTAAACTAAGTGTGTAAAGTTGTAAATCACTGGAAAGCTTAGACAACAAGCTTTTAAAAGAGTGAAATTTTATAGCAGCATGTAGTGTTTATGATAATGTAAAAAATAAATAAAGTTTAAAAACTGCGCGTGCACTACCAATCACTGTTGCGATGTCGGTGACCCAGATTTATTTTAACACGATATGCAATGTTGTTGCGGTGCAAAAATGTCATGATTCGATAAATACTGTCTCTTGACATAAGTTTTGAAAAAATAAAGAGCTTCCGTGGCTTTATCGGTCGTCAAATACTCGGAAAAGTCCAGCGAAATGATCGACGCGATCGCGATCGTCATGGCGGTGAACACTTATTTCGTGCGAACTGGCGGCGTTCTATGACGAAAATACGACAATCGCTTGATTTCGTGTGATGCAAAGTACTCGACAGCATATAGAAATGACTTAAAAACAGTTATTTCGAAGCCGTGTTGCGTTAAAATAAAGTAAAACAATGTATGACATCGAAATCGCCCGGTAGCTATGAAGTGCTTTGGACAAAACTTAGCGCCGCTCGATTCAGTCCGATCGCGATCAATTTTTCCGAAGTTTTTCAAAAATATTTCACAATCCTTACCTTATCGTCTCTATTATCGTTTAATTCAACCAAATCCAGCCTCTAAAACTCCTCATCGCCGTCAATATCGTCAAAAAACTCGAAAAATACTTCGAGTGATACGAGCGCAAACACTTTGCCGCCATTTTGTTTTCAGGCGATCGACGTTCGTCCAAAAAAAATAAAAAATACACCTCTAAACCAATCAGAATCCTCGTTGCTTGCGACTGCGGACGACCTTCACCCATTTCTGCGGCCCTACAATGGCCTTCACGTTCATTGGATGACCTTTGAAAGCGAAAGAAAGCCTTCAATTACGATCACTGACGTCATCGCGGAATATTCCGGGAGCCGCCAGAAAGCATTACTACGTCACTCCGGAGTAATCCGGGAACAGCGCTACTAGGGTTAAGGTAGATGCATTCTGCCTTTGGGGATGGTATCTAAACATGACCGACACCTGCATGTACATGTTTTTTTTCAATATGTCATCACTTTCTACTAGCACACAATTGCCTTCTCCTCCAAAAGGTGGAACAGGTTTATGAAATGTGCACAAGATTATACATAAGCAGGGTCTTGGTTTTTATAAAATAGTCTCTTCCAAAGGACTTCTAGGAAATGGAGTCGGTATTGAAATTAACTCCAGGGGAAAATCCCCTAAAACAGGCATCTCTGTGGTGGCTTGATCTCTTGCCATCATATCATAAGTACAAGGCTCAAACCACTATGCTTTCCCATCCCCATGAAGGTACCTGGTTAATTGATGGATTTTCATTTTGTTTGACATCATAGCCCTGAAAGATATTTAAATCCCATCCAATCCCCCTTTTTTTCTCTTAAAAAAAACAAGCAGCAAAACATTGTCTTATCTTCCTGAGACACTGGGCCCTCAGATTGATATTGCAGTTCTACCTGGAGTCTACAGAAGTGGTGTATAGTTAACTGTACCACAGTGTATGCATGTTTCAATCATAATCCAAGTTATTTTCATCATCTTGATTACTTTATTTTGGACTAAGCATACAGCAACCTCCTTCTTTGAACTGCATCTTTATCCCATTTTAAACATGTAGTATGTTTATCCCTGAGTGACCCTCAACTCATTGTCTTTGTGTCTAACCAGTCCCAAGCTGGAACCTATATTTAGTACACAGCTGTTGCATTCTATTTATATGATTGTTCCCCATCGGGAATTTGGTATCTTGACTTTTTTGCGTCAAACTAACTTAAAACTAACAAGACACAATAATGTCGTTATGATATTATGTGAAAGTGAGTCTGTGACTATAGTGTTCTTTTTTTCTTTTCAAAGAAGCCAATCAAAAGCATTCTTCTTCCCAAAGCAGCAGATAAAAGGAGTCTGTCTATTCCACTGGTCTGTGTGTGTCTGTCTGGTGTGCTTGTCACTAAGTACTGTACACAGTTTGTGACCTGACCCTCTTGGCATGCTAATAACATGGAAAACAAATTACTGAGCACTACTTTTGATGTGTATACATGTATCTATAGATTAGATCTCCATAAGCTAAAACATGCAGGACAGAAATGTCATATTTATACAACGTAATATATTTATGATGTGTCCACTAACTCAATTTCCCAACAGCCTGTGTTTTCAAGTTTCATTAAAACTAATTAATTTAAAAACTTGCAGTATGTGAATACATAGCTCAACTTTTCTTTTCTAATGACCCTGCCTTACAAATGGGCAAGACTGTCACAAACAGCTGGCAGAGAAAACTTGCCAGGTCAAAATATATGCTAGGGGAAAACAAAAAACAAAAAAAAAAAAACACCCCCAAAACCACCACTGCCAGTAACTGAGTGAGTAAAGTACATTTTTTTTCAATTTTTTGTAACCTTACTTTCAGCTACCAAAGAGTTATAATAATAATCCCGAGTCTTAACAACCCTTGTACCCTGTGATCTATGACGCGTGACCACTACAAAGTCCTTCAGTAAGCAAAACGCTTACAAGTAACTGGACTCCCAGGCCAAGATTTGGGACATACGGTGTCCGGCCTGATAATATATGGCTGCCTAAGCCGCTTACTACAGAACTGGCGGCCAGGGTAAGGGCTGGCCCGGGTGGGTGTGAGTGTGGTGTGTGTGCGAGGTGAGCTGTTAATGTTGTTGTGCTTTTTCCGCTTCAATGCGTTCCGATACCGCGATCCTCGATCAGGTGCTACACAGTCCAAACATTGACCCACTGTTGGGTCATTATCGAGGACTCTGTGTGTGTGTGTGTGTGTGTGTGTGTGTGTGTGTGTGTGTGTGTGTGTGTGTGTGTGTGTGTGTGTGTGTGTGTGTCTGTCTGTCTGTCTGTCTGTCTGTCTCTCTGTCTGTGTGTGTGTGTGTGTGTGTGTGTGTGTGTGTGTGTGTGTGTGTGTGTGTGTGTGTGTGTGTGTGTGTGTGTGTGTGTGTGTGTGTGTGTGTGTGTGTGTGTTTTCAAACACTGCTGACAAGGTCAGTTAAGTTACTGTTTGATCTTTTTGATTTTAAGATTTTTTTTTTTTAAATGCAAGAGCAAGCAAAATAAAACTGAGTCTGTTTCTGCTTTGCACTCTTCTTTCACTACTCTTAATCACTAGTCTTAACACTTCTTACTAACTTAGTTTCTAGGTCTTCTGGGCCAGTTTTGTGTTCATGAGGGGGGAGGGAAAGGGCAAAAGTTACTTTTGATTGTCCTGTTATATTTCTGATAATTGTTTTAAATATATTTTATACATCTACCTTTCCAGTATGATGATCAGATAACTGTTCATGTCCCAAAGTATTACAGTCCTAAACTGTAGTGTAAACAAATATGGTAGGAAACTTAACAGGACTTCCCTCTATGGCTTGAACAGGTCTGCAATGCCAGAATTTCTGTCACACTCAATGAGTCTGGTTCTATCTATAGGTCTATAGATCTATCCCTGTCTTTCCAATATAAAAAAATATGACTTCAGGACAGAGGTTCTTTTCAAACTGCTTGACACGATTCAGTGTGCACTGTCCTGACCTTTGCTGTATTATATTAGTCTTCAATGTGAAGTCTTTCTGGGCATGGAAGGTGTCCACAGTACAAGATCTATAGACTATACAGTATATATACCTAGTGCACTGAACTATAATGTCAATCAGATCCAAAAGTACCTAAGATATTTGGAAATTATATGTACAGTGTGTGTGTGTGTGTGTGTGTGTGTGTGTGTGTGTGTGTGTGTGTGTGTGTGTGTGTGTGTGTGTGTGTGTGTGTGTGTATGTGTAAATG
>CM060337.1:25759383-25769383 GCA_030674155.1 Stramonita haemastoma
CACCAAAACGCGTCGGGAATACTCCCGAAATGTGTTTGGTCAGCGTCTGCTTCTGCAAAATACACAGCACTGGAAAACAAGATCACTCCTATGAAGAGGAAGAATATCAGTAATCCCAGCTCTCTCATGCTAGCTTTCAGCGTCTGCCCCAGAATCTGCAGGCCTTTCGAATGCCGCGACAACTTGAAGATCCGGAAGACCCTGACCAGTCTGATCACTCTGAGAATGGCCAACGACATGGCTTGGTTATTGCTTTTGCTCTCATCAGCCACCACCGTGCCCAGTGTGATAAAGTATGGAATGATGGCAATAATGTCAATGCAATTCATGATGTTTTTGAAGAAGCCCAGCTTTTCTGGGCATGAGGCAAAACGAACTAATAACTCAAACGTAAACCAAATGATGCAGCATGTTTCTATGATGAAGAAAGGCTCATTGAACTTTGGGATGTCATCTTCGTGCAGCGATTCTCCCGTCACATTGTTGGTGGCATTCACCACTCGGTAGTGTTTGAAATCCGGCAATGTCTCCAGACAGAATATCACAATGGAGAGCAAAATGATCACCACAGAGAAAATGGCTATCAGCCGGGCGGCAGTGGAACTCTCCGGGTACTCAAACAGCAACCACACTCGCCTCTGAAACTCGTTCTGCGGAAGAGGCTTTTCTTCTTCTTTGATGAAACCTTCATCTTCTCTGTACCGCTCGAAAGCAAGTTCACCCAGTTCGTAGAACTTGATTTCCTCAGAGAACACATCGATGGGGACGTTGACGGGCCTTCTCAAGCGTCCTCCACTTTGGTAGAAGTAGAGGATGGCGTCAAAGCTGGGCCGGTTCCTGTCGAAGAAGTACTCGTTGCGCAGAGGGTCGTAGTAGCGGTTCCTCTTCTGCGGGTTGCCCAGCAGGGTGTCGGGGAACTGCTGCAAGGTCTTCAGCTGCGTCTCGAACCTCAGGCCGCTGACGTTGATGACGACCCGCTCGCAGCAGTCAAAGTCGCTCCCTGGCGGGCCCATCCCATCGTCCAGATGTACATTGTCTTCATCCGACAGCTTGGGAAAGGACCTGGAATTGGGAAGGTTAGATAAGGTGAGCAGAGGTTTCTGATAGCTGTCTCTGTGATAGTGTGACACTGGCCCCCCATTCCCCTCCAGCCCCGCCATTGCCACCTCCATGTTGCCGACGCCGCCGCCGCCTGTTTACATCTACCCGCTCGTTCCCTGCACGCTCTCCCGCACCCGCTCCCGCTACCGCCTGGCATCTACTACCACCCTGTTGTAGCCGCCGTTTTCACAACATTCGATTATTATAAATCGACAAAATGGCCGACAAAAATAATACTGCTTGTTCCCCGGATGGTATCGATTAGTTTGACGTCACGCACACACAACACACACAAGAGAGAGAGACTGGCCGCCTAACTGTCAGTGTTGGCGATGTGTGGTCTAGGCCTACTACTACTACCCAGCGTCGTAGAGAATGCAGAGCATAACACAAGCACAACACGGCAGCATGCAGCATGTTTTGCTACGCTGACACACCAATATCAAGTCCGAGCCATTCATGACAGACCCCCCCTCCACTCACTACTACTACACGCCCACGCCCGCAGACACACACACACACACTCACACACCAACCACCACCACCCCAGCGCATTGTCTGTCAGACTTGCTGCGACGACGACTGACAGTCAGCCCTGGCTGTACTGGCCTCAGCAAAAAGCACCCAGCACACACAGCTCTCTTTCTGCTCCTACACCCTCCCTCCTCTCACCCCTCTTTGGCCTCCACCCTCTCCACCACCCCCCCTCCCGTCCCCCTCCCTCCCTCTCTCAGTCGCCGTGGCTGACAGTGCCAGAAACACGAGGCCTAAACCGTTGGTGCCGGCCCGTCAAGCCGACAACAAAGGTCCGTCAGTTCTCACAGTAGCCTAAGCGAGGACAGCCGACAAGGCATACTACGACTAGGCTACCCTAGGCCCTAGCGTAGGCTACTTGTAAGCAAGCAATAAGCCTAGACTATAAGCCACATTCATATGCAATGCGCGGCGTCACTTCGCTCTCTCACACCCAGACTGACAGACACACTGACACTGCCGTGCATGACATCAAATGCTTACAACAGCTTAAGTAACAAAAATCATTTTTGGGGGGGGACTGGAATTGGTGGATAGATAGAATAAGAGGGAAGGGGCGTGTGTGTGTATGTGGGGGGGGGGGGGGTGAGTGAGTGTGTGTGTGTGTGTGAGTGTGTGTGTGTGCGCGTGCGTGTGCGCGTGCGTATGCATGCGAGTCAAAGATCATATCTATAGATAGATAGATAGACAGACAGACAGATAGATAGATAAATAGATAGATAGATAGATAGATAGATAGATAGATAGATAGATAGATAGATAGATAGATAGATAGATAGATAGATAGATCGATCTAGAGATAGACACACAGACGGACATAATACAGAGATAATACAAATAATGTGTGTATGAGTGCGTACATGCGCGCGCGCGTGTGTGAGTGTAGGTGCACGTGTGTGTGTGTGTGTGTGTGTGTGTGTGTGTGTGTGTGTGTGTGTGTGTGTGTGTGTGCGCGCGCGCGCGCGTGTGCGCGTGTAAGCATTGAGAGACAGTGTGTTGGTGGTGGTGGTGCTGGTGGTGTGTGAGTGTGTGTGAGTGCGTGTGTGTGTGTGTTTATCAGGGGCAGGGTCGACAGCTGGGCAGACATTAACTAAGTATCCAAGCTTGCGCAGGTTGCGTTCTTTTACATCATTTTCTGCACCGCTAGTCAGGAGCCCCAAAAGCGAGCTATATTATATATAACCACCATAACATAACTCTACAGTTAACACGCCAGTCAGTCACCAAGCAGTCAGGACTTAATAACCTATCAATCAAAATCAGCAGTTTTATTTTCAAACGGTAGCCCCCACATCTGCATTAAATAAACGTTTGTTTTAGTACTACATTACCGCAGAATGTGGTACATACAGCGCTGCTGCTGCGCGTGCCACCGAAAAAAAAAAAATCAATACTGCTCAACCAGACTAGGCCTAAGCTTTGCTGAGGGAGGGAGGCTGCAGTGAGCCCACAACTACTAGATCTACTAGTGTAGGCCTACGTGGTGGTGACCAAGTTTGCTGGATGCTGAACATGGGACAAAATTAATGACGGATTATTCTCCCTTGCACATGAATGGAGTTATACGTTCAGAAAGTCGTTCATTCAGTAGCTGACCAGATCATTGTATCCTGATTTCTGTCTGGACCTGTCCCATTGGCTATAAACCACATAGATCTCGACTACAGTGTCCAGTTGATAATACCTTAGTCCGATATTAGGACACACTGGGAAGCAGGCATATAACTTATTCAATGTTGCAAGCAGAGAAATCGAAACATCAGCCCTTGTTTGTGTCGTTTTCCACATACACACACACAAAAAAAACCGCTGGTGGACCAAAAAAAAAAAAGTTGATTGACTTACATGGTCTCCAAAATGGCTGAGACTAAGGTGGCCATTTTCAGTTATGCTACTGCTGCCGCTGAAGTAGCACCAAACAGCTGTAGTGACACAGGTAGGTAGGTAGGTAGAGTAGGTAGGTAGGTAGGTAGCTCGGCTACATCATCCTGATACCGTAACCGCACCACACAGACCACCAGCCAGCCTAGCTAGGCATATTCACTGTGAGAGATCTGGCCAGGCACAAGATCGATGTCGACCACCTGCGCTGCGGTTAAGCTAAGCAGTCCTGTCCTGTCCTGTCCTGTCCTGGGCGACGACACACCGTTAGCCTAGTTCACACCCCGGGGACTGGAGCCCGGGCCCTGGGCAGTGCTACGAGGAGCGGAGTGTACAGACTGGAAGGCACTGAGTGAGTGAGTGAGGGAGAGAGCTGACATCGTTTCTGATACTCCACTCTATGTATCCCAGTCCTGGACTGCCCACTGTCTCCTCCTCTCCTCCTCCTCCCTCCCTCCCTCCCCCCAACCGCGGTCCGACAAGATTCCTCCAGTCCCGCCCTGCCCTGCCCTGACCTCACCCCCGGGGCAGTCTGCTGCCCTGCATTATTCACCGCCCATTCCCCCGCAAAGGGGTCACCTCACAGGGCCACCCGACTGCCCCCACTCCTGCTCAGCGGCAAGAAAGGCACAGAGTGGGAGAGAGAGAGAGACAGGGTTGTCACAGCATTGATCGGCCGGGGCTGCTTACTCCACGGCTGCTGCCTCCTTGTCCTCCTATCACAGCCTCTCCTCCTCCCGGTAAACACGGCGACATTCTCTTCCCGGGACACACATATATCTACTACACTCTCAGGACCTTTCCCCTTACAGGAAACACAGACTGCTAGTCACTTTTTCCTCTCCTCCCTCTGCTACGGTAACTAACTACTAACACATGCGGGGACCGTGGCTAGGCTTAGGCCTAACTAACACACTTGAACTATCACATTCTTTTTTCCGCTACACACAACTACTGCTACATCCTTTCCGGTCCCGCGACTATCAGAGTGCCGATTACACACTACTAGGCCTATCAGCCAGCAGGCGCGGCATCAGTGAGTGGGCACTGTGAAGTAAGCCTAAAGGTAGAGGCAGGCTCACTCACTAGCCTAGTCATTCACGCCTGACTGCCCCACAGCCACATTCTCTGCATCCATCCACCTCCGTTCTGCTTCAGTGCGGTGGCGGTAGCCTAGCAGCTAGTGGCCGGTATTAGCCTTAGCCTACTAGGCCTACTGCTGCTGCTGCTGCTGCTGTTGTGTACAATCGCTGTGACATTTTACTGTGTCAGGCTTGTGTGTACGTGTGTTGTGTGTGTGGTGTGTGTGTGTGTGTGTGTGTGTGTGTGTGTGTGTGTGTGTACACAGCTCTCATTCCATCCATCCCACCCACCCACAACCCGCATACATGAACGGACGGTAATTAATCTCCCCCTCCCCCCACCCATCCCCTGACACACACTATAATTAGCGAAATGCTGTCAAGTCAGTTAATTGTACACGCTGTCGCTAAGCGCAAGTCTAGTTTAGTTGTATCGTAATGTCGGCAACACAGAGGTGGCACTTGCACTTGTCTAGCATAGGCTTATATATAAAGCCCAAGAGATCGACTGATGAAATACAGAAAACGACTCAAAGTTAGTAAAATACTATTCCTGGAAATGTTTTTCTTTGATTCCTGACAGTATATTATGACATTAAGCTGGTATTGCACTCTACCATTTAGTAACAACTTGACGACCCGAGTTCGATTCCCGGTCGAGGGGGATTTTTCTCCTGGAGTTAACATCAGTGCTGACTCTACAACTCTCCCAAAAGTCTTTCGTATGAGACTGTAAACCGAGGCCCCGTGTGCGAACGCACGAAGAACATCTTGGTGCGCACACGTTAAATCCTGTTCCGCTTTTCGTAAGAGTAGGCCATTGTCTGCCGGTGGGAACAGATGACAATATTTACTCAACTGCATACACACGGGGACTGGGTGAAAAAAAAGCACATGAGTGCTTATCCCATTATCCTCGATATAAAAGAATAAAATAAAAATAAACAAATAACATCTCGATCAACAGACAATTTATGCGGTAGTTGACGACAGTATTGATCGCAATCCAACAAAATAATCAATAATTGATCATCTGACAACTGTCACAATCATGGTCGTCTTGGTAACTGAATTACGTATATGTGACTAGACTATAAACTGAGGTTCCGAGTGCGAACGCACGCAAAACCTCTTCCACACACGTTAAAACCCATTCCGCTTTTCAGGAAGAGTAGGCCATTGTATGCTGGTGGGGTACGGATGACAAAATTGACAAAACTGCATCCACACGATGACTGGATGTTGAAAAAAAAAAGCACATGAGTGCGTATTCCATTATTCTTGAATAAAAGAATGAATAAAGGAATAAATAAACATGTGTTCTCAAAGCTGCAACAGTCTCGGACTCCTATTCGGATACTATACATCAGGTGTTTTTTGTTTGTTTTGTTTGTTTGTTTTGTTGTTGTTGTTGTGTTGTTGTTGTTGTTGAGAGAGAGAGAGAGAGAGAGAGAGAGAGAGAGAGGAGAGAGAGAGAGAGAGAGAGAGAGAGAGAGAGAGAGAGAGAGAGAGAGAGAGAGAGAGGCAGGCAGGCAGACAGACAGACAGACAACAACAAATAGATCTATACATATTATATATATATAATTATATACACGAACTCTGATTTGGGGCTAAAGGTCTGCTTTACAACAAGCCTCTGTCCTTGTTAAACATACTACTCCTTCTTCTGCTACTACTGCTACTGCCGCCGCCGCTGCTGCTGCTGCTGCGACGACGACGACGACGACGATGATGACTACTACTACTACTACTACTATACTACTACTACTACTACTACTACTACTATACTACTACTACTATACTCCTCTCTACTCCTCCTCATCATCATCATCATCCTCATCATCATCCTCATCATCTCCTCATCATCGCCATCATCATCACCATCATCACCACCATCGCCATCATCATCACCATCACCATCATCATCATCATCATCATCTGCTGCTGCTGCTGCTGCCGCCGTGCTGCTGTTTGGTGGTGGTGGTGGTGGTGGTGGTGGTGGTGGTGGTGGTGGTTGGTGGTGATGATGATGATGATGAGGGATGATGATGATGATTGATGATGATGATGATTGCAGGTGTGTTCGTATCATTCATGCCACTAGCCAGTCTGCCTACTTGAGCGTCTGCCAAAGACAAATAATGAGTTCTTAAATAATATGTTATTGACGTTGAGGGAACGTACACATACAAAGTGAGAGGGGCTGGGCGCAATACTGATTAAAAATTAAAGTCCGGATGAGAATCATATTGTTCATTCAAATTGTTGCCACATGTTTATCTACTGTTCACTAGTACATTCATATAATTATTGTTAATTTCTGACAGAATAACAAATCATTGTGTTTCAAGTCTTGCGTTATCATGGCTTTTCACTTTCAGCAGAATTTTTTTTTTAATCGGGAACAACTCTGGAATCACCGTTGAGTTCTTTTTGCACGCGCTAACTGTATCACATAAAAATTATAAAACCTAAAGTTTATCGTCTCATCCGAAAGACTAGCACTCACCCACGCCATCATTCCAATGGAGGGAGAGAGAGAGAGAGAGAGAGAGAGAGAGAGAGAGAGGAGAGAGAGAGAGAGAGAGAGAGAGAGAGAGAGAGAGAGAGAAGAGAGAGAGAGGAGACAAGAAGAAGACAGAGACGAGAGAAGACAAAGGAAGAGAGAGATGAGAGACGGAGAGGGAGGAGGGGAGGGGGGGACGCAAAGAGGGGGGGGGAGGGGGGGGGGGGGGGGGGGCAAGTTTAGAGTTCAAAACGGGGATTCAACCCACGACTTTTCACTCTGGAAGAAGAGGGTAAGTGCGTCACCTCCGTAATCTACCTACAGGTCTACCTAACCCACAGAGGAGTTCACACACTGGGCAGTCCGCCAATCTGTGCTACTAGCTAGGGCCTAGCTAGCTAGCTCACCCCTAGGCTACTGGTTACTAGACTAGGTAGTCTACAGCTAGGCTATATACTGGCCAGGTCCGTCCCCATCCTTCACAACAGGGGTTATGTTCCGAGCCGTGGCTGCTCCCTGCATTATTTAGGCCTCCCTCACTTTGCCCGGGGTTAGCCACTCAATAATCATTTAGGCGCTGATAAACCTATAGCCAGCAAGCAGCCTTGCCTGCACGCGCTCTGGCGAAGCTAGGCTAGGTCGCAATAGGCTAGGCCGATCGCGAGCTGGTTTACAAAAAAGATAACGCACGATAATTATTATGTTTGTCCATCGTGTTCGCCGATGACCTCCAAAACAGCAGAGGAAGCAGTTGCTGATTTTGAAATA
Organism: Stramonita haemastoma; assembly: GCA_030674155.1. Lineage (NCBI taxonomy): Eukaryota > Metazoa > Mollusca > Gastropoda > Neogastropoda > Muricidae > Stramonita > Stramonita haemastoma. The sequence continues at coordinate 25,767,259 of CM060337.1, forward strand.
GGGCAGAAATTTGATTATTAGTGGAGATGCCTTGTTCCACAGCACACCCCCACTCTCTCGGCCAAGAAGGCATAAGGAGAGTCAGCGTTGGAGATGTTCTCCAAAGGCCAACTATAGCCCTCAGGGTAGCAGCATAATTATTATTAGGACTGTGCAAGTCAAGCCTCCTAGCCAGAGTCATGATCGATCACTAAAGACTGAGGTGTTCAGTGAAATTCCTGAGTGGAAAGCCACTGATCATGCAGCCTCTCACTTTGTTGTTGCCCAGCATCGATGGTTTAATCATGAACTGTGAAAAGCCACTGATCATACAGCCTCTCATTTTGCTGTTGTCACCAGCATCCATGGTTTAATCAAGAACTGTGATAAAGCCCAGACCTATTTCCCTACAAAAAGAGAAGCGCTGGTTCGAACCCCGTCTGTTCCCGAAGTTTTTATACCCCCCCACCTCTCCATCCACTTGAATTGTGTAGTCTGGGTGTTCTGTTTTTTCGATAGACACAAAAAACACCAAAAAACAAACCCAGAGGTGCAGTACGATACCCCAAAATCTGCAGTACATTAAAAAAGTACCCACTGCAGGAAGAGAATTACCTCTGGCAAAACACGGTAGAAACAAACAAATTATTATAATGGAAAAAAATACATGTGTATGGCTACACAGTTTCTTTTCTTTTTAATGGGTGGCATTGCTATTGCGGCGACACGCTCTTCTTAGGGACAGCAGCCCGAATTTCACGCAGAAAAATCTGCCGAAACTTGAAGCGATATACAATTACAATACAATATGATACAAAACAACACAGTGCAACGCAATACAACACAACGCAACACAACATGATACACAACCTACATACAAACCTGCATACAGTACGTTTGTTATAGCTACTCACAAACCTACAGTACGCTTGTTTGTAGTTACTCACTCACATGCATACATTACAGTTGTTTGTTGAACTCAAAAAATTTTTACTACATTATGACTATTAAAAAAAAAATTCAGTTTAAACATCTAAAAAAAAAGAAAGAAAAAAGAACGAAAAGCAAAGACCTGTCAGGTCATATACCCATACCCCCCCCCTCCCCCAACATCACACCACCACACACCCCACCACCACCCCACCACACACCCCTACCAACCCCTCTACCACCAACCCACACCACAACCCCCAACCCACCCACACCCCAATCCATCTCACCTAGGTCCCTGACGCCCAATGTCCACCACACCACTACAACCCCCTACCCCCCCACACCCACCCGCCACCACCCCACCCTACACCCCCACCACAACCCCCCTCCCCCCACACAACCCCCACCCACCCAACAAGTCCAGCCCACACTCCCCACCACCCCCCCAACCCCACCCCCAACCCCACCCACAACCCCCCCCAACAACACCCCCCCACCCCACCAACCCCCCTACCCCCCACCATAACCCCCCCTCCCCCCACCACAACACCCCCCACCACTCCTCCCCCACCCAACCCCCACCCACCCCCCCACAACCCCTCTCCCCTTCCTCACCTAGGTCCCTGATGCCCAATGTCCACCAAGAGGGCCGTGCGCTCCTCACGCGCGTCTACGCTGTCCTCGGGCAAGCTCTTGGTGTTGGATGACCACGACCGCGACCGCTGTTCGGCTCCCTGGTAAGCTCCTCGTACGAGGGCGGGTTGGAGTCGGGCGAGGGGAAGTCCGAGACGGAGGTATCATTGCGCGAGCGGTACAGGTGGTCCCGGTCGGACCTCTGGTGGGCGCGGAAGCAGCTCGGCAGGCAGGTAGGGGTCTCCTCTTCCACGCGCGAGTCCACCGAGTAGCTGCGGTGACTGTGCGCCGACTTGCTGCGCTTTATCCGGCGGGCGGCCTGGATGCGCTCCAAGCGTTGCGACTCGACGGCATCGATGTCCTTAGGCTGTGAGAAACAACAAAAAACAAACAAGAATACAATATAACATAATTATGCACAAGGTTTGGTGGTAGTAGAGAGTTTTGGAGTTTAGTGTTGGGAGTTGGACGTGGGGGTGTGTGGGAGTGGGAGTGGGGGGTGGGGGGTGGGGGTGGGAGTGGGGAGGGGTGGGGTGGAGGAGAGTGTCGAGTCGTGTCGTGTGTAGAGTCGTGTGTGTGG
>CM060337.1:25771883-25774383 GCA_030674155.1 Stramonita haemastoma
ACACACACACACACACACACACACACACACACACACACACACACACACACACACACACACACACACACAGAGCCTGAAGAACAGACAGTGGTGGAGTGAAGCTTACACACACACACACACACACACACACACACACACACACACACACACACACACACACACACACACACAAGCCTGAAAAAACAGTGGAGGAATGCAACTTTTACACACACACACACACACACACACACACACACACACACACACACACACACACACACACACAGCCTCAAGAACAGACACACAGCCAGCAATGCCCCTGCACCCCCCCACCCCCTGTCCCCACCCACCAGCCCAACAACTGGCGGAGGAGTTTGAGGAAGGCAAGGCAAGGCAAGGCAAGGCAAGGCAAAGGCAAGGCAAAATCTTTTATTCGAGGATATAGATAACACACATGTGCTTTTTTACATCCAGTCCCCGCCCTTTTCAGGGATAACATCAATATAAAAGAACATAAGTCAGGACATAAGTCAAGGCACCCATGAAACAAGAGTCATACTCCCCGTTTATGAGGCCACAACACCTGTCTGCCTGCCTGCCTGCCAGTCTGTCTAGCTGGAGCTAGCTGCCAGTTGTCTGCTGGACCCCCACTTCACTTCACTTCAGCCTTGTCCAGCCTGCCAGCAAGGTTTTGTATTATTGATAATTATTATAGGCTAGCATTAATTAGGAGTTTTACCAGAGGATTTTAAGTAATTGTGCCTTTAGCTCAGCTGAAGGGAAAACATGTGTTGCGTTGACTTAGCATTTTAGAAGTTTTAGGAGTAGAGAGGATTGTAGGTTAGCTGAAAGGGGAAAACATTTTGCGTTGACATAGAATTTAGGAATTTCACGAGATGATTGTACGTTAGCTGAAAGGGGAAAACATTTTGCGTTGACTTAGCATTTAGGAGTTTCACGAGAGGATTGTCTGTTAGCTGAAAAGGCAAAACATTTTGCGTTGACTTAGCAGTTCGAATTTTTTGGAGAGAGGATTTGTGCGTTAGCTGACAGGGGAAAACATTTTGCATGAACTTAGTATTTAGAAGTTTTAGGAAAGGATTGTGCGTTAGCTGAAAGGGAAAATAATTTTGCGTTGACTTAGCATTTAGAAGTTTTAGGAAAGGATCTGAAAGGGGAAACATTTTGCGTTGACATAGAATTTAGGAGTTTCACAAGACAGTTGTGCCATCAGTTGAACGGGAAACATTCTGTGCATTGAGTTAGTAACTTTGCCTTTGGTTCTTGATATAGACTGACTCACTAAAGTCGACTTCTTTCACAAATTCATTGATATTGATCAGACTGAAGAAGACACTGAAGCACATCAACAATAAACGCAGAGCAATAGGCCCTAACCGCCAAGAATAACGAACAGAGTAAGAACATCAAACAGGAAGCAATAATCAATGTTTTAGGCTTAAACATACAACATCTACTACACTACCTACCCAAAGCCAGCAGTACAAGCCCTTACATCAAATGCTGTTGCCAACAAAAAGAAAAAGGAAAACATATCTACATAAAACGACCAGTAGCACGAATGGGGGAAACCTGCACTGGTGTGCCTGTAGTCTGTTATTGCATGTATACAATAAGTGTCAGTGTTTACTCCCAGACTCTACCCATTTCCCATGATAATTATTGTATGGAAAACCCACACACTGGACCGTTTTCTTTTTTTTTCTTTTAGGGTAAGGTGGAGGGGGGAGGGAGGGGGAGGAGGGGGTGTTTGTCCTGTGCTACTACTGCTGTTCAGCCTTTTTGGAGAGCTGCCATTGGCACCGTTCTATTACCTCCCTTACCGCTTGACTTACTCCGCCTGTCAGCCACAATCCCTCCGCCACAGACAGACAGACAACAAACTGTATTAGAGGGGGACTAGCCCCCGTATCGGGGAATAGAAAAAGGGGTCTTGCCCAGTCAATCATTCATGCTGGCTGTTTACAGCCCGGCCGACCACAGTGGCCACCACACCACATAGCTAGGCCTAGCCTAGCCTGCCTGCCTGCCTGCTGTACAGGGCTTAGGACTGACACTGTTGATGAAATATTCATCCCTCAATGATGGGGAAACTGTCGGAGCCGCTAGTATTCGTGTGGCCTGTTGAAAGATGGATCAACTCCAGAGTGGATTGATGATAAATCCATCCATTTTTTTTTCAGTCCCAGTTTTAACAGGGAACAAAGTTACTGGCTGGATGTCGACTGTGTGAACTATTATGTTTGGGGGGTATGATGAATGTACATATGAACTATAATTATTTTCTATATGAGGGATAACTGTAGTAACTATATTTTCTATGTATGATGACAGATAACTCTATGAACTATATTTTCTATATGATGACTAACTGATAACTCTATAAACTATGTTTTCTATATGAGGGATAACTCTATGAACTATATTTTCTATATCATGACTTATAACTGTGTGAACTACATCTATACCTTCTATATAATTATTATGACGGACTGATAAC
>CM060337.1:25776600-25781600 GCA_030674155.1 Stramonita haemastoma
AGAGACAGACAGACAGACAGACAGACAGACGACAGACAGATAGACAGACAGACAGACAGACAGAAATAGACAGAAACAGAAACAGAGAAGACAGACAGAGAGACAGAGACAGACAGAGACAGAGAGACAGAAAGAGAGAAAGAGGGACAGAGAGAGACAGAGAACAGAGAGAGAAGGGGGGGGGGGGGCAGGAAAGGCAGGCAGGCAGGCAACAGGCTGACTGACACAGAATAATGTAAAGCCACTACTACCTATCCTATCCTATCTATCTATAGCCTGGCTGCTGTTTATGCCTGAGTGGTTCACCACATCACATGCAGCTGCAGAGCTCTCTACAGCAACTAACTAGGCTACTACCGTATATACATGCCACTGCTCTCTCTCTCTCTGTCTATGTGTTTCTGTTTGTCTGTCTCTCTTGTTGTCTGTCTGTCTGTCTCTATTCTCTTTAAAAATTGTCATTGTCATTCTGTCTCTGAGTATCTCTGTGTGCTCTGTGTGTATCTGACTGACTGACTGACTGTCTGTCTGTCTGTCTGTCTGTCTGTCTCTAGTATGTACATGCTTACTCTGTTACCTTTGGAAAATAAAGATTATTCATTTCATTCAATCATTCATTCATTTATTCTCTCTCTCTCTCTTCTCTCTCTCTTCTCTCTCTCTCTCTCTCTCTCTCTCTCTCTCTCTCTCTCTTGTGTCTGTCTGTCTGTCTGCGGGCCTGCCTGCCTGCCTGCTGCCTGCTGTCTGTCTGTCTGTCTCTTTTGTCTATCTCTCCCCCCCCCCTCTCTCTGTCTCTCTCTGCCCCCCTCTCTCTCCCCCCTCTCTCTATCTCCCCCCCCCCCCCTCCCCCTCTCTCTGTGTCTCTGTCTCTGTGCCAAGAGAGTTACAACACCCCCTTGTGCGCATTACTTCTCTTCATGCCCTCTGACGAGCCATCGGCTACAACTGCCCTGCATGCATGCTGACTGCTACTTCATGCCACGTGCCTCCCTCCCTCCCACTACTCTCCCTCTCCCTGTCCCCTCCCGGACCTCCCTCCCTCGATCAAGTCAAGTCAAGTCAAGTCAAGTCTAGTCAAGTCTTGTCTAGTCAAGACAAATCAAATCAAGTCAAGTCAAGTCAAGTCAAGTCAAGTCAAGTCAAGTCTGTTCTGTGTCCTCCTACTCGCTAACCCCCCAGCCAAGGTTAAGCAGTATCGAGCATGGTTACTAAATGGATAGGTGACTGTTTTGCGGCCTTGGCTTCACTTCAGTACAGTCCCCAGTTCACCCAGCTGTCAATGGGTACCTACCCTACTTTTTGGGTCAGGGAAGGTAAAGCAGCGAGGGAGAGGGAGATGGGCGCCGCCCTCAACACAGTATTCAGAGGGACGCAGGTTGCCAGGTAGTGGAGTGCAACTTTTACACACACACACACACACACATATACATACACCACACACACACACACACGCACACACACATATACATACACACACACATACACACGCACACACACCACACACACACACAGAGCCTGAAGAACAGACAGTGGTGGAGTGAAGCTTACACACACACACACACACACACACACACACAACACACACACACACACACACCACACACACACACAGAGCCTGAAAAAAACAGTGAGGAATGCAACTTTCACACACACACACACACACACACACACACACACACACACACACACACACACACACACACACACAGAGCCTCAAGAACAGACACACAGCCAGCAATAATGCCCCGCACCCCCCACCCCCACCCCAACAACTGGCAGAGGAGTTTGGGGACAAAAGTCAAGGCACCATGAAACAAGAGTCATATACTTCCCCGTTTATGAGACCACAAACACCTGCCTGCCTGCTGCCAGTCTGTCTGGCTGGAGCTAGCTGCCAGTTGTCTGCTGGACCCCCACTTCACTTCAGACTTGTCCAGCCAGCAAGGTTTTGTATTATGATAATTATTATAGGCTAGCATTAATGAGGAGTTTTACCAGAGGATTTTAAGTAATTGTGCCTTTAGCTCAGCTGAAGGGAAAACATAATTTTTGCGTTGACTTAGCATTTGGGAAGTTTTAGGAGTAGAGAGGATTGTGCGTTAGCTGAAAGGGGAAAATATTTTTGCGTTGACTTCGAATTATTTTTAGGAGTTTTAGGAAAGGATTGTGCGTTAGCTGAAAGGGGAAAACATTTTGCGTTGACTTAGATTTAGGAATTTCACGAGATGATTGTACGTTAGCTGAAGGGGAAAACATTTTGCGGTGACTTAGCTTTAGGAGTTTCACGAGATGATTGTCTGTTAGCTGAAAAGGCAAAACATTTTACGTTGACTTAGCAGTTCGTATTTTTGGAGAGAGGATTTGTGCGTTAGCTGAAAGGGGAAACATTTTGCGTTTGACATAGAATTTAGGAGTTTCACAAGACAGTTGTGCCATCAGTTGAATGGGAAATCGAAACATTCTGTGCATTGAGTTAGTAACTTTGCCTTTGGTTCTTGATATAGACTGACTCACTAAAGTCGACTTCTTTCACAAATTCATTGATATTGATCAGACTGAAGAAGACACTGAAGCACATCAACAATAAACGCAGAGCAATAGGCCCTAACCGCCAAGAATAACAAACAGAGTAAGAACATCAAACAGGAAGCAATAATCAATGTTTTAGGCTTGAACATACAACATCTACTACACTACCTACCCAAAGCCAGCAGAACAAGCCCTTACATCAAATACTGTTGCCAACAAAAAGAAAAAGGAAAACATGTCTACATAAAGCGACCAGTAGCACGAATGGGGGAAACCTGCACTGGTGTGCCTGTAGTCTGTTATTGCATGTATACAATAAGTGTCAGTGTTTACTCCCAGACTCTGCCCATTTCCCATGATAATTATTGTATGGAAAACCCACACACTGGACCGTTTTCTCTCTTTTTTTTCTTTTAGGGTAAGGTGGAGGGCGGGGGAGGGGGGGAGGGGGGAGGGGGAGGAGGGGGTGTTTGTCCTGTGCTACTACTGCTGTTCAGCCTTTTTGGAGAGCTGCCATTGGCACCGTTCTATTACCTCCCTTACCGCTTGACTTACTCCGCCTGTCAGCCACAATCCCTCCGCCACAGACAGACAGACAACAAACTGTATTAGAGGGGGACTAGCCCCCGTATCGGGGAATAGAAAAGGGGTCTTGCCCAGTCAATCATTCATGCTGGCTGTTTACAGCCCGGCCGACCACAGTGGCCACCACACCACATAGCTAGGCCTAGCCTACCTGCCTGCCTGCCTGCCTGCCTGCCTGCTGTACAGGGCTTAGGACTGACACTGTTGATGAAATATTCATCCCTCAATGATGGGGAAACTGTCGGAGCCGCTAGTATTCGTGTGGCCTGTTGAAAGATGGATCAACTCCAGAGTGGATTGATGATAATCCATCCATTTTTTTTCAGTCCCAGTTTTAACAGGGAACAAAGTTACTGGCTGGATGTCGACTGTGTGAACTATTATTTTTTGGGGGGTATGATGAATGTATGAACTATAATTATTTTCTATATGAGGGATAACTGTAGTAACTATATTTTCTATGTATGATGACAGATAACTCTATGAACTATATTTTCTATATGATGATGACTGACTGATAACTCTATAAACTATGTTATCTATATGAGGGATAACTCTATGAACTATATTTTCTATATCATGACTTGTAACTGTGTGAACTACATCTATACCTTCTATATAATTATTATGACGGACTGATAACTATTATTTTGTATTATACATAATAACTGAAAACTACCTAAACAACATTTTGAACACAAAGGCAGACAGATACCTGTTTGGACTATATTATGTCACAATTTCTACGAAATGATCGATAACATCAGTATGGACAAGTTGCTATAATTACGATGACTGTACACTGTACTACACTCTATTTGTTTGGCGGTTAGGGGGGGAGGAGGGGGTATTCTAACCAGATAACATCAGCTGTGTATCATGGTCTGTATTTTTGCTTACTGACAGCATACTGTGCCCAGAATCCTCATAGTTGGGACAGGAGACTATGCCTGCCTGCCTGCCCTCCCCCCATCCCCCACCTCCCTCCCCCTGTCTCTCTCTCCCTTCCTCTGTCTCTGTCTCTCTGTCTGTCTCTGTCAGTCTGTCTCTCTGGTCAGAAAAAGCCTTTAAAAGGTATGTCTGTACTTATCAGTACCCCTTGGGATAAAAGATTATCCATCCATCCATCCATCCATCCATCCATCAGTCAATCAATCAATCAATCAATCAATCAACCACCCACTCTCTCTCTCATTTACTCACACTTTTACTCTCAGTAAAGGAATTTGACCACGCACACACACGCGCGCGCGCGCGCGCGCGCACACACACACACACACAACAAGAGAGAGAGAGAGAGAGAGAGAGAGAGAGAGAGAGAGAGAGAGAGAGAGAGAGAGAGAGAGAGAGAGAAGAGGAGAGAGAGAAGACAGACAGACAGACAGACAGACAGACAGACAGACAGAAGGACAGACAGACAGACAGACAGACAGACACACAGACACACACACACACACACACACACACACACACACACACACACGGGGGTGGGGGAGGGTAACCAAGTGGTCAGAACATTGCGCTCACATCTTGCGCACACTTTAAATCCCGTTCCGCTTTTCGTAACAGTAGGCCATTGTGTGCCAGTGGAAACAGATGACTAGGTTTTCAAAACTGGATACACACGGGGACTGGTTGTAAAATAACACATAAGTGCTTATTCCATTATCTTCGATATAAAAGAATAATAAAAACAAAAAGTTCAGTCACACTCGGGGGGGGGGGGGGGGGGGGGAAGAGAGGGAGAGAGAGAGAGAGAGAGAGAGAGAGAGAGAGAGAGAGAGAGAGAGAGAGAGAGAGAGAGAGAGAGGAGAGAGAGAGAAGAGAGAGAGAGAGAGAGAAGCAATGTGTCTTGTGTTCAATTTCAGGGCCAAAACATTTTCTTT
>CM060337.1:25786600-25791600 GCA_030674155.1 Stramonita haemastoma
GATGGTGATGATGATATGATGATGATGATGATGATGATGATATAATAATAATAATAATAATAATAATAATAATAATAATAATAATAACAATAACAACATAATAATAATACAATAATAATAATAACAAATATAACATAATATAATATAATAAACAACAACAACACAACAAAACAACAACATAATAATAATAATAATATAATAATAATAATAATAATATGTGATGATGATGATGAGTGATGATGATGATGATGATGATGATGATGATGATGATGATGAGCGAAACTTATTTGGCAGCATTTTCTTCTTCTTCTTCTTCTTCTTCTTCTTCTTCATCATCATCATCATCATCATCATCATCATCATCATCATCATCATCATCATCATCATCACCATCCTCCTCCTCCTCCTCAGTCTTTCTCCTGGTCTTTCCTTCCTTAACTCGTCCATCCATTAAAATTCTACATGTATACAATTATAAAAAAAAAAAAAAAAAAGAAAGCCAGCATGCACACAGGTGTCGTATTTAGACACCATCCCTGAGGAAAAATCGGGGAGTTGGAGTCCACAGGGCGGCTCGTGCTGTAATTAATTTTTTAAAAAAAATAGGCAGGTGCTGCACTTGTGGCCACGCACTCTCCCCGCGGAGAGCAGCGCCAGCCCGAATTTCACGCAAAGAAATCTGCTGTGACATAAAGTGGTACAAATGATAAATAATAATGTCTACATTTCTGTGTTTGTTTGTTTTTTACCTGCAGACCTACCTGACCAGCCCCAGAACAGACAGGGGTCCTATAGTGCATGCCTCCCAACAGCTGGAGAAGAAACCGCGACATCAGACCAACCGTCACCGCTCCGTGGGGAAGGGGAGATAGAAGGGACAAGGGGGGAGGGAGGAGATACCAGGAAAACCCTAGAGGCGAAGAGGGGGGGTGGGGGGGGTCAGGGGGGGGGGGGGGGGTCAGGGAAAAGGAAACGATGAGGAGGAAGAATCTGGGAGAAAGTCAGCTAGGTTCTCCATGATAGGACCGACCACCACTACCACATCACCACCACCACTACTCTTTTTTCTGAAGAACACTAATGTACCACCACGATGGTTCAAGTTATCTTCCCTGAATAGGTGGCGCTGCTCTTGCGGCGATGCCCGAATATTCACGCAGAGAAATCTGCCGAGACTAAACCACAAAAAAAAAAAGTGGTATAAAATGAAATAAAACAAAATAATAAAATAAATCAATCCACTTCTCTTATAACTATTTATATATCCATGACCTGACCGAGAAAATCTCTAGGCCGAACTTTTTTTTCTTCCCCACTTCTTACTTCTACTACCTACCACCACTCACTACCTCGAGAAGCACAGATTTGTCCACACAGTACATGCTATACTACTACACACCAGCTGCTAAGTGCTGGTAGAAAGTATTATGTTATATACACACCGCATACATACACACACACACACAACACACACACACCACACTCCCAGTAGCTTCTCTCTCTCTCTCTCTGTGCAAAGACCTGTGTCAAGTCTTGTCTTGTCTTGTCTTGTCTCGACTGCTCTCTTGTCTTTCTTCCAGTGGGTGTATGCGTGTGTGTGTGTGTGTGGTGGGGGGGGGGGGGGGGGGGGAGGGGGAGGGGAGGGGGGGGGAATGGGGGGGGGGGGGGGCACAAGGATGCAGAGTTGATTAAAGCAAAGAGAAGGAGGTATGGTTGTGAGTGTGAGTGTGTGTGTGTGTTTGGGGGGAGAGGGGGGAAGGGGGGGGGGTTGTACCTGCCACGGCATTACCTGTGTCGACATTATGTCCTGTAGCCATCTCTCTTACCTATCAGGTCGCCTACCCTCTGCCAAAACACCCCCCCCCAAAAAAAAAAAAAAAAAAAAAAACCCACAAAAAACCCCAACCAAGAACAACAAAAAGATACCCCCCCCCCCCACCAACCCCCCCCCCCCCCAAAAAAAAAAAAAAAACAAAAAAAAAAAACCAAAAAAAAAACCCAAACCACTGCAGGATTGGCGTGGAGGAAGGTGGTGGGGGAAGGGAAAAGGAATGAATCGCTCCATTCCCTCCCCCCTCCCTCCGTATTTTGCCAAGTAATGATACTGTCAAGTTAGTTGGGGGAGGTGGGGGGAGGAGTGGAGGAGGAAAGGGGGGGGTGGATGAGGGGAGGAGAGGGGAGAAGGGGGGAAGTTCTTAAAGACATCATCAGGCAAAAAAAAAAAGAGATGTATGTCATGGAAGTTATACATACAGTACAGCTTTGATGCTAAGTGTTGTGGGTGGAACAGGTGAGTGTGTGTGTGTGTGGGGGGGGGGGGGGGGGGGGCAAGCGGGAGAGGGGGGGGACTTTTAGGAGGAGAAGAGGATATAACTGCCAGTGAAAGAGAGGGAGAGTGACAGTGGGGGGGGGGAGAGAGAGAGAGGAGAGAGAGAGAGGAGGAGAGGAGAGAGAGAGAGAGAGAGAGAGAGAGAGAGGAGAGAGAGAGAGGAGGGAGAGGAGAGAGGAGGAGGGAGAAGAGATGGGAGAAGAGGGAAGGAGGAAGGGGGGTGGGAGAGAGAGGGGGGAAGAAAGAGAATGCGAATGCGAAATAGTTTAGTGCGATAGGCTTTACAGCCCTTTCCCATGGGACAACAGGAGAGATACTATGCACAATACAAAAAGTCGAAAACATTTCAGATACACAATAGAATTATCGTCATGATGTGGTTACTACATCATGAAGCCAACTGAATGTAGGTATCACATTGTCAGACTTTGACTGTGGAAAAGAAAATCAGGCAGCTACGAAACATATGTATTGAAATTGTCTTATCTGACAGTTTTACTGGTGACTAGCAGAGATAACACTTTCACTGCGTTACAAAATTTGTCTATTTTCTTGCAAATATTGTCATTGATAGCTCAGTGGTCAGAGTGCTCGCTTTCCCCCAGTCAACTTAAGCAGCGTCAAACGTGGTTGCCAACTGGATGGGTGACCTAGCTGTAAATGGCTACCTGCCCTCTTTAGGGTCAGGGAAGGTAAAGCAGCGAGGGAGAGGAGATGGGTGCTGCCCTCAGCATGCTGGCCCTTAGAGAAGCTGAGGTCTCTGACACCTCGCTCCCCTACGACCAAACAGGTTATGGGACACCTTTACCTTTATTGTCATAGAACTCCTTCAGACGTTGCATTAATTCACTGTAGTAATTGTCTCTGACTCATTATCAGATTCTATACATTCAGCAATATTGTCACACATTCTACAAGTCATATAAGGTTCTTCTTCTTCGCTCTCCTAATCTTGTTCAAAACATGCAGGGCACTTTCATTGTCTGAGTATCCATATCACTTAGTGACATATTATCGTTTTTGCTGTTTATCAAATTAATATGGAGTCATTTGAAGATACAAGTGATGATGAGGTGCAGCAAGTGTATGAAAAACTGTCATCAGTAACAGGTTCCTCTACCTGTTGGTCAGCATGATAACATATAAACTGGGAGGGGTCAGCAAAAATAAACCTGAAGAGTCGAGGATGGGTCACTTGCCTTTATCAGGTTCTGTTCTGCACATCTCAGCCCTGTGCACCTTACAGCACACAAATCCAACATCACTTGGTCAAGAGTGCTAAATTTAACGCTCCCTTTCCTTTTAGTTTTACCTACTCTAAGTGTGGTCAGTTCCTGCTATAAATAGCACGACTTAGCCCCACCCACGCTGGGACGGAAAGGATTAATTAGCAGCTGAGAGGAGGAGCTGGAAGTGGGGGAAACTGAAAAGCTGTGGCCTCAGCCCGCCTTCTGTCCCTTCTTACTTGTGAAGGACACTTACTTCTGTAAATCACAGTGCTGTCTTCAGCCACAGAGGGTTGAATGGAAGTGTTGGCTGACACTTGTCTTTCTCCAAACAACAGTTTGATCACCTTTATTCGTCTATCTTGAAGGATTTCACTGAATTATACACACAGCAGAGAATTCAGCAAGCATTCAAGAAGTCGAAGCAGTCCTGCTACCATACAGGCATGATGGATTCACACACATAGGATTAATTGCGATTTTCTTTGAGAGCTGTTGAGTGAATTAACAACGTCTTGCTGGTTGCCAAGTCAAGGGAAGCTACTCAGGAAGAAAGAGAGACGGAAGAGAGAGAGAGGAGAGGAGAGGAGAGAAGAGAGAGAGAGGAGAGAGAGGAAGAGAGAGAGAGGAGAGAGAGAGGAGAGAGAGAGGACAGAGAACGAGAGAGAGAGAGAGAAGACAGACAGACAGAAGACAGAGGAAGACAGACGAGACAGAGACAGAGAGAAAAAGAAAGAACAGAGACAGAGAGAGAGAAAGAAAGAGAGAGTTTAGGGTGGAGGAGGGGTGAAGCAAGGAAAGAGGAGGTGTGTGTGTGTGTGTGTGTGTGGTGTGTGTGTTGTGTGTGTGTGTGTGTGCGTGGTGTGTGTGTGTATGCATGTTGTGTGTTGTGTGTGGGACGGGGGGGGGGGGGGGGGGGGTAACGTCTAGGACACCCAGGAGATGTACCAAGCAGGTTAGGATCGGGGGGTTTATGGTTCTTTATCGTCCGGATGAGACTATAAACCGAGGTCCCGCGTGTGAACGCACGCAGAACATCTTGCGCACACGTTAAATCCTGTTCCGCTTTTCGTAAGAGTTGGCCATCGTGTGCCGGTGGGAACAGATGACATTTACAAAAATGCATACACAAGGGGACTGGATGTAAAAACAAAAAAATTTAAAAAGGCACACACACACCACACACTACACACACACACGAGTGCTTATCCATTATCTCGATATTAAAATAAAATTAAATAAAATTAAAAAATAAATAATGCTTATCCTAGCAGAGAGGGGTAGTAGGAGTGTTAGGTAGCCTACCACCAACATCTTGTGACCGTTGTGAGAAGGAGTACATGAGGGGGGGGGGGGGGGGGTGAGGGTGGAGAGGAAGAGAGATGGGGAGGGTGGGCATAAGTTGGGGGGGGGGGGGGGGGTGGAGGCTAGAGGGAGGGAGGGGG
>CM060337.1:25796600-25801099 GCA_030674155.1 Stramonita haemastoma
TACCCAACACAGAAAACCGACGAGTAGGCTACATTCCAAAATAATGTGTGTACACACAGTCCACAAAACGTGACTGTTTACATCATTCTGTACCTCACAGAACTTTTTTCTTTACCTATATATGTATCTGCTTATGTGTACCACACACTCTCTACTCTCTCTCACTACTCCATCTCACATCTCTCACTCTCTCTCCATCTCTCTCTCACTCACTCACCACTCTCACTCACACACACCACACACACACACACACACACACACACACACACACACACACACACACACACATACATACAAACACACACACACACACACACACACACACACACACACACACACACACACACACACACACCTCCTTCTCTCTCTCTCTCTCTCTCTCTCTCTCTCTCTCTCTCTCTCTCTCTCTCTTCTCTCTCTCTCTGTCCGTCTCTCTCTCTATTCGTCGTCTGTCGTTGTCTGTCTGTTCGTTTGTCTGTCTGTGTCTGTCCGTCTGTCTCTCTGTCCGTCTGTCTCCTGTCCGTTTGTTTGTCTGTCTGTATGTCTGTCTCTCTCTGTATACGTGTGCATAATATATATATTATATTTATATAACTAATATATATATCAATATATATAGTATGTTATTATATGTTTATATATATATGCGTGGTTGTGGGGTGTGTGGTGCAGTGCGTGCGTGCGTGCGTGCGCGCGCGCGCGTGTGTGTGTGGTGCACAACGATAAACCATTTCACAAAACATCCATTCTTCCGTTCTTCCTTATCAACTCACTCCCCTCCCCTCCCCTCCCCTCACCCCACTCCACCCCACCCCCCATCATCAATTCTTCCGCTTCACTCCCCCCACCCACCACCCACCACAACCCTTTCCCCTTACTTCCAAAAAACTCTTTCTCACACCTGTTTCACACCACACCCATACTAACTAATAATATACTACTCTCTCTCTCTCTCTCTCTCTCTCTCTCTCTCTCTCTCTCTCTCTCTCTCTCTCTTCTCCGTCAAGATGCCTGGCTAAATATAGATGAAGGGCTTTGATTCGGCAGGTGAGATTTGTCCCTTGTGGCTAGACCCTAAGGAGGGTATTTTTAGAAAACAGGGGTGTTGTTATTTGTAGACCTCGATCAGGTAGGTTATAAGGGGGTGTGCCGTGCCAGTTTACCTTACCTACCGAATGGGGTTGGGGTAGGGTTGGTGTGGGGGGGGTGGGAGTGGATAATGGTTTGTGGTTGTGTATGTGTGTGTGTGTGTGTGTGTGTGTGTGTGTGTGTGTGTGTGTGTGTGTGTGTGTGTGTGTGTGTGTGTGTGTGTGAGTGGTGAGTGTGTGAAGAGTGTGTGTGTGGTGTGTGTATGTGTGTGTGTGTATGTGTGTGTGGAGAGGAGAGGAGAGAGAGAGAGAGAGAGAGAGAGGAGAGAGAGAGAGAGAGAGAGAGAGAGAGAGAGAGAGAGAGAGAGAGAGAGAGAGAGAGAGAGAGTGAGGTGCTGAAAGATACACAGGGGCATTATTCTACGACTAAGAGGCATGCTCCACTCTCCTCCACCTGTTTCTGATGTTGCCGACCGACATTGTGTACTTTTTATACAGTCATTATTGTCTCAAGGCTCGTGGTTTTCTTAAAAAATAAGTTTGGAACTGATCTCTCTCTCTCTCTCTCTCTCTCTCTCTCTCTCTCTCTCTCTCTCTCTCTCTCTCTCTCTCTCTCTCTCTTCTCTCTCTCATCTCTCGTGTTTATGTATGTGCGTCTTATGATTTGTTATGTATGAATGTACATGTTATGTATGTATGTATGTATGTATGTATGTATGTATGTATGTATGTATGTATGTATGTATGTATATGTATGTATGTATGTATGTATGTAGTATATGTATGTATGCATGCAAAGGAGAGAGAGAGAGAGAGAGAGAGAGGAGAGAGAGGAGAGAGAGAGAGAGGAGAGAGAGAGAGAGAGAGAGAGAGAGAGAGGAGAGAGAGAGAGGAGAGAGGAGAGAGAGTACACACACGCACAAAACACTAAACACACAACAACACAAACCACACACACACACACACACACACACACACACAACACACACACACACACACACACACACACACAACACACAACACACACACAACACACACACACACACACACAACACACAACACACAACACACACACACACTAAACACACACACACATCTGCACACACATCAAAACTCAACACACACATAAAACATAACACATACCAAACACAACACCACAAAACACACACACACACACACACACACACACGTAAACACAACACACACACACATATAAACACACACAGACACACACAGACGCACACACACACGCAGCACACACACACACACATGCAGACATGCATGCATACAATGCGTGTTCCTCTCATCGACACTATCAGCCAAACTCCTACCTTCCCTTTCAGTCCAGACTATGACAAGTGTACAATAACATTCTGTATCTAAAAAAATCTCTCTCTTCTTTTTTTTAAAACTTTAATTTATCTATTATTTACACCACTTAAAGTCATGGCAGATTTCTCTGTACGAAATTCTCGCTGCTCTCACCAGGATAGCGCGTCGCCACAAGAGCAGCGCCATCCATCTTTTTTCTTTTTCCGACCTAGTACTTTTCCGAATGGACAAGCCATCTCAGCGAATGGACAGGCCTAGAACTCAACCAAATTTTTTGAAAAGTCAGAACAGAGAGAGGAATGGAGGGAACTGGTTGTCAAGTCTTCAGGGGTGCCCCCACGGTCACCGGACTAAGGTATAGATAGAGAGATAGATAGAGACTTTTCGCTTTCTAGGCAGGTGCGTTACCTCTAGACCACCGATCCACCGATCTAGGTTGCTAGGCCTACAATACCTACACCATCAGGGCAGTGTGAGGCCAGTTTGCACGCCACCAGCCTATACAGTGGTTCGTCCGAAGGAAGGACTTTGCCGAGGATGGGCCAAGCACACTCCAAGGTTAACTAGGTCTAACTGTGGGTATGTAGGCTAGTCTCCCTACTCCCCTTCAGCAAGAACACACACACACACACACACACACACACACCATTCCACCACCCTCGCCCGCTACCAGCCTAGATAGCCTACAGATGGATGACCTAGCATGACATGACCAGTCTGACATTGCTAACTAACTGCAAGAGCTCTCTCCCCTCCCCAACAAAAAACCCCACCAAGCAAAAAAACCAACTCAAACGGGGATGATAACTACGATAGTAAGAAGCGATAATTATAATCATTATTATGTAATAACCAGCCTCGCCATGTACGACACCCACACAACAGACAAGTGAAGGATCACCATCCATCCCCTTTCTTCCTGTACTCTAGATTAAATTAACAGCAGACTGCGATTCCCCCCTTCTCTCTCTCTCTCTCTCTCTCTCTCTCTCTCTCTCTCTCTCTCTCTCTCTCTCTCTCTCTCTCTCTCTCAGAACTCAAGCTTGCCAACAAACTTGACAAGACAGACAGACAAGACAGACTTCTAGAAAGAAGACAGACAGACAGAACCCCACACACACATCACAGTACCATGTTTCAACACTGAAGGACAGACAGACAGAACCGACCGACAGACAGACAGACAGACAAATAGACGGCATAGTTACCCAACCTGTGTCTGCTCTCGCCTGTCTCCTCTCCTCCTCCTCTTCCACCCTCACCATCACCCTCACCACTACCACACCACCACCATCTGAATCCTCTACATCACAGTGCCAGGTCAGAAGGCTCAGCAGCAAAGTGGAAGTTTAGCCAGCACACCAACACCACCACCACCACCAACAGCACATCAGCAGCAACAGCAACAGCAACAAGCAAAGTAGCAGGTAGGCCTAGCAGTCAGTACTCAGCCCATCAGCAACAATCAAGACAAGTACACGAAGTTTCGCGGCACTAGCACTGCACTACAACTACACATTCCAAGTCTGCCAACAACAGCACACATATACTCACTCACACTTATCACCTCTCTCTCTCTCTCTCTCTCTCTCTGGCCTTTTTCTCCTCCTCCTCCTTTGAGATGATGAGCAAAAAGTGCCGACGAACGTAGAAAGAAAGCCCACCCAACACCAGTAAGTAGTTAGAAGTAGTAGTAGTTGTAGTGTAGCAGCACTTTTTAGCTAGCGGTGTATACACACACACATACACACACCCACACTCACACACACAGAGCTTGTCAAACACAGTAAGAAAGAAGCACGTACAGCAAGTAAGCAAGCAAGCAAGCAGTGTTACCTACAAACGCACAGCACCTTGGCGAAACGGCTCACACACACATGTACGAAGCCTACACTCTCACTCTGACACACCACACAGGTTAGCCTAGCCTAGCCTATAATATAGGCCTAGGAAGGAAGGTTTTGGGACTCGACCCCGATACCCCCCCGTCACACTGACACAGCGCTGGCAAGCATGCTGCACACACACAAGAGAGGGAGATAAAAGAGAGAGAGAGCGAGAGAAAGGAAGAAGAAAGAG
>CM060337.1:25801199-25808699 GCA_030674155.1 Stramonita haemastoma
GGTGTTAATGTGTAGAGTGTAATTATGATAATGCTCCAGCAATTGCTGTCTAGACTAAATCGAATATTTTCTTCTTCTTCTTCGTCGTCGTCGAACGACCAGACAGCAACAAGACTCATTGTTGTTTGTTATTGGAGCGATACTGCGTCACACTGCCGTGAGTTAAGCACCTGACAAGTCAGGCCCAGCCAGCGAGTCTGCGAATCTGCGACCTTGGCATCAGAGAGAAATAATTATTGTTATCTTTGAAGTCTTTCTGGGGAAAAAAAAAAATTGATAGGCTACGAGAATGGACCAAAAAGGCAGAAAATAGGACAGATCATGAGCGCAATGCTCAACGGTGTATAGTAACCAACTAGGCTATTCGTGTCCCTCCCCCCCCCCCCACGAAAAAAATATCCCCCCCCCCGCCCCCCCCCCCCCCCCCCCCCCCCCCCGTGTGCTATACGCCTTTCTCATGACGAACTGTTTTTGTTTTTTTTTCTTCTAATAACCATATTTTTCTCCACTTTCGTCATTGTCTGACACACACACACATCCCTACACACACACACACACACACACACACACCTCTGCCTACACACACACACACACACTACCTACACACCTCTGCCTACACACCACCCACACACACACACACCACACAACACACTACACTACCACACCCCTACAACACACACACACACACACACACACACACAAACACACACACACACCACACACTACACACACATCACACTACACACACACACCAAAACACACACACACACACACACACACACACACACGACAGTTGTCTTAATTATTGACACTAGAGCACATTATCCAATCGCCACACCTACCTCGTAACTGCATCACCTACGTGGCTGTGACGACATAGTGACCGTATGCAGGGGGACAATGACGTCAAGGGCCACTTTGGACTCGACTGCGCGTTTGTGTAGTCTGTCTGTTATTGTTGTCTTGGCAAGTGAGAGGAGGCGAGGGAGACGACTGAGGGGGAGAGATGAGAGGGGGAGGGTGAGGTGTTTTATGATGAAGTCAGCAGGTGTTTCAACACAGCTGGGCTATGCAGTTTGATGAGGTGGACGAGCCATTATTTTGTTCTATTTCAAGAGCTTGAGTGTGTATGTGTCTGTTGTGTGGGGGGGGGGGGGGGGTAGTGTGTGTGTGTGTGTGTGTGTCGGGGGGGGGGTGGGTAGTGTGTGTTGGGGGAGGGTAGGGTGTTGTGTCAGTGTGTGGTGTGGTTTGTGGTGTGGTGTGGCGTGTAGGTGGTGTAGAGATGAGAGTGAGAGAGAGGTGTGAGGAGAGGGATGGGAGTGAGAGGATGTATTGTCATAGTGTGTGGTGTAGATGTGTAGAAGAGAGAGGGAGGAGAGGAGAGAGAGGGGAGATGAGGTGTAGGATGGTGGAGTGGAGGGGTGTGGTGGTGGAGAGAGGGAGTGGGTGAGTGTGAGTGTGCGAGAGGAGGAGGAGGAGGGAGGTGGGTTGTAGTGTAGGTGGTGTAGGATGATGAGTGGTGTGTGTGTGTGGTGGGCGAGAGGTGAGGGAGGAGAGAGAGAGAGAGAGAGGAGAGGGAGAGAGAGGAGGAGGGGAGAGAGGAGAGAGAGAGGAGAGAGAGAGAGAGAGGTGGTGTGGTGGAGGTGTAGTGAGTGGTGTGGAGTGGGTGGAGTGTGGGATGAGTGAGAGGAGAGAGGGAGGAGAGAGAGGGAGGAGGAAAAACGAGAGAGTGTGTGGTGTGAAGTGTAGTGTGGTGTTGTTGTGTGGAGCGTTCTGAGGTGTAGTGAGAAAGAGGGAGTTAGAGATGGGAGGAGGGGAGCGAGAGGAGAGAGAGTGAGAGAAGAAGAGAGAGAAGAGAGAGATGAGGAGAGGAGAAAGAGAGAGGAGGGGAGGAGAGGGAGGAGGGAGAGAGAAGACGAAGAAGAGGACAGAAGAGCAGAGGAGGAGAGAGAGAGAGAGAGAGAGAGAGAGAGAGAGAAGAGAGAGAGGAGGAGGAGGAGAGAGAGAGAGAGAGAGAGGAGAGAGAGAGAGAGAGAGAGAGAGAGAGAGAGAGAGAGAGAGAGAGAGAGAGGAGAGGAGAGAGAGGGAGAGGAGAGAGAGAGGAGGAGAGAGAGAGAGAGAGAGAGAGAGAGAGAGAGAGAGCATAAACGTTACAGCATGAAGGGAAAAAAATACGTAAGTAGTTCTGTTGACAAAGTTTTAAAACACTGCTGGAGTCTTCTTCTTCTTCTTCTTCTTCTCTTCTTCTTCTTCTTCTTCTTCTTCTTCTTCTTCTTCGTCGTCGTCGTCGTCGTCGTCGTCGAATGCTTAGACAGAAACTATTTATTTATTTATTTATTTATTTATACCACTTTATGTCGCAGCAGATTTCTCTGCGCGAAATTCGGGCTGCTCTCCCTGGGGAGAGCGCGTCGCCACAAGTGCAGCGCCACCATTTTTTTTCTTTTTCCTGTCTGCAACTGTATGTGTTCCCTATAAGAATTGCTTTTTTTCTACAGAATTTTGCCAGGGACAACCCTCTTGTTGCCGTGGTTTTTTTTACGTGCGCCAAATAATGGTGTGTAACACACGGGGACCTCGGTTTATCGTCTTATCCGAAAGACTAGCACCCAGACCATCACTTATGGTCTAATGGATGGAGGAAAAGGGATTCGAACCACCGCACACTTTGACCCGGACTTTTCGCTAGTTTCTAGGCAGGCGCGTTACCACCACCTAGACCACCGATTCACTGTTGTCTGTTATATAAGCGAAAATGCGTCACGCTGCCGTTAAGCCCTGACAAAGTCAGACCCAGCACATCCGACTTCGACCTAATAGCTATGAGAGAATTCAGGAGTGATGGAATGATGGTGCTGTGTGTAGTTGGGCGTTCCTAAGCTGGAGCAACCGCTAGGTTGACCCAGACTAATTATGTACTTTGTTTCCCTCAGTTCAAGGTGACTTACTTAACTTTTTAGGTGGCGTGTTTTGCGTCGTGATAGCCATGGGGCGGAGCCTATCCCTCTTCAGGGTGCAAAAATGCATGCTGGGTATGTTCGATTTCTGGCATTCCTTATCTGGCCTACACTTCTACCAAGAATGTCAAGTTGTTGTTAGTTTTTTTTTTTAATGTGTACGAATGATAGGTGTTTAGCCTACTCACGGAACCTCGGTTTATAGACTCATTCAGATTATAGACCCATTTGCAGCGGAATGGATGTAAAAAAAAAAAGGAAAGAAAAAAGTATCTATTTCCACCCCCCCCCCCCTCTCTCTCTCTCTGGTGAGACTATAAACCGAGGTCCCTTGTGCGAACCGCAGAGCATCTTGCGCACACGCTAAAACCCGTTCTGCTTCTAGGAAGAGTAGGCCATTGTGTGCCATGGGAATGGATGCCAAAAATTACAAAACTGCATACACACGGGGACAAGATGTAAAAAATAACACATGAGTAGTTATTCCACTATCCTCAAAAAAAAAGAATACCCCTCTCTCTCTGTCTCTCTCTGTCTCTGTCTCTCTCTGTCTCTGTCTCTCTCTGTCTCTCTCTGTCTCTCTGTCTCTCTGTCTCTCTGTCTCTCTCTCTCTCTCTGTCTCTCTCTGTGTGTCTCTCTCTGTCTCTCTCTCTGTCTGTCTGTCTCTGTCTGTCTGTCTGTCTGTTTGTCTGTCTGTCTCTCTCTGTCTGTCTGTTTGTCTGTCTGCCTGTCTGCCTGCCTGTCTGTCTGTCTGTCTGTCTGTCTGCCTGTCTGTCTGTCTGTCTGTCTGTCTGTCTCTCTGTGTCTGTCTCTCTTTCGGTCTGTCTGTGTGTGTGTGTGTCTCTCTCTCTCTCTCATTCACTCATTCTCTCCCTCTGTTTCTCTCTTAGCCTACCACCTCGTGTACTTAATACTCTTGTTGTCTCTCTTTTTCCGCTACTCCCACCCCCACCCCCCACCCCAAACCTCCTTCCACCCATCTCTTTCTCCCCTCCACAGTATTAGTTTCACAACCTTGAGACCACCAACACACAATGAGGTGGGTTTATTTTTTTCTTCGCTTCTTTTTTTGATTTGTTTCGTTTTGTTTTGTTTCGCTTTGGTTTTGTTTTGTTTTGTTTTGTTTTGTTTTGCTTAACTACACACGTTGCTGGTGATTGCTTGTGCTTGTATGAATATGTTAGCGCTGAGGGAAAGATGTGTGTGTGTGTGTGTGTGTGTGTGTGTGTGTGTTTTGTGTGTGTGTGTGTGTGTGTGTGTTGTGTGTGTGTGTATGTGTGTGTGTGAGAGAGAGAGAGAGAGAGAGGAGAGAGAGAGAGAGAGATGAGAGAGAGAGAGAGGAGAGAGAGAAGAGAGAGAGAGAAGAGAAGGAAGACAGACAGACAGACAGACAGACAGACAGACAGACACACACACAACACAGACACGACGACAGACAGACAGACAGAGACAGACAGACAGACTGAAGCAGAAGAGGGGAGGGCGAGAGAGAGGGAGAGGAGAGGGAGGACGGGAGGAGAGGTGAGGGAGGAAGAGGAGGGAGAGAGGGGGGGAGGGAGGAGGAGCAGAAGACAGAGAGAGCAAGAGAGAGAGAGAGAGAGAGAGAGAGAGAGAGAGAGAGAGAGAGGAGAGAAGAAGAGAAGAGAGACGCAGAAGACAGACAGAAGAGAGAGGGAGGGGAGCGAGGGGGGGACGGAAGGGACAAGGGACAACAACACAAAGACCAAACATCCGCACACGAGGCTTTGACTAGAGCTGATGGACGAGCTTCGATTCTGTAAGCAGACGACACACACACAACCACAACACCAGAACAACACAACAGCACAACAGACAGACAACACAACACACACACACAGCACAGCACAACAATACAGCAGACACGAGAGGTACCCTTATGGCGATATAAAGAATAAAAAAATATAATAACACACACACCTGCACCCACGATGCTCATTCACTATAGTCTGCTACTTCATCGATTCCTGTAGCACACCACCACACACACACCCCAACACACCACACACACACACCCCACAGCACCACACACACACGCACACACACACACACACATACACACACACTCCACTCTCCCCAAAAGTCCTTCGGATGAGACTTTAAACCGAGGCCCCGTGTGTGCGAACGCACGCAGAACATCTTGTGCACACGTTAAATCCTGTTCCGCTTTTCGTAAGAGTAGGCCATCGTGTGCCGGTGGGAACAGATGACATTTACAAAATTGCATACACACGGGGACTGGATGAATAAAAGCACAAGAGTGCTTATTCCATTATCCTCGATATAAAAGAATAAATCAAATCAAAATCACACACACACACACACACACACACACACACACACACAGACACACACACACACACACAGACACACACACACACACACACACACACACACACACACACACATACACACACACACACACACACACACACACACACACACACACCACACACACACACACACACACACACACACACACACACACACACACACACACGCGCGCGCGCGCACGCGCGAAAAAAAAACAACAACAAAACAAAAAAAACCAACTTGGGCGGAACAATTCCATAATTATGCAAACAGGAATTTGGGTTTTTTTTTTATGAGTGGCGCTGCTCTTGTGGCGACGCGCTCTTCCCAGAGACAGCAGAGAAATCTGCCGTGTCTTATAAAAAAAAAAAAAAGCAGACACAGGAGCAGATGTGAAAGGTCTTCAGGTGTTAGGGTGTTAGGGGTGTTGAGGTGTAAAGGGTGTTGAGGCGTTAGGGGTGTGAACAGCCAGAGGGTGTTCAGGTCTTAAGAGTCTTAAGGGTGTTGAGAGTGTTAGGGTGTTAAAGTTGTTAGGGTGTTAAGGGCATAAGGGTGTTAGAGTCTCTGTCTGTCTGTCTCTGTGTGTCTGTGTGTCTGTCTGTGTGTTTGTCTGTGTGTGTGTGTGTGTGTGTGTGTGTTGTGTGTGTGTGTGTGTGTGTGTCTGTGTGTCTGTCTGTCTCTCTCTATCTCTCTCTCTCTCTCTCTCTCTCTCTCTCTCTCTCTCTCTCTCTCTCTCTCTCTCTCTCTCTTCTCTCTTATATATATATACGATCATGATGACGATCATCATAATCATCAAATATCAGTCTTCATTATTCATTATCAACATCATCATCATCATCATCATCATCATCATCATCATCATCATCATCATCATCATCATCATCATCATCATCTGTACAAAAGCGAAAAACAGGAACAAGCCACAGACAGGGCTGAGAAATCCTTGAAATAGCTAGGACTGGGTAAACAACATTTTATCCCATTTTCGAATGATTTGCATCTGACAGTAACGACACGAATGATTACCTGTGATATTCTGGAAGTGCAGCTCATTTTGGGGCCTAAGTAAATAATTATTACGCTGAAGAGAAAAAACCCGCAAGAATACACAATATTACAGATCATTCCTCCCCTCTTACCCCTCTCCCCCCAAGAAAAAGAGACGGAGAGAGAGAGAGAGAGAGAGAGAGAGAGAGAGGAGAGAGAGAGAGAGAGAGAGAGGAGAGAGAGAGAGAGAGAGAGAGAGGAGAGAAGAGAGAGAGAGAGAGAGAGAGAGAGAGAGAGGCACACACGCACACAACACATACACACACAAAAACATGCACACACACACACACACACACACACACACACACACACACACACACACACACACGAACACGCACACACAACACACACACACACACACACACACACACACACACACACACACACACACACACACACACACAACACACACACACACACACACACACACACACACAGCGCTCGAGCAAAAAAATGACTTCAGGGAGATAAGCGGAGCGCCATAACCGCCACGTATTGGACAAATTACCTCCCATAGATCATCTCGCTCTCTAGCACCCCCAACACAGACCACACAACTACCTTTCGCAAACTGATGCATGCAGCCCCCTCCCCCCTCCCGTGTCCCACCTCCTCCCCCTTTCCCCCTACTAATTACATCAGATCTGCTCCTGTGCTAAGCGGGTAGGGGGGGGGGGGAGCTCACAGGAACACGCCATTTCACTGACACAAAGTGCACCATGTCACTGTCGTAATGCTGGTTATACTTCTGACTTCATGTTTTATTTATTTATTTATTTGTTTATTTATTTACTTATTTATTTAGTTATTTAGTTAGTTAGTTGTGTATCTATTCATTTATTATCTATTTATTCATTTAATTTTTTATATCGAGGAAAATGGAATAAGCACTCATGTGCTTTATTATTATTATTTGTTTTTTACTCCAGTTCTCGTGTGTATGCAGTTTTGTAA
Organism: Stramonita haemastoma; assembly: GCA_030674155.1. Lineage (NCBI taxonomy): Eukaryota > Metazoa > Mollusca > Gastropoda > Neogastropoda > Muricidae > Stramonita > Stramonita haemastoma. The sequence goes on from CM060337.1 coordinate 25,808,492, forward strand.
TTCTTGTCACCTGTTCCCACCGCCACACAATGGCCTACTCTTACGAAAAGCGGAACAGAATGTACGTGTGCGCAAGACAAGATGGCATAGCATGATAGATAAAAAAAAACAGATCTACCAACAATATTGACAAAACTGCTATCAACTGCTAACACGTGGATGACAAAAGCACATGCATACAAGATGAGCGTTAAATTCTATTATTTCC
>CM060337.1:25813699-25816199 GCA_030674155.1 Stramonita haemastoma
TTGGTGGTGGTCAGTGTATTAGGATTCAATCGGATTAGTTTAACAGCTCTTTTATGTAGGCGGCTTATATGCTTTAGGTTTGTTTCACTGGCACTGTCCCATAAGGTAGAAACATAATTTATAAGAGATAGAATATGTGCATGAAAGAATAGTTTTCGTGACTGTAGATTAAAAATTTTTTTTGATTTTCCTAAGTTGATATAATCTTACTGAGATTCTTTTTCCTATTGCAGCTATGTGATCTGACCAAGACAAATCGTTGTCAATTACTGCACCTAGTACTTTGTGTGAGACTACTTCTTCGATTTGTTGTCCATGGATATATATAGGCGCGAATGGAGAACGCAATTTCTGTCTTTTTTGCCGAGTAGTTATAAACATACATTTTGTTTTATTAGAATTAAGAGACATGTGATTGAGTTCTGTCCATTCGATAAGTTTATTGATATCTGCCTGCATATCATTCACAAGCTGGTTTGGATCATTGTTGTTACATTGAATTGATGTATCATCAGCAAACATTTGACATGAACAATGGATATGCAGAGGTAGGTCGTTAATATAAATGGAGAAAAGAAGTGGTCCTAGTATTGATCCCTGAGGTATTCCATATTTCACGGGTAATAAGGTTGATCTCCTAGGCCCAACTTCAACAAGTTGATGACGATTAGTGAGAAATGAGTCTAAAAATGATAATGCTTGGTTAGAAATTTTATAGTATTTTAATTTTTTGATATGGTTTTCATTAATTAGATCATATGTTTTAAAATGAGAATGTAAGTGAAACTGTATATGTTTTTCTAATGGTTTAGATAGGACTGACAGTATGGATATTGGTCTGTAGTTTGATGGATTGGTTCGGTCTCCTGATTTGTGTAAGGGTATTACTTTTGCTCGTTTTAAACTTCATTGGGAAGTAATTCTTGTCAATACACAAGTTAAATATGTAGGTTAGGGTGTCAGTTATAGCATATGCACTGATTTTTAATATTTGACTATCAATTTTGTCTAGGTCTTTTGATCTTGACTGTTTCAATTTGAGTATACTATTAAGCACTTCTGTTACTGTTATTGGGGGTATAACAAAATCAGATGAGATGCTCTTTGATGAACAGAATTGCTTTAATTCAATCAGCTCATTTGTTTCTGTTTTATCATTAGATATTATAGAGTCAGCAATGTTTGCAAAGTGAGAATTCAGGTTTTCTGCTGATATTTCTTTTATGACTTTTTGGGAGTTATGTCTTGAGTTATTAGTTAAGGTATTAATGGCTTTCCAAATCGCTTTTGGATTTTGGGCTGAAGATAGCAAATCTTGAAAGTATTTTTGTTTTGGCTTTGCGCTTCATTGAATTGACTTTGTTTCTTTGCTTTTTATATTCATCTCTTTGCTTCGATTTTAATAAATAGTCTCTTAGATTCATTTCGTTTTCAATTTCTTTTGTTAACCATGGAGGTTTCATGAAATATTTTATTCTTTTCTTAATAAATGGAGCGTGCTTATCATAGGTAGCTATGAATGTCTCTATCCAATAGTTAACAGCATCATCTGGATTTGTAATCTGATAAACATAGTCTAAGTTTGAATTAAGAATATCATTAATGAAGGCATCTTTATCAAAGTGTCTAAAGGAGCGGTAGGATATCTCCTTGTGTCCTGATTTGGGTATCTTTATTCCTTTTTTCCGCCATGTAAAGCAAATGGAAGAGTGATCGCTACAACCTGTCTGCACTGAGCATGTTTCTGCTATGTTGGTCTTTGAAGTAGTGTAAATGTGATCAATGAGGGTGCTAGTGTTATTAGTAATTCGAGTTGGACGATCAATTATTTGCTCTAAACCATACATGGCATAATTGATGTTCCATTTTGATCCAGGGATTGTCAGATCTATGTTGAAATCTCCCATAAGAAAGATTTCTTTGGACTCTAGAATTGCGGCATCCATCATTGAGTTGAATTTATCATACCAGTCAATTGTTTCAGCAGGGTTCCTGTAGATGAAGCCAAGTATAATCGATTTACAGCGTCTAAATGTGATTTCTATCCATATAGATTCTACATGAAACTGTTCAAGATGTGTTAGTCTTTTCCAGGATAGAGAGGTGGCACAGTATAAAAGCAAACCAGTAGATCTGACAGTCACAGGATCAAGTCGCACAGTGTCATAACCTGGGATATACATATCTGAATCAGAAATTAAGTTGTTGAGTCTCGATTCTGCTACACAAAATATGTGAAAGCTATTTCCTTTATTGTGTATAATTGATGATATTTCCTCAGTCTTGTTCCTGGCACTATGTGTGTGTTGTGTGTGGTGTTGTGTGTGTGTGTGTGTGTGTGTGTGTGTGTGTGTGTGTGTGTGTGTGTTGTGTTTTGTGTGTGTTGTGTGTTTGGTGTGTGGATGTGGGTATGTGTGATGTGATGTGTGTGTGCATATGTGGTGTATGTGTTTATTTTATTTATTTATTCATTTTTTTTTAAATATCGAGGATAATGGAA
>CM060337.1:25823699-25826199 GCA_030674155.1 Stramonita haemastoma
TCCCTTTAATCAAAGCTAAAAACCTCTCTTCAAAATTCAGACTAAACCCTCCCTTCAATTCAGACTAAAACCTCTCTTTAATCAAGGCTTAAAACCTCCCTTTAATTCAGACCAATCCCTCCCTTTATTCAGTCTAAACGTTCCTTTAATTCACACTAAAAAAACCCCTGTGATTCAGACTTTTAAAAACACCTTTTAATTCAGACTAAAAACTCCCTTTATCTAAGATAAGAAAATTTCCCTTTCATTAAGACTTTAAAAAAAATCCTTTTATTAAAATAAAACATCTATTTAATCAAGACTGAAAAACTACCTTTCACTGAGATTAAAACCTCCCTTTAATCAAAACTAAAAACTCCCTTTACTTACGATAAAAGCATCCCTTTAATCAAGACTAAAAACTCCCTCTACTTAAAATTAAAACTTCCCTTTAATCAGACTAAAAACTCCCTTTGCTTACGATTAAAACCTCTTTTTAATCAAGACTAAAAAAACCCTTCCATCAAGATTAAAAAAACCTTCCTTTAATCAAGACTAAAAACTCCCTTTCATTAGGACTAAAAAAAAATTCTCTTTGGTTAAGACTACAAAAAAATCCTTTGATGAAAACAAAAAAACTACCTTTGGTTAAGACTAAAAACTCCTTTTATTAAGAGTAAAACCTCCCTTACACTAAGACTTAAGAAGCCCCTTTGACCAAAACTAAAAACCTCCCAGTACTTAAGACTAAAAACTCACTGTAGTCAAGACAAGAACTCCCTATAACTAAGACTATAAACGACCTTTGATTAAGAAGACTAAAAACTTCCTTTTAAGCATATGGTTGCTTATTCCATTATCCTCGAATATAAAACAATAAATAAATAAATAATAAAAAAAATAAAATAAAAAATAAAACCCAGCTGGCCCTATCTGGGATGGGATGAAATAATTTAGCTCGACTGAGAGGGAGCTGAAGGGGGGGGGGGGGGGGGGGGGGAAACTGACAGCTGTTCTCTCACTCTCTCACTCTCTTTCTCTGTTACAACACTACTCTGTTGCAGGGTCACCGGTCACCCTGGCAGAAAAAAATCACAAGCACAGTAGTAGCAGCACTACTATACTAGTAGAGAAGCTGTCTTCACCACAACAAAAGCAGACAGACGCTTTTAGTGACCTGACCAGACCTGACCAGGAGGGTTTCTTTCCAGCCACCACAATAAAATACTACTGGCCACACAACTAACCCCCCTCGATGATGGTTGTTGGTGGGCATCGTTGTCGCCATCTTAGGTGTCGAAAACACCTGTTCTTTAGCCTTGTTTACATCGGACCTCGGCCGTGTCATACAACATACTATCATGTCTCTCCTCTCCTCCTCCCCTCCCCTTCTCCTCCCCTCTCTCCCTTCTCATAAGTACCCTCTCAGCAGCTGGTACGCAGGTCGTTACCTCTTCCATCCCCCCTCCCCCTCCAACCAACACACCTTCCCAGGGAATATTGAAAATTTATGCAAAGAAAAAAAAAACCCAGTTGATTTGTGATTGGATAATGGTTCAGTGTTAACTTCTTAAAACTCATTAAAGAGTCTTAGGAAAATGGTGGGTGGAGAGAGAGAGAGAGATGAGAGTGAGAGAGAGAGAGAGAGAGAGAGAGAGAGAGAGAGAGAGGGAGAGGAGAAGAAGAGACGAGGAAGAAGAGAAGAAGAGAGAGACAGAGACTGAAGAGAAGAAGAGAGAGACAGAGAGAGAGAGAGGTGTGTGTGTTTGTGTAGCGGGGGGGGGGGGGGGGGGGCAGTTCTTCCCCTTGTCCTCTTCCTTTTGCTGTCCAGGCTTACTTTCTGCCGGTTCTATAACACGTTAAGGGCAAAAATCCTGTCAGGACTTGCGTCTATATCTATCATTATCTTCTTTACTATCTATCTCTATTTCTATCTATTATTATACTATCTATCTATCTATCTATCTATCTATCTATCGTCTATCTATCTATTCATCTATTCTATCTATCTATCTATCTATCTATCTATCTATCTATCTATCTATTCTATCTATCTATCTATCTATCTATCTATCTATCTATATATTCACTTCCTAGTCTGGCGACGAGGGGGAACCCATGAAGACTTGACAACCAGTTCCCTCCATTCCTCTCTCTGTTCTGCCTTTCTCAAACTTTGGTTGAGTTCTAGGCCTGTCCATTCGCTGATGTTGTCCCTCCCATCTTCTTCCTTGGTCTGCCTCTTTTTGTTCCTCCTTGGACAGTGCCTTGCAGTATTTTTTGCACGTCCTTTCGATCTTGTGACATGCCCATACCATTTAAGTTTACACTACTTTACGAATGATAGAAATTTTCGTAGGACCAATGGTTTGCTGGATTCTGTTATGCACGTCTTCGTTCTTATGTGGTCTATGTAGGAGATGCCAAGGAGTCTCCGTATTTCGTCTTCTGATCTTAAAATCACAGGGGAATTTCACTTTTTGAGTGTTGACGAGCAGGCAGGCAGTTGGACAAACATCCG
>CM060337.1:25843699-25846199 GCA_030674155.1 Stramonita haemastoma
GCATAAGGTGAGGATATGTGAGGTGGTTATTGCATGAAGATTGAGGTGGTTATTGCATGAAGATTGAGGTGATTATTGCATAAAGATGAGGTGGTATTGCATGATGATTGTGGAGGTTATTGCATGATGATTTGGAGGTTATTGCATGATGATTGTGGTGGTTATTGCATGATGATTGAGTGGTTATTGCATGATGATTGTGGTGGTTTATTGCATGATGATTGAGGTGGTTATTGCATGATGATTGTGGAGGTTATTGCATGATGATTGTGGTGGTTATTGCATGATGATTGTGGTGGTTATTGCATGATGATTGTGGTGGTTATTGCATGATGATTGTGGTGGTTATTGCATGATGATTGTGGTGGTTATTGCATGATGATTGTGGTGGTTATTGCATGATGATTGTGGTGGTATTGCATGATGATTGTGTGGTATTGCATGATGATTGTGGAGGTTATTGCATGATGATTGTGGTAGGTTTATTGCATGATGATTGTGGTGGTTATTGCATGATGATTGTGGTGGTTATTGCATGATGATTGTGGTTGCTTATTGCATGATGATTGTGTCAGGTATTGCATGAAGATTGGGGTGGTTGTTGCATGAAGATTGTGGTGCTTATTGCATAAAGATTGAGTGGTTATTGCATGATGATTGTGGTGTTTGTTGTATGAAAATCGGCGGTGGAGAAGGATGATTGTGACGGTGCTCAGAATATCCAACTCAGTCTGAATCTACCTGAATATTTACCCAAAGCTATCGATGAAAATTATAATAGTACAAAATTCAATAGTATACAGTACAAAGTACCACGACCACGCAGAACCAATAGTTTAAAGTACCAATGATATACAGAAACAAGTGTACAAAGTACCAATAATACACAGAACCTATGGTATAAAGTAGGAATAGTAAAAAAAAAACCAACAACAACCCAAGAATACACAGAACCCATAGTGCAAAGTACCAATATACACAGAACCAATGGTGCAAAGTACAAAGTACCAATAGAACACAGAACCAATAGTACAAAGTACCAGTAATATATAATATAACCATTTGTACAAAGTACCAATAGTACACAGAACCAATAGTACAAACAGTACCATAGTACCAGTTAAATATAATATAACCATTTGTACAAAGTATCACTAGTACAAAGTGCCAATAGTACAGAGTACCAATAATACAAAGAACCAATAGTTCAAAGTACCAATAGTACAAAAAGTACCGACAGTAAAAAGTACCAATTGTACAAAGTACCAATAGTACAAAGTATTAATAGAACAAACTACCAGCCTCACTCAACTAGGCCCGAGAGATACAGACACCCGAGTGTTGAGTAAAATAAATCGAGCAATGCTCTCAGTGTAAAGTGGATTGAAACTAGATTGTGTGTGGTCCCTTTGTCCTTTCCCCGGAGTTCACATTCGAACCTAACTGTGTGTGGCAACAGTTAGCCTAATAAAAAACAACAAACAACCCCAAAACAAAAGAAACATGGTAATATGTCTCAAAGGACCATGTGTGATGTTGTGGAGGGTATATATCAGTTTTTTCCCGCCTGGGGGGTAAAATTGATGGGGGGTGCCAGCATCATTGGTCATCAGGAACAGTTAGAGGTGAACAGGCCATGATCTGTTATGGAAACAGAACCAGTCTGAAAAACTCAAAGCCATTTTTTTTTTTTTGTCTTCTGGCCACTACAAGTACATTCTGACCTCTCTCTCTCTCTCTCTCTCTCTCCTCTCTCTCTCTCTCTCTCTCTCCTCTCTCTCTCTCTCTCTCTCTCTCTCTCTCTCTCTCTCTTTCTCTCTCTCTCTCTTTCTCTCTCTCTCTTCTCTCTCTCTCTCTCTCTCTCGCTCTCTCTCTCTCACTCTTGCTCTCTCTCTCTGCAGCCACATCTTTCTCTCTGCTCATCATTTTTCTCTTTTTCGTCTTCTGCCACTACATACTCTGCCTCTCTCTCTCTCTCTCTCGCTCTCGCTCTCTCTCTCTCTCTCTCTCTCTCTCTCTCTCTCTCTCTCTCTCTCTCTTGTGTCTGTCTCTGTCTCTGTAGTCAGGGTAGCTGCCACGAATCAGTTTAACTGTGCTCGATATAGGACTAAAAATGACCTAAACAGCCTCAGCAGCTTAACTATTTATTTTTAGTATCTTATTTCAAGGATGACAGAATAAACACTCAAACTGCCCCCCCCCCATTTTTAAAAAATATTTATTTATTTTTACACATCCAGTACCCCTGTCATGCAGCTTTGTCAATGTTGTAATACGTTCCGACCGGAATGAGCTACTCTTCCGAATAGGTGGTACAGATGTTAGTATGTGCTAGCTGAGTGGGTTCGCAGGATATAATATGGGTTTATAGCCTAATCCAAAGGACTTTTGGGGGGAAGGGGGGGGGGGGGGTGTGGAGTCGGTACTGGTGTTAACTCCAGGGGAAAAATCGCCTTGAATGGGCGTCTTGGTGCAGGTTCGAACCCGGGCCATCATGTCA
>CM060337.1:25873015-25883015 GCA_030674155.1 Stramonita haemastoma
ATGCACGCGCTCACCTCGTGTGAGGAGAGTAGACATACGTTCCAGAATAGATACTAGGAGTTCTAAAATAGGCATGTACCGCGCTTCCCTTGGTACTTTGCATAGAACTAAAAGAAAAAAAAGTTTTTTTTATGTACAAAAAGTAGTAACACACACACGCACACCACAGCACACGCACGCACACGCACGCGACACGCACGCACGCACACAAACACACGCGCACACCACACACCACTCTCTCCCTCCTACTCTCTCTCTCTTCGCACACCACACACACACACACACACACACACACACACACACACACACACACACACACACACACACACACACACACACACACACACGCACGCACCACATACACACACACACCGACCGCTATTATATCATTTTCACCATCATATCATCATTATCGTTTTCACCATCATATCATTTTCACCATCATAATATCATTTCTCTCTATATATACCGAATGGCAGACAGTTGACCGATTTTTTCTCCTAAAGGAAAATTACAGTCTGTAGACCATTCTTGGCGGCAGCACTTTCCAATACTATTGTTAGAAGGCAATGCGTCCTATATATGATATATAAGATTATACCAGAAATTCCTTTATCTTTCCTGTATGTGATTACCACCACCCTTACACCTCCCCCCTTGCCATACACACACGCACGCGCGTACGCAAGCACGCACGCACACACACACACACACACACACAACACACACACACACACACCACTACACACACACACACACACATCACACACACACACACACACACACATCACACACACACACACGCACACGCACACACACACACACACATAACTATGACTCACTCCTTGAAGTGTTCTAAAAAAAAAGCCACGTGAAGTCGTGTCATCATCATGATGTTATGGCTGATGATATGGTGATTATTATTATTATTATCTGGGCCATTTTATGGTGATGGTACAGTACAGTACAACGTTACGATGCTGATGCTAGGACCAGGCTATATTATTATGGACATTTAAAAAAAAAAAAATTATCATTGTGATGACACTACCGTGCTATGGAGATGCTAACAAAGTAGTAACATGGTGCTATGTGAATACCATAATGATAACGTCTAGACTGGATTATATTAAATAAATCTTAAAGCAAAAAAAAAAAACCCCACCACAAACAAACAAACAAAAAAAAACCCCATTAATACTACAGAGTTAAAGACAGCGCTATCACGACAACATTGCCATATAATAGTTTCAAAAACAAAGCCACATTAATACCAGTTCTGGACATCTAATGGGGGGGTATAGCTTTTCGTCATCTTCGTTCGTAATTCATAAATTGCTCATCATCAACTATGACCTTCCGTCACCTAGGACCCATCATGCTATGACCTCATTCTGCTGTACCCCGCAGTATATGTCAATGCTATGCCTTCTGTCAAGCTTACTATCGTCATGTATGCCCACCCAATGCTATGCCTTCATCATCAATGCTATGACCTTCATCATCAATGCTATGACCTTCAATGTCAATGCTATGGCCTTCCAATGTCAATGCTATGACCTTCATCGTCAATGCTATGACCTTCATCACCAATGCTATGGCCTTCAATGCTATGACCTTCAAGGCTATGACCTTCAATGCTATGGCCTTCATCGTCAATGCTATGAGCCTTCAATGCTGTGGCCTTCAATACTATGGCCTTCATTGTCAATGCTATGGCCTTCAATGCTATGGCCTTCAATGCTATGGCCTTCAATGCTATGGCATGCTATGGCCTTCAATGCTATGGCCGTCAATGCTATGACCTTCAATGCTATGACCTTCAATGCTATGGCCTTCAATGCTATGCTTCATGCTATGGCCTTCGATGCTATGACCTCTATCTCAATGCTATGGCCTCATCTATGCCCATGCTATGGCCTTCAAGCATGGCTCAATCATGCCTTAATGCATGTCATGGCTTCCTTCGCCAATGCTATGGCCTTCATCGCCATGCTATGCCTACCACCCTCCTTCAACTATGGCTTCAATGCTATGGCTTTCAATGCTAGGCTTCAAAGCTAAGACCTTCATCCGCTAATACTAGGGCCATACTGCGGCAATCCTACATCGGTTTGCAGCAGCAGCAGCAGCAGAAGGAGAAAGAGGAGGAGGGAGGAGGAGGAAATATGTGTCTGTACCCCATTTGCCCAACCTGACCCCAACAGTAAATCACCTTTCCAAAGCGTCAGTTCTGCCAGCCTCTTGCCGCCACCACCCCTCATTTCTACACCCCCTCCCCTCTCCCCCCCCTCCCTCAACTCACAACACCCTCCCCGGCCCCCTCCCCCTCCCTGAGGGACAATTTGATCCTTCTGACAAGAAGGAAAAACCTCCAGGGAAAAGCTGAGCAGCAGAATGGAGCTTGTCAGCAACATAAGGGGGGTGTCTGGCATACGTGGTGGTGGTAGTAGCGATCCATCAGTCCCTTGACCAAGATGGTCATCAGTGGATGGATGGGAGGAAGCAGGGGGGGGGGGGGGGGGAGAGACACGAGGGACATGTTGTTCTGGCTAATCCGTCTTCAGCTTTTTGTATTAACACAGCCGGCCACGTGAAGGCTGGTCCTGTCTTCTTTGATGTTCTTTTTTTGTCCAGTTCTTTATCTATCAGGTCCTACGTCTTCCTCCCTCAAGAGTCCCTCCCTCCTTCCTCCCTCAGCTCTACAGAGGGGCATACATTCAACAGATGAAGTCGAATCTCAGTCTAGTGAGGGGTTTTCCAAAAGAGCTTCAGAATCAGAAAACTTTGTTGTCATTAAGTCAGAACGTGCATGTGGTCAAAGTGTAGAACTCGGGATCACATGTATCTGTTAGTTTGAGTCACTGTTGAGGTGTTTGTTTGAGGGGTTTTCCTTAACAGTGCTTCAGAATCGGAATCAGAATCTAAAAACTTTGTTGTCATTAATCAGAACGAGACGTACTTGACACCAAACGTAAACGTCTTCAACATCCCTAAAAGATGAAGATTCTTAGATTATATGTCATTTGTCTATGTTCTCGCTCTTCTGGAGAAAAGAATCATGCACATATTTGATCATGTTTGACAGATAGTCCTCATTGATGAAAAAAATAAACTTAATCAGATTCTCGTTGGTATTCATGTTATTGATTTGTTTATCTTTAACATTACTTTAAAAAAATCTTTCTTAAACCATCATATAATTACAAACATCTAGCAAGTGATACTCGTCTCCTATTTTGTTACACCACTTACATTTTCTTTCTTCTTTCGGCATATTTATATATATATATTATTTACTTTAACATTAAATCATGAAAACTGGTACGAAATCTGACTCTATTTTCATGCAGCAAACCCTTTGGAGGAAATAAGACCCCAGGATTTGTGTCTGAACATACACAGAACACTTTGCACACACGTTAAAGATCTCTTCATCTTTCAGGGGCATGCCTTGCTCGCCTTGGCCTCAGTACAGTCCCCCAGTTCACACAGCTGTAAACGGGTACCTGCCCTCTTTAGGGGCATGGAATGTAAAGCAGCGAGGAGAGAGGAGATGGGCGCTGCCCTCAATATGCTGGCCCCTAGAGAAGCTGAGGTCTCTGACGCCTCGCTCGGCTATGACCACACAGGTTATGGGACACCTTTACCTTTACCTTTCTATCCTGGGTGCAAAGACACATCTAGGGAACACACCTTATCTCAGGTGACAGGTGAACGTGGACTGTCCCTATACCAGAGCTTAACGCCCTCCTGGGTCATCCCATGTGGAGACATTATGTTTTAGTCGAATTATAGTCCTTTCCGGATTTCTCCGATATCAGGACTGTAGTCAGAAGCCAGAAAGTCGGAGGTCCCACGCATCCGCAAGTTCTCCCACTTCAGCACCCGGGCCACCCCAAAATGTTACAAATTGTAGAAGCAACGAGATGAGATGGAACTCACTCCTTGAACGTGGGACATTTAGCTATTTGACTTGACTTATAAATGCCTGTGAATTCCCTTGGGAACAAAAAGGGCCGCAACAACACTCCTCCAACGAACTCGGTTCTGGGAGATCATCCTCTTCAGGTCGGCCCACGTCATTCCGGCTGCCTTCGTCTTAGCTTGCTTCGATGCTTCTGCGCCAGGTCTGTTTCTGGTCGACCTAAGCTATTTGCATGCTGATAAAAGATAAAAAAACTGTACAGAAAAGAGGGAAGAGAGGTGTGTGTGTGTGTGTGTGTGTGTGTGTGTGTGTGGTGTGTGTGTGTGTGTGTGTGTGTGTGTGTGTGTGTGTGTGTGTGTGTGTTTTAAGAAGGTATTAAGATCAACACTTAAGACCCCCTGACCCCTATATCCAACCAAGCCCCCCCCCCCCCCCCCCCCCCCACACACACACACACTGACGTAAAAATAAAGGAAGGGGAGGGGAGGGGTAGGGAGGGGGAGCAAGAGAAGGTGTGATAGTGATGGTCGAGGTGAAGATTGAGTTTGGCGCGAGGAAGGCAGGGAGGGTGGTATTAATGTGTGTCTTTAACCTTCACGTCGAGCGTGCCTTGTCAGGGCAAAAGACACGTTCGTTCTCTAGGGGGCCAGCCTGAGTCTGGGTTTTTTAATATATTTTTTCCTTTTTTATTTTTGTAGATTGTTTTTTTTGTTAACACAGAGAGAGAGGGGGGACAGGGAGAGAGAGAGGGGGGGAGGGGAGGAAGGAGAGAGAGAGAGAGAGAGAGAGAGAGAGAGAGAGAGAGAGAGAGAGGAGAGAGAGAGAGAGAGAGAGGAGAGAGAGAGAGAGAGAGAGAGAGAGAGAGAGAGAGAGAGAGATGAGAGAGAATCAAATCAAATCAAATCAAATCAAATCAAATTCTTTTATTTCGAGGATAATGAATAAGCACTCATGTGCTTTTTTTACATCCAGTCCCCACCCTAATCAGGGATTACATCAATTTAAGAAACACCTCCAACGAACAACAATAATAAACCAAACAGCAAGGCCAAAACAACAAGACATAATAAACAGAAGACAAGATATAAGGACAGAAGGTGTAATAAGAGAGAGAGAGAAGGGGAGGGGGACAGGGGAGGGAGAGAGAGGGGGGAGAGAGAAAGAGAGAGACAGTGTGTGTGTAAGACAAAAAATACGTAAAGTCATGCCTAGTGATAAACCGCGACTACACCCAGCCCCGACTTTTCTGTCAAAAAGAAGTATCTCAGTTAAACACCATTGCCCGAGAATATACAGCCACTGTCGCCATTGGTGGAAATGGCACACATCCAAAATGCTTTTTAGCTTCTCACATCGTTCAATAGCATTGTCTGTCCAGTCTCAGAGAAAAAAAAATAGGGGAAAGTAGTGGTTGGGGGGAGGTGGGGTGAGGTGTTGGGGGGGTTGGGGGGGGAGAGGAAGGTGTAGGTAGGGGAAGGCGGAATACCTTATTGATTCCGAGCACCAAAGCCCGCCCGGTTGGGAGTTTCTTTCTGAATGTGCCTTTTGAGAGCACTTCTGCCCCTCCCCTTGGGGAAGCTGACATTGGTTGTGAAAACCATTCCCCCCCCCCCCTAGGGTATCTGAAGCCACTATATATATATATATAAGCCTGAGGTCCGATTGACTGTGTGTGAGACTGCATACGGTACGTAGCATCTGAATATAGGTACAGCATCTTGATTAAACATGCATCCAGCTGCGATCTCCAAACAAGTAAAACTCCTCGACTTCGTTTGGTCTTCAAGAGTAGTGTGCCAGCTTAAGGCTGGCTGGTTGGTTATATTTTATTTTTTCTGTATCCTCAGCAAACTTGGAGGTTCATCAAAAATGATGAATGTTGCGTATGCGACTGTGTTTTTTGGTTTTTTTTTTTGGCCTACGGTTATGGTAGCCACATTCTGACATGGGGATAGTGTGGTGGTACGGATTACAAAATAACAACAACAAAAAACAAAAACACACCTAGCATCCAATTATTGATGACCTACCTGAAGATACAATACCTGAAACCGTCCATGCAAGGGACGAGCATTGCCAGGTTTAACCAGTACGCCATCAAGACATTGCCCAAGACACATTGCCTATGACACATTGACCAAGACACTAGCCCATGACATATGCCCAAGACACATTGGCACATGACACATTGCCAAGACGCATTGCCAAACACATTGCCAAAACACATGCCCATGACACATTGCCTTAACACAGTGCCCAAGACACACTGCCCATGACATATGCCCAAGACACAGTGCCAAGACACAGTGTCGAAGACCATTGCCCACAACCCAAAACATTGCACAAGACACAGTGCCCAGGACACAGTGCCACATGACACATTAGTAGACTAATTTATGATCATTGTAGTAACAGTGCAGTAGAAGTAGTAGATAGTGTATGAAGTGTAATAATAATAGTAGTAGTAGTAGTAGTAGTAGTAGTAGTAGTAGTAGTAGTAGTAGTAGTAGTAGTAGTAGTATGTGTAGATGCAGCATGCAGCAGAAGAGATGAGATATGATGTAAGTAGTAGTAGTAGTAGCAGCAGAGAGAGCAGCAGAGTAGCAGCAGAGCAGTAGTCAGAGTCAGCAGTAACAACACAACAACAACAAACACAATAACAATTCATACAGCGCAGAATCTGCTAAAGCAACAAAAATCAAAGCGTCACTCTCAGTGTGTTGTCACGGAAAGAGTGTCCCAGCGTGCCCACCCTAGGGATCGTCCACAACATGCACTCACTCTGTCTCACCCATCCCACCTGGGAACCGCTGTCAGACCTTAACAAGTGCACACTAGCTAAAGAGTTTAGTATGTACACCTTTTTTGAGTACCTCGCCATAATTTTTTTTATTTTTTATTTATTTATTTTTTATTATTATTTATTTATTTATTTATTTATTTATATATATTTACGTGTTTATTCATTTATTTATTTATCTATTCTTTTATATCGAGGATAATGGGATAAGCACTCATGTGCTTTTTTTACATTCAATCCCCGCGGGTATGCAGTTTTTGTAAATCGTGTCATCTGTTCCCACCGGCACACGATGGCCTACTCTTACGAAAAGTGGAACAGGATTTAACGTGTGCGCAAGATGTTCTACGTGCGTTCGCACACGGGCTCGGTTATAGTCTCATCCGAAGGACTTTTAGGGGGAGTGGAGTCAGCACTGATGTTAACTCTAGAGGAAAAACCCCTCGAACGGGAATCAAACCCGGGTCGTCAAATTGCAAGCGCAATGTTCTGACCACTAGACTATCCCGCCCCCCTAATTAATATTAGCAGGTCTACTCTGGCACCAGAGGATTTTGTTTCTCTCCTTTAAAGGAGAACACAGGTTGTTATGATAGTTGTCACACAATCAGGTAAAGGTAAAGGTGTCCCATAACCTGTGTGGTCGTAGGGGAGCGAGGCATCAGAGACCTCAGCTTCTCTAAGGGCCAGCATATTGAGGGCAGCGGCGCCCTATCTCCTCTCGCTCGCTGCTTTACCTTCCTTCTTTTTTAAAAGTCTTTCTGGAAGAAGAAAAAGGCAGGAAATTTGGGCCAAAAAACAGAAAATAGACACGAAGGAAGTGACAGGCAGGAAGAAAAAGGAACAAGAAACAAAACAAAGAGAGTGATAGAAAAGAGGAAATTTCTCGCACAGAATTTCCAGAAGGTGGGGATGCTATTTATACGACACACCCCACCCCGACATCCCCACGGGGAAAGGTTGGGAAGGGGGAGGGGGAGTATTTTTTAAGAAAGTCTTTAAATCAACACTTAAAACCCCTCACCCCCCCTCAACCCCCCAATCTCCAAAACCACAAAAAGTGACATAAGAAAGAAGGAGAAGGGGGAGTAGGGGGGGAGGGATTAGAGAGGGATGCTGCATGGAGGTTCTGGGCTTCTCGGGGAGGGGAGGGGGAAGGGGTAGTGGTAGGATAGGGGAGGGGAGGGGAAGGGAGGGGAAGAGGGGGGGGGATAGATTGAGTTTGGCGCGAGGAAGGGTGGTATTAATGTGTGTCTTTAGCGTTCACCCCGTGCGTGCCCTGTCAGGGTGGCAGACAGGCTTTGGATCAATCTTAGAGGGGTGTTTTTTTATGACAGGGGAGAGAGAGAGAGAGAGAGACAGATAGGGGGGGGGGGGGTAGAGAGAGAGGGGGGGAGAGAGAGAGAGAGGGGGGTAGGGGAGAGAGGGGGGGAGAGAGAGAAGAGAGAGAGGAGGGGGGGGGAGGAGGAGAGGGGGGAGAGAGAGAGAGAGAGAGAGAGAGAGAGAGAGAGAGAGAGAGAGAGAGGAGAGAGAGAGAGAGAGAGAAGAGGCAGACAGACAGACAGACAGACAGAGAGGGCGAGACAGAGACAGAGACAGACAGACAGACAGACAGACAGACAGACAGACAGACAGACAGACAGAAAGACAGAGAGACAGACAGACAGACAGACAGAGACAGAGAGAGACAGATTCTTTTTTTTCTTTTATATCGAGGATAATGGAATAAGCATTCATGTGCTTTTTTTTTTATCCAGTCTCCGTGTGTATGCAGTTTTGTAAATCTGTCATCTGTTCCCACCGGCACACAATGGCCTACTCTTACGAAAAGGCAGAACAGGATTTAACGTGTGCGCAAGATGTTCTGTGTGCGTTCGCACACGGGGCCTCGGTTTATAGTCTCATCCGAAGGACTTTTGGGGAGAGTGGAGGCAGCCACTATGTTAACTCCAGGGGGGAAATTCCCTCGAACGAGAGAGAGAGAAAGAGAAAGAGAAAGAGAGATAGATAGATAGATAGATAGATAGATAGATAGATAGATAGATAGATAGATAGATAGATAGATAGATAGATAGATAGATAGATAGATAGAAGATATGATAGATAAAAGAGACAGACAGAGACAGAGAGAGAGACAGAGACAGAGCTTTATTTCAAGAATGATAGACGTTGATATGCTTTTCATGTCCCGTCCTTACCACTATCAGAGTTTGCATCTCAGAAACGTAAGATAGGACAATGAAACCTGCAAGCCTATTATGACGATGAATAAAAGATGATTTGCAAGAGAGAATAAACCTTAAAATGCAAAGAATAAACTATCAGTATCACACACACGCGCGCGCGCGCACACACACTCACAGACACAGGCATATACACTCACACAGACACAGAAACACAGACACAGACACAGACACAGACACAGAGACACAGACACAGACACACACACACACCACACCACACACCACACATATATATATATATATATATATATATATATATATATATATTATATATATATATATATATATATATATATATTATAATTATACCTTTTTGAAGAAGAGAGTTGCTGCCTCAAAAATTTGGGGAAACCATACCTAAGTAAATGGCTACTTCTAGTCTCTCTCTCTCTCTCTCTTCTCTCTCCTCTCTCTCTCTCTCTCTCTCTCTCTCTCTCCTCTCATCTCTCTCTCTCTCTCTCTCTCTCTATATATATATATATATATATAATACAATATATGTGTGTATGTGTGTGCGCGCACGCACGCCGCGCGCATCTATAAACACAGACAGAGAGAGAGATACAGAGACCGTATACAACAACAAGCAGCAGTACAGTATCGAAATCAGGCATTGTGACAAACTTCCACAACCACAACAATCCCACTTTCCCCGTAAACGGGGAGTGTCTCTCTGTTAGGCTATACAGCAAAGCTGGAGAGAATACAGCCACTGTCGCCATTTCAGAGAATGGCACACAGCCAACTTTTTTTTTCTCCCTACTCCCCCCTCCCCCCGTTTCTCGCACCGTTCAATAGCAATGTCTGTGTAGACTGACAGAGAGCGAGTACCTCAGTGGTTCATAGTAACAAAGTCCTAGGCTGTAGAAAAAAAAAATTGAGAGCATGGGTTTGAATCTTATTCTGGGGGTTGGCGGGATAGCCTAGTGGTTATGAGTGATGCACTCGACTCGCGATCTGCTTGACCCGGGTTCGAATGTCGTTCAAGAGAGTTTTTTTTCTCTGGAGTTCACATCAGTGCTGACTCCA
>CM060337.1:25893015-25898015 GCA_030674155.1 Stramonita haemastoma
CTGGACAGAATACTGTGAGGGATTGTATAACTACCCACTACGCCCAGATACCAACATAGTTTCCAACAAACCCCCTGAACACCAAGATAAAGACCCACCAATACTAAGGTGTGAAGTAGACACAGCTATTAAACAATTGAAGAAGGGGAAGTCCCCTGGAATCGATAACATCCCAGCTGAACTCATAAAAAATGGAGGGAATGAAACAGCAAGGCGATTCACAGATCTTTGTCAGAAGATCCACGACACCAAAGAATGGCCAAAAGAATGGACACAGTCTCTTGTAATACCCCTGCCAAAGAAAGGAAACCTCAAGCAATGTCAGAACTACAGAACCATCAGTCTCATAAGCCATCCTAGCAAGATCATGCTGCAGGTAGTCCTCAACAGACTGAAAAACCAAGCAGAAAAACTCCTGGCAGAAGAACAAGCGGGCTTTAGACCAAAACGCAGCACAATGGAACAAATTTTCAACCTGAGAATTCTGATAGAGAAGCATCTCCAACACCAAAAAGACTTGTACCACAATTTTATAGACTTCAAAAAGGCCTTTGACAGGGTATGGCATGACGGCCTCTGGCAAGTACTCAGGCACTTCAACATTGACAACTGCCTAATTGAAGTCATCAAGGCTCTGTACGAGAATGCAAGAAGTGCAGTTTTCATGAACAACCACGTGGGCGAGTTCTTCAAGACCACGGTTGGAGTCCGCCAGGGCTGCCTTCTCTCACCTGTACTCTTCAACCTCTTCCTCGAAAACATCATGACAGAGACACTGCAAAACCACCACACCTCCATCTCCATTGGTGGAAGACCCCTTTGCAACCTCAGATTTGCAGATGGCATTGACCTCATGGGCAGCAGCAAACAAGAACTGCAAATCCTCACAGACAGTCTAACAGACCGAGCGAGCGCATACGGCATGGAGGTCAGTACAGAGAAATCGAAGATCATGGTCAACAGCGCGAGTAATGACAGCACGGAAATAAAGATGAATGGAGAAATATTGGAAGAGGTGAGCCAATTCAAATACTTAGGCTCCATCCTAACAAAAGATGGCACATCAAACAATGAGGTGAAAGCTCGCATTGCAACAGCAACATCTGCTCTAGTCAGACTCCAGAGGATCATCAGAAGCAACAACATCAGCTTCTGCACCAAATACCACCTCTACAAATCCCTCGTAATATCTATCCTCCTATATGGCTGTGAATCATGGACTCTGACAGCAGAGTTAGAGAGAAGAATCCAAGCATTCGAGAACAAGTGCCACAGAAGACTCCTCAAAATATCATACAAAGAACACAAGACCAATAACTATGTGAAAGAGGAAATCAAAAAGCGTGTGGGCCCCCAAGAGCCTTTGCTCTCCACCATAAAGAGGAGAAAGCTGATGTGGTTTGGTCACACCACAAGACACAACACCCTAGCAAAAACCATCTTGCAAGGAACAGTCGAGGGCAAGAGAAGAAGAGGCCGCCAAAAGAAATCATGGGTCGACAACATCAAAGACTGGACTGCCCAACCCCTGCAACGCCTCCTACTAGCCACACAGGACCGTGAAGCATGGAAAAAGATCTCCGTTGCGTCTTCTCTCATGTCCCCCCTACGTCCTTTGGGACATGGGACTGAGTGAGTGAGTGAGTGAGAGTTGCGGGTTGAGGCCACCAAGTAGTGATGAGAAAGTGGGAAATGCTCATCAAATGATGAGGATTGCTTGTGTTCCTACAGTGTTGACCCCACGCATGCCTATTGCGGGTTAGGAAGCTGGCAGACGACAAAGGACTGAGGGTGGGTACAGTGTTTGCTTGAAAAATAACAAAAATTCAATCCTACCAAATTTGTGGAAAAACCATATGAGTTTTGAGTCAAAGGCTAGTCTTTCACAAAAAAAGGAGTTTTTATTTTTGTGGATGTCTTAGTATGTGGAGTATGAATATAATAAAAACTAGTTTTTATTTCTGTGGATGGCTTCTTACGCGTGCAGTATGAATATAACTAAGAGTCGTAGAGAAAACCCAGAAGGAAAAGTGTCAAAATGTAACCGTAGTGTGTAGCCAAGACATCGTGGCCAAACGACTTCCTCCTTCCGCCCACACACTGTCCTCACATTCAGAAAATGGCGCTATCAAGTATCCCCCCCCTGTCCATTCTGCTTCGACAGTTTGGTATGGACTGTGATATGAAGTGGCCTCTGATGTTCACTTCTTGTCCTCTCTGTGAAGTGCTCTGTATATCTGTCTGTCTGTCTCTGTCTCTGTCTCTGTGTCTCTGTCTGTCTCTGTCTGTCTGTCTGTCTGTCTGTCTCTGTCTCTGTCTCTGTCTCTGTCTCTCTCTCTCTCTCTCTCTCTCTCTCTCTCTCTCTCTCATTGTGTGTTCCCCTTGGGGGCAGTTTAGTTTGGGGATGCTCTGTTCTCCTCGAGAATTTAAGTGCTGAAGCAACCACTACTGGTGAGAGATCTTCTCTAGTGTACTCTTTGTGTGTGTGTGTGTGTGTGTGTGTGTGTGTGTGTGTGTGTGTGTGTTTGTATGTGTGTGTGTGTGTGTGTGTGTGTGCGTGTGTGCGTGTGTGTGTGTGTGTGTGTGTGTGTGTGTGTGTGTGTGTGTGTGTGTGTGTGTGTGTGTGTGCGTGTGTGTTTGTGTTGTGTGTTTGTGTGTGTGTGTATGTGTGTGTGTGTGTTATGTGTGTGAGTGCATGTGTGTGTGTGTAAATGAGTGTATGTGTGTGTGAGTGTATGTGTGTGTGTATTATATATAGAGAGAGATCGAGAGGGAGAAGGAGGGAGGGGGAGGGAGAGGTTTATTCATAAAAGGCATAACCCTTTAAAAGGGTCAAGGGTAAAGGTGTTCCGATAACATAAATATGCGAACGTTTGGGGAGCGAGGCGTCAGAGATTTCAGCTCCTCTAGAAGCCAGCACTTTGAGGGCGACGTCCACCTCCTCTCGCTCGCTGCTTTACCTTCCCTGACCCTAAAGAGGGCAGGTACCCATTCACAGCTGGGTGAGCTAGGGGACTGAACTGAAGCCAAGGCGCACAAACAGTCATTCATCCAAGACTGCAACCACACTCAACGCTGCTTAACCTTAGCTTGGGGAGACCGAGTGCTCTGACCACTGAGCTATTCCGTTCTAAGAAGAAGGGAAAGCAACTTACTAATGAACTTCACAACAACTTCAGGACACCATTTGCTGCCTAAGTATCCGAAGTGTCTTTCAGTGTAAATACCTGAAATTAAAGTACAATGATAACGTAGATCGTTGGTCTAGAGGTAACGCCCCTGCCTAGAAAGCGAAAAGTCTGGGTCGGAAGTGTTCGGTGGTTTGATTCCCGTTTGGGCCCACAAAACTTTTCCCCCATCCACTAGACCATGAGTGGTGGTCTGGGTGCTAGCCTTTCGGGTGAGACGAAAAACTGAGGTTCCATGTTTTACCAAAAAAATGTTTAACGCACGTAAAAGAAAACACGGCAAGAAGAAAGCTGCCCCTGGCAAAGTTTTGTAGAGAAAATGCCACTCTGATAGGGAACCAACTATAGTTGCAGACAGGAAAAGAAGAAATGGTGGCGCTGCTCTTGTGGCGATGCGCTCTGCCCGGGAGAGCAGCCCGAATTTCCCGTGACATAAAAGGGGTAAACAATAATCACATTGTAGGCATCTACCATTCTATGACGTAAATAATGTACGTATACATCACTATCAGAATTGCGAAATCTGAACTTCCTCAAGATTCGTTTCAAAAGTCGATCCACAATAATTACATATATTTATATCTATATCTATATATCTATCTATATTTATATATGATATCACATGGACTTGCAAAAGCAATACTGCAAGGCACTGTCCAAGGAGGAAGCAAAAAAGGCAGACCAATGAAGAGATGGGAGGACAACATCAGCCAATGGACAGGCCTAGAACTCCACAAAATTTTGTAAAAAGGCAGAACAGAGAGATGCATGGAGAAAACTGGTTGTCAAGTATTCAGGGATGCCCCCACGGCCGCCAGACTAAGGGCGATAGATATATGTATGATAAAACATCAATAACAAGAACACACTGTGAGGAATTTAACAAATCAGACATATTCTATCTCGCACTGTCTGCTGTAACGTGGGCACTCAATCTTTGCCCACCACAATCAATCACTCTTTATGGAGACACTGATCAATCCATTCACAGCCCCCCCCCCCCCCCCACATACAAACACACACACACATACACATAGAGTGACACACACACACAAACACACAAATACACACACACACAAACACATAAACACACACACAGTCACACACACAGAGTCACACAAACACACACACACATACACACACACAGATACACACACACGCATACACACAAACACACACACACACACACACACACACACACACACACACACACACACACACACACACACACAACACACACACACACACACACACGGTACGCCCTGATTCCTTCCATACAAAGCCCCAAAACCATAGATGCATATAACCTAATGCCATTCGCACTCGGAAGGCGCAATTCTTATTATTATCTCTGGCATCTAACTCTGAACGTCATTCTATAAGCTCTTGCTATGAGGGCAATCTGTGTGGTTCTATTTTGGATCATTTTTATCCATTAGTGGATACCTGTGACCACGGATATATCGGATACCTGTATAATATATAATATACACACTCTACTCAACCAACTCTATTGTTCTTCTTTATATCAAAAACCCCTAGCCAACCAATAAGGGTCAACCCAGGACGGTCACATAGCAAAACATATTAATCAAGATTGCAAAAAAAAGAAATGTTTGATCTACTTCCTATTTTATAGATTGGAATCTGAAAAAAAAAAAATTAAAAAGTGAGTAAAGAAGAATGAGTCCAAGAATAAAAAAAATAACGACAAAGTTGAGCACAACAATTATGACATAAGTGTAATGATCATTTACCAATCGTGTCCAATAACACATACATGAGTGGGAAGAAAAGGGAAAAACTAATAAT
>CM060337.1:25900515-25920515 GCA_030674155.1 Stramonita haemastoma
GGCAGCAAAAGTGTTGTTGTTCTTTTGAATTTTAGTGGCAGTGATGGAAATAGTGTTGTTGTTTGTTGTTGTTGTTGTAGTAGTTATTATTAATGGCAGTGGTAGTAGTAGTAGTGGTGGTGAGATTGTTGCTGTTATTAGTGGCGATGGCAGCAAAAGTGGTGTTGTTATTGTTATTAGTGGCAGGGATGGAAATAGTGTTGTTGTTGTTGTTTTTGTTGTTGTAATTATTAGTGGCAGTGGTAGGAGGTGGTAGTGATGGTGGTGACATTGTTGTGTTATTAGTGCAGTAGTGTTGTTGTTGTTGTTGTTGTTGTTATTTGTGGCAGTAGTAGTGTTGTTGTTGTTACTATTGTTCTTAGTGGATGTTGTTGTGGCAGTTGTAGTAGTGGTGGTGGTGGCGGCGATAAATGTTTGTCCTTGTTTGGTGGAGTGGGAAGCAACACATTTCAATAACTGAGAGAAAGATCTGCATACTACATGTTATGTTATGAAATAATACAAACTGCATCAATTAGAGATCTGTGTAATAATTGTTAGGTTATGAAATAATACAAACTGCATCAATAAGAGATTTGTATAATACATGTTAAGTTATGAATTGATACAAGGTACCTCATTGAGAGATCTGCATAATAGTGTTATAAATTCATATAAACTACATCTACAAGAGCTAGATGCATAATAATGTTATGAATAAAATGAAACTACCTCGCTGAGAGATCTGTATAATAATGTTTAAATTCATTCAAACTAGAAACAACTGAATGCGATACAGAATGTTTTAATGCAGTGCAGGACAATCGAGTATAGTACAAAAGATATATACTGATAAAACAAATACAGTACAACGCAACACTACATAACATAGAACACAATAAATACATTAGAACTCTAGTCAACTTGACTCGACCCAACACAACACAACACAAAACAACACAACACAACACAACACAACACAACACAACACAACGCAACAACCACACTGCACCCCAACCCACCCCAACCTAGCACATTGCATCACACACTACACCACACCACACCACAACCACACCACACCACACCACACCACACCACACTACACCACACCCACCACACTACACTCACCCCACCCCACCCCACCCACCCCACCCCACCCCACCCCACACCCACACCCCAACCACACTACACCACATCACACCACACCCCCAACCACACCAACCACACCCACCACACCACACCCCAACCACACCCCACCAACACCACACACCCAACCACACACCCAACCACACCACACACACCAACCACACCCAAACACCCAACACACACCACACCACACCCCACACCAACACACAACACCAAACACCACCACCCACACCCACACACCACACCCAACCACACCCAACCAACACCACACCACACCCACACCACCACACACCACACCACACAAACCAACCACACACCACACCCCAACAACCACACCACACCACACCAACCACACCCAACACACCACACCACACCAACCCCACACACCACACCACACCACACACCAACAACCACACCACACCAACACCACAACACCCACACCACACCTCAATACGCTACATCATGTATTATATTATATTAATACAAACTGGTAAGCCGAAAGTGTGATTTGTCTGTAGGCCGCTTTTGCCGTGCACTCGGAATATTATTTATGGCGATAATCATAAACTGCTAAGCTGATTTCTGTTCGTCGATGTTTCTATAGAAACCACCATTCTGAAAGCCTTGAGATGATGGCAACATGTATATAAATATATTACAATATATATATATAATATGTATATATATATATTATATTATATATATAGAGAGAGAGGTAGAGAAGAGGTAGAGAGAGAGAGGTAGAAGAGAGGAGAGAGAGAGAGAGAGAGAAGAGAGAAGAGAGAGAGAGAGAGAGAGAGAGAGAGAGAGAGGAGAGAGAGAGAGAAGAGAGAGAGAGAGAGAGAGAGAGAGAAGAGAGAGAAGAGAGAGAGAGAGAGTGAGAGAGAGAGAGAGAGAGAATATATAGTATTTATATGAAGATGAGTTGGGATATATAGAATATATATAGTAGTATATATATATATATATATATTATATATATATGTTATATATATATGTATATATATATAAAATATATAGATATATATATATATATATATATATATATATATATATATATATATATATATATATACATATAAATCCAAAGATAGCAAAGAAGGAAGGGGTGTTGAAGACAGACGGGGTGAGGAGGAAGAGGGTGTTAGGGGGTGTAAGAAAGATAAAACAGATCGCAGAGGGTGTTTGGAACAGGGAAAGGGGGGGGAGGAGATCTTAAAAATGAGACAGAATTCTTCACTGTCTGAGACTGATCTTACGTAATATAGAACGTTTGTATTTTTTGCGTACAAGAATATGTAAAGTAAAAAAAAACCAACACACAAAGATAAACACCCCCCCCCCCCCATACACACACCTACATGAAACAAACTAACAAAACACTAACAAAAAAAACTAACAACAATCCACGCCCCCAAACTAAAACAAAAACTTCAAAAATCACTCCCACGGTTGGTTAGTCACTCCAGAAAACAGAACAAAATAAGTGACAAGATGGAAAAAAAAAACAAAGGAAGAGGGTGTGTGGAAGGAAGGAAGGAAGGAAGGAAGAAAGGAAGAAGGGAAGGAAGGAAGGAAGGAGGGAAGGAAGGAAGGAAGGAAGAAAGGAGGGATGAAAGACAGGAAGGAAGAAAAGAATGAAAGAAGGAAGGAAGGAAGGAAGGAGGGAAAGGAAGAAAGGAAGGAAAGAAGGAAGGAAGAAAGGAAAAAAAGAAGAAAGGAATGAAGGAGAGAGAGACCACAATGGAGGTATAAAGAGACAAACACAGAAGAAAACCACGTAGAGAGACAGATACAACGAACCAAAATCACAAGGGACAGACGAGACAGAGACAATAGAGGGGAGAGGAGGGGAAGGGAGGGGGTAAAAGGAGGGAGGAGTGAGGGGGATAAAGGGATTACCATGACGTGATCAGGAAAACTGGATGTGGACAAGAGAGAGAGAGAGAGAGAGAGAGAGAGAGAGAGAGAGAGAGAGAGAGAGAGAGAGAGAGAGAGAGAGAGAGAGAGAGAGAGAGGAGAGAGAGAGAGAGAGAGAGAGAGAGAGAGAGAGAGAGATGGAGAGATGGAGAGACAGACAGACAGACAAAGAGAGAGACAGATAGACAGAGGCAGACAGACAGACAGAGAAACAAACAGAGAAACATAGGAAGACAGACTCGAACATACAGACATCACGAAGGTAGGAACAAAAAGAGAGAGAGAGAGAGAGAGAGAGAGAGAGAGAGAGAGAGAGAGAGAGAGAGAGAGAGAGAGAGAGAGAGAGAGAGAGAGAGAGAGGAAGAGAGAGAGAGTGAGAGAGAGAGAGAGAGAGAGACAGACAGACAGACAGACAGACAGACAGATAGACAGACAGACAGAGACAGACAGAGACAGAGAGACAGAGACAGAGACAGAGAAGCAGAGAGAGAGAGAGAGAGATTCAGACATACAGACAAAGAAGAGAGAGATAGAGAGAGAGACAGAGACAGAGAGACAGAGAGACAAAGAGAGACAGAGACAGAAACAGACAGACAGACAGATTGACAAAGATAGAGAGGAGATAGATAGAGATAGAGAGGTAACAAAAACATATATATATATATATATATATATATATATATTATATTATATATATATATATATATATATATATATATATATATATATATGACAGAGATAGAGAGGTAACAAAAATATATATACACATATACATATATATAATACACACACAGAGAAAGACAAGGTAAAGCAGAACGGCACCACCACCACCACCACTATAGCTTACCCCAGTGCTGTAACTGAGCATGCTCATGATGACGGAAGCCAAGATGGCAGCGAGGCTGAGGTCACGTCCTCACGCTACAAAACGCTCTCTTACATCCGCTTCCGGTCCCGAATGACACAGCCGCTGACGTGATTTCCGCCTGTACATCAGTAGCGCTCTCAACCACATCGCTGCTGTTGGGCAAAAGCAAGCTGCTTGCAGAGTCAGCTAGGCCTACTACGAGTTAACACAGCACACCACGACACTCCGCGCAAGATATCAGCTTCAGCTCTTTCACTTTGTATTGCAAGCACGCTGGGGCTTTATAATAACACATTCCCCCTTTCTTTTCTTTTTTTTTTTTTTTTCTCTCTCAAGCTGCTTGCAGCGTCAGCTACTACGAGTCAACACAACACACCACGGCACTCCGCGCTAGAAATCAGCTTCAGCTTTTTCACTTTGTATTGCAAGCACGCTGGGGTTTTATAATAACACATCCACCCTTTTTTTTTCTTCTTCTCTAACTAGGCCCGTACGTAACAAAAACAACTTTCATCAGGGTTCCGTGGAGCACAATTCCTGAGTCGCGAAGCCAGAGGTGAATTCATTCACTCCTGGAATGGAGGTATGGATGGGAGTGCACAACGGTACAACATTGTTGAGGAGGCACGAGGAAATATTATGTATCAAGGATGTATCATGATATATATCATTGGTGTGCAATTATATATATATATATATATATATATATATATATATATATATATATATATATATATATATATATATATATATATATATACCAGGGACGTATAGTGATATATATCATCAAGGATGTGCAAAGATATATATCAAGGATGTACGCTGATGTATATCAAAGATGTACACTGACATATTTCGAAGATGCACATTGATATATCAAAGACGCACACTGATATATATATATATATATATATATATATATATATATATATATATATATATATATATATATATATATCAAAAGATGCACACTGATATATATCAAAGATGCACAATGATATAGACTCTATATCAAAGATAGCTCATCATGACACCTCAAGGTTCCTCTTTTTTTTTCTAGCATGACTTTTCCTCGCTCAACCCATTCATTGCAAGTTTAGATCTACAAGACTCCACAGCTCTTAATAAATGATAACAACAGTTGGAACCTGAACACGATGCACCAAAACACGCTGCGATTCACTTCCACGGTGAGGGTCAGTCACTCAGTCATCCATCCACGGGACTGATCTCCAATCCAAAAACAGCCAAGCTTCTCTCACAGGCTGACTGACCACAGCACAGAACACACACATCCAGGCCAGAAGACAAAAAAAAAAAAAAACAACCCAAACCAATTTTGTTAAAATACACAAAATCTGATCCAAAATTTGGCCCTATCTACTCACTGATGCTGGTTTGACCATAAGCATTGTTACTCACAGGAGGACACAAACACAGTATATGCCTACATACACACATACACACACATGTAGACAAGTCAGAAGGCGGAGCCTGCCCCGAGCAAAGAGCCACAGCACCAAACAACAACAACAACAACTACAACAAAACAGCCTTCAGCAAACGTAAACACACACACACACACACACACACACACACACACACACACACACACACACACACACACACACACACACACACACACACACACACACACACACACACACACAGCCATCAAAAGAGCAAGAAGCTCCGCTTCTATGACTGGGCGGGTCAGTCAGTAATGATGATGGAATTTTCCCAACAAATTCCAGGCACTGTATACACACACATACACACATCAGAGTACAAAAATGGGGAAAAAAAATAAAACAAAGCCCACAGGATTAACCAAACATTGACCATGGGCTCCTAACCACGCCTGGGCGTTACAGGACTAGGATAAGACACAGCTGCTTTCTAAGCCTAAACAACCCCCCCCCACACACTACCACACACACACCACACCACACCACACCACACCACACCGTCTCCACACACACACCCTTGTCCTGACTTCTTGCTTACTCACGTCTGGAATCCACACGTTGATAATAATAATAATAATAACAACAACAACAACAACAAAACCCAATCGTGCGAGAAATTCCGCTACTAGTAGGCTAGGCCTACCTCATGTTGTATGTATATATACACACAATCCCACCACCCCCTCCTCCTCCTCCTCCTCCTCCTCCCCCTCCACCACACACACACACCATCACCATGACTATCACCACTCTTTGTCTTGAACTGGCGTTTTGTCGTGGAGAGAGACAAATAAGAGAGATATAGCTTATAATAAAAGCTTCACCAAACACTACTACTACTACCACCACCACCAACCAAGCCGCGCCAACCAACTTTGTAGGGGGAGTAGAGAAGGGAGAAGACTAGTTTTGTGTGGGGCGGCTGGGAGATAGGCTAGCTACTAGCCTACTAGCCTACTCTCTCACACACCCGTCCACACCGTAGCCTAGCCTAGCCTAGCCTAGCCTAGCCTAGTGTCGTTGTTGTGTGATGCTAGCTGTCGCCGGCGCGGGCTTTCTGTAGGAGTTGTGATGCAGAAACCTGTTGCTGTCAGCGGCTTGCTGGATGGAGCCCCCCCCCCCCCCCCTATAGCCTAGCACACAGCCCACAGCAAGCAGACAGCCCCTTCCTTCCCTCCCTCTCCCGCCTCAGCCTCCAGCCTCCCCTCCTCCTCCTCTCACTCACTCCAGGCAGACACACCTCCATTGTTCCAGAAAGATCGAAAACGACGTCTGTATCCTCCGAACACCAAATCCACGGCTCGTGTCACACACACACCACCACCACCACAACACCACCACCACAGCTGTATAGGCTAACGCTAGGCAGGCTAGGCCTATAGTTGAAGGTAGAGAGAGCGAGACAGAGAAGAGAGAGAGATAGTTTCGTTTAGGCTAGGATAGATCTCTTGATTATATGTGTGTGTGTGTGTGTGTGTGTGTGTGTGTGTGTGTGTGTGTGTGTGTGTGTGTGTGTGTGTGTGTGTGTGTGTGTGTGTGTGTGTGTGTGTGTGTGTGTGTGTGTACGTGTAGCGTGTACGGTGTGTAACGTGTACGTGTACGATGAATAGCACAAATGTCACACATCAAAAAATCACACACACACACACACAACACACCACAACACACACACACACACACAACAACACACACCACACACACACACACCACACACCACACACAGACACACAAACACACACCACACACCACACACAAACACAACACAACACACACAGAAATCCATCTAGTTTCACAACCACCGGTGAAAAGATGATGAGAGAAAGGGAGAGGAGAGGAGGAGAGAGGAGAGAGAGAGAGAGACAGAAATAGAGACAGACAGACAGACAGAAACAGAGACAGAGAGACAGAGACAGGGCAGAGAGTAATTTCAGAAGTTATTCCTGGGCCATTGTACTAGCTGAAGGCATAGGCAGGAAGCAGGCCACATCATTCTCCATCAGTAACCACCACATCACCACATACTCGGTCACCATGACAAAGAAACAACAACAACAACAACAACAACAACAACCAACAACAACAACAAAAAACAAAAACAAAACAAAATAAAACAAAAAAAACCAAACAAAATACAAAAAACCCCAAACAAAAAACCTACCACCCCAACCAGCAGTTAACTGAATTGGGTCCCAAACTTGTCCTAACAGAAAAAAGCAGCTTATGCTGGTGTTGTTGTTGTTGTTGTTGTTGTTGCTGCTGCTGCTGCTACTGATGTTACTTACTTCATGACGGAATGGATTGCATGCTATGTACTTTGTACTTTGGGAGAGATGGAGGGAACACAACATGCACATGTGCCCCTGCACGCACGCACGCATACGCACGCGCGTGCGCGCGCACACACACACACACACACACACATACGTATGCACGTGTGTACATGTGTGTTGAAATTCGTAAATGATAAACTATTGATTTAGTGTGACGAATGTGTTGGAATTCGTAAATAAACTATTTAGTGTGACAGATGTGTTGAAATTCGTAAATGATAAACTATTCAATGTGACAAAATGTTTGAATTTCGTAAATGATAAACTATTCAGTGTCACAGGTGTGTTCAAATTCGTCGATGATGAATTATCAAATGTGACAAATGTGTTGAAATTCGTAAATGATAAACTATTAAATGTGACAAAATGTGTTGAAATTCGTAAATGATAAACTATTCAGTGTGACAGGTGTGGTCAATCTGAATTCGTCAATGATAAATTATCAAATGTGACAAATGCATTGAAATTTGTCAATGATAAACTATTCTGTGTGACAGGTGTGTTGAAATTCGTAAAATGATAAACTGTTCAATGTGACAAGTGTGTTGAAATTCGCGACTTTCCAGCACGTAATGAGTCGCTTCTCAGATTCCAGATTTTTTCATGTTTTTTTATGAATCCAAATGTGCTTTGACTGCTCTTTCTACTGGCGAAAACCCCATTCAAATTGGATGTTTAGTTTCTGAGATATGGGGTTTAGATAAACGATTCAGAGTGACAGAAGTGTTGAAATACGTAAACAATAAATTACTGAGAGTGACGAATGTTTAGTTAAAATTCGTAAAATTGATATATATATTTCTGAGTACAAGATGTCATGTTAAAATCCGTAAAATTTCATAATAAAATTCTCAGATGATGTGATATTGATGAAATGTATATAATAACAGCAAGCTATTGAGAGCGCATAATATTATATTGAAAAACATAACATGATACATTTTTCAGAGTATTCGATATTACAGGAACACTAAACTATTTAGAGTGCAAGGTCCATATGTTGAAATACATCAATAAGAAACTTTTTTGACCGAATGTAAGATAGTATGTTGAAATACATAGACTATCATTTATATCGAAAAATTATTCAGACAGAATGCAATATATTAGGTTCAAAATAAAGAAATAAAAACTATTCAGTGTGCAAGACACTCTGTTGAAATAAATAGATAATAAAGGAAAAAAGTTGTCCATAGAGATCCAGTGATAAAACTTCAGACCCATTACGCAAGTGTGGGTATTCTTATGTTGGGAAGACACAAGTGTAAACCAGCATTTCTTACTCTACACTCAAAGTCCCAAGTGATTATCGCCCTTCCTGAACCTTCCTCCTCTAAGCTCTGTATTTATTTATTTATTTATTTATTTATTTATCTATTATTATTTATTTATTCATTTATATTTATTTATCTATATTTATTGTTTATTATTATATTTATTCATTCATTCATTCATTCATTCATTCATTCATTCATTCATTCACATTCATTCATCATTTCTTATTTACTTAAGTTTTTTTTTCTTGCTTTGTTTTCAGGCTAGACATAGAAGACACTTTATCATTATTGTTGTTGTTGTTGTTGTTGTTGTTTGATTATATTATTATTATTTTTGATTATTATTATTATATTATTATTATTATTATCATCATCATCACCTTTATCTTGATAACAACTTAGGTGCCTTCCAAGTCATGTGTGTGACGTGTCCGTTTTATTCTGTGATCATCTGTGTGGCATTAATTGTTACTGTATAGTGTAGTAAAGTATATGCAATGTATTGTATTCCCCTTTCAGTCACTGCAGATTTCTCTGAGTGAAATTTTGACTGCTCTCCCCAGGAAGAAGGCGTCACCACAAGAGCAGAACACAAATTAAAAAACAAAACAAAAAACTCCAGTTCCATATATAGACTCTTCTGTTGCCCTGGGTTCTTTTACGTGAGCTAAATATATGTTAGACAGGGGACTTCAGTTTATCATCTCACTTGAAAAGACTAGCACTCAGACCACCACTCGTGGAAAGGGGCAAAGTTTTTTAGAATATAAGAAGTATATTTTTCGTTTTGCAAAAAAACACGTTATCATCATTGCAAAAAAAAAGATTACGAATGTAAATCAAATAATAAACCAGCTAATAATAATCCTTGTTGTTGTAATAATTATTTGTACTTTGATTATGAAACGTTGTTCACGAGCTGAACTGATGGCAGCGGTCTGGCATAGTTTTAATCTGCGTATTGGTAAGTACTACAAGTCTATAGAATAGACTATGACTAAACTGAGGGCAGTATTACACTGTTGTACAGGGGCAGGTGACCAACATGAATCACAGCCAATATAACCCAGTTCAACTTACAGACAAGGAAACACAAACCCTCCTCCTTTTTTTCTTTCTTTCTTTGGTTTCAATATCAGTTATTCCCTTTGGGGAAAAGGGTGAGTTTTACGTCCTCATGGCATTACGCCTTTAGGGACAAGCTGTATGGTGTGCAAGCACTCACGGAAATGTCGTTTAGTTTGTTCTTCACAGTGTTCCTATCAGCTCTAAATATGATTCCCTTGTTCGCTCTTGTTCTTTTATACTGTCTATTTTGTTCATGTATCTAAATAATATATAATATATATATATTTTTTTTTTTTTTTTTTTCTACATTGTTCTTAGTTTTCCATTACAAAAAATATGAGATTGTGTAAGTTCAGTATCTATTAAAGGGAGAGTTGAAACTAGAAAAATTTTTTTTTGTCACTGGTGTTTAAAAAAAAAATCCACTTTCACAATTTGAACAACTTGATATCTACCATCTGCTAAATGTGAAGACTGATACTTTTGATTGCTGTTGAGCACACTGTGTAAGCTTTTAGCTCGATGCTGCTCTACTGTAAGTGTGTATATATGTGATTTCTGGGAATAATATTTAGTTTAAACCACCTCCTCCAGGTTAAAAAAGAAAATACTCATTTTGTTCACCCCTCACCTATTTACATCCTAGCTTTGTTTTTCAAAATAAGAACTATAAGAAATAAATGAGAAAAAAAATTTCCCTCGCTGTAAGAGCAAAAAAAAGAAAAGAAAAAGAAAGAAAAACATGACTGGAAAAAAGTACAGATAGACACAAAAACGAATGTCACACACAGTAGAGATGATTAGGTCTGTAATGAACAAACAATTGGATAAATGGATGAAATTTTCAATGAAAACACGTACATACGTGCACGCAGAGAGAGAGAGAGAGAGAGAGAGAGAGAGAGAGAGAGAGAGAGAGAGAGAGAGAGAGAGAGAGAGAGAGAGAGAGAGAGAGAGAGAGAGAGAGAGAGAGAGAGAGAGAGAGAGAGAGAGAGAGAGAGAGAGAGAGAGAGAGAGAGAGAGAAACTACCCACGCACATACAGAGCACATACTTATATCAATCACCACATTAGTTATCTAAAATACTCCAGAACATTACCACAAAACACCACCACCTACACTCGCAGACCCAACAGTCCAAACCACACGAACCAACACCCTAAGAAAGAACGGGAAAAAAAAAAAAGCCAACAACAAAATCACCCCCCACTGGAACAAAACTCCTGTCTGAATTCACACACTTGCTGATAACAATAACAACAATACAACAACAACAACAGGGATTATAACCCGCAATCAACTCACACACACACACACACACACACACACACACACACACACACACACACACACACACACACACACACACACACACACACCACACACACACACACACACATCACAAACACAATAAACCCCACCACACAGAAGATGTAAAGCACCACCACGAATCAGAAACCAACAAAAAAAATCTATGTCCTTCTTCTACTCAAGGATGCTTTAGTCCAACACACTCAGTCATACACACACACACACACTCTCTCTACATCTCCATCTCTCGCTCGTGTCTCCACCGCCACCACCACCACCACTATACTAGGCCTAGTACTCTAGGCCTACTACCTCTAGCCACCACGCTCATTGACAGAAAGACACAGAGAGAAAGAGAGAGAGAGAGGGGGAGAAAGAAGTAGGAAGCAGAAGTCAGGTGGTGTATAACTTATGGACCAGTCCGCCCGCGTCTCTCTGTCTGTCTGTCACAGGGCGAATAAAAAAAATAAAAAAAAAACCCTGACCAACCAATCGCCACTACCACAGCCCTCGCCGATTCATTAGTCGTGGTCGCCCTTTTTTTTTTCTTCTCCACGCCACCGCCTCCTAGACTCTACTACAAGCACTGGCGGCGCACAGCGCTGCTGCTTGCTGCTGCTGCTACTACTGCTGCTGCTGTTGCTGCTGCTGCGTCTGCTGCTGTGCCGTAGCTGTCGTTGTCGCAGCCCTCATCAGTCAGTCAGTCAGTCAGTCAGTCAGTCACACAGTCACACAGACACCGACGCACAGCATTGTACACTGTCCGCCCGTTTCTTTCATCCATCCTTTTGGGCACCTTCCACCCTTTCTCTCTTCCCCTCTCTCTTCCTCCTTCATAACAGTAGACACTGCCACCGCCCTACAACTAACCCCCCCCCCCCCCCTCCCAAAGAAAAAAAAAAGTACACGAATCGATGATTTCTTTTTTATATAATATCATTATTTCGTTTTCGTTTGTTGTGGTGGGTTTTGTTGGGGTTTGGATGTGTGTTTTTGTCTTTGTTTTGTGTGGTTTGAATAGTCAAGCAGGATCTTTTGGTTTGATCATTTTGAGAGAGAGAGAGAGAGAGAGAGAGAGGAGAGAGAGAGAGAGAGAGAGAGAGAGAGAAGAGAGAGAGAGAGAGGGAGAGAGAGAGAGAGAGAGAGTGGGAGAGGGGGAGGAAGAGAGGGGGAGGAGAGAAGAGAGAAGGAAGGAGGGAGGAGACAGACAGACAAAACAGGACAGAAGGAGAGAGAGAGAAGAGAGAGAGAAGAGAGAGAGAGAGAGAGAGAGAGAGAGAGAGAGAGAGAGAGGAGAGAGAGAGAGAGAGGAGAGAGAGAGAGAGAGAGAGAGAGAGAGAGAGAGAGAGAGAGAGCTCTAAACTATGAGATGGTTTCATATACATCCAGTTTAGGCCACAATACATTTTGAGGGCCAAAAAAGGGGAAAGATACAACAACAAAAAAGAAGACAAAAAAGAAATAATTATGTTCTCGTAAGCTTCGGTAAGACTTTGGCATATATAACTTGGCATGTACCCAAAACTGTACACTCTTGAATATATACATGTATATATTCCGATTTCATGACTGAATATAGGCTTACCTAGACCAAGCGTCCAAATAAAACACACTGCTAAAATCAGACACACACACACATATCCACACACACCTCACACACACACACACACATGCACGCACACACACAACACACACACGTACACACACGTACACACACACACGTACACTTACACACACACACACACACACACACACACACACATACATACACACACACACCACACACACACCCTACACACACAACACACACACACACATACATACACACACACCCTACACACACACACACCACACACCACCACACACACACTACACACACACACACATGAACATGACACACACACACACACCAGCAATATCAATGCCTGCAGCCGACTTCATACAACGACTGCCGTCTTATCTAAACACTATTAATGTTATCCTCACACAAGGGCCTGATAACTCTGATAACTCTTTCTACCTCACTGCACCCTACTACAGCTAGCCAACCGCCAGGGCCACACGCGACAGAGATGGAGCCTGACGAGGCCAAAGACAGAAGCAGTTGTTGCTGTTGTTGTTGTCGTTGTTGTTTATCATCATTACTATTATTAGCATCATCTTTATTATGATTGTAAAGATAAATATCATCATCATCTTCTTCTCCTCACCATCACTCATCTCCTCATCATCATCTCATCCATCTCTCATCATCTCATCATCATCATCATCACCATCACCATCACCATTGCCATCATGGTAGTAGTAGTAGTAGTAGTAGTAGTAGTAGTTAGTAGTAGTAGTAGTAGTAGTAGTAGTAGTAGTAGTAGTAGTAGTAGTAGTAGTAGTAGTAGTATGATCATGATCATGATCATGATCATCGTCATCGTCGTCATCGTCATCGTCGTCGTCGTTCGTCTCATCATCGTCGTCGTCGTCGTCGTTTGCGTGTTGTTTTTGTGTTGTTGTTGTTGTTGTTGAGCGTCCTTCCAGCGAACTTCTCAAGCTGAGAATTAAAGTATACATGTAGAGTCTTGATTCTCAGGCACTCTGGGGGTCCCCCCCCAGGATGACTGATAATATACCCTCTGCCTCTACTCAAGTCTGCTTCAAACGTCACCAGGCAGGCCCTCGACTGGAACCCACAAAAACAGACCTGGCGAAGAGCATTGAAGCAGAGACGACGGCAGCCGGAATGACATGGGCCGAGCTGAAGAGGATCTCCCAGAACCGAGTCCGTTGGAGGAGTGTTGTTGCGGCCCTTTGTTCCCAAGGGAAATTGACAGGCATAAGTCAAGTAAGTCAAGTCTACTTATCCTGCCGGGCAACCACTATGAAAACACATGCGGATACACACTGGATGAGAACTTTGCGTGTAGGTCTATGACTTTTTTTAAAGGACTGTGAAAATATGTACACACTGGATGAGAAGTTTGCGTGTATGACTGTTTTTCTTAAAGAACCCTGTCAATTAGCTAGCCATACTCCGACTTTTCACCCCCCCCCCCCCCCCTTTCCCCTCATTTCACCGAAGATATAGGTTGTTGCTAAGAGGACGGAATAGCTCAGTGGTTAGATCACTCGCTTTCCCCAAGCCAACGTTAAGCAGCATCGGGCGTGGATACCAAGTGGATAGGTGACTGTTTGCGCGCCTTGGCTTCAGTACAGTCCCCCCCAAGTTCACCCAGCTGTAAATGGGTAACCTGCCCTCTTTAGGGTCAGGGAAGGTAAAGCAGCGAGGGAGAGGAGGAGATGGGCGCTGCCGCCCTCAATATGCTGGCCCTGCTGGAGAAGCTGAGTCCTGATGCCTCGCTCCCCTACGACCTCATAGGTTATGGGACACCTTTACGTTTTAGCTGTTAGGTTGTTCTCTATGATGGTGTCAGAGATGAAGACCATGTCAAGATGACATTGTCCAAGCATAACAACATGATAATGTAGGCCTTGACACCTAGCGGACATCAATAACTGACAGCTTTTGGCCTGGGCTAATTATTCAGCGAGACATAGACAGACAGACAGACAGACGGACAGACAGACAGACAGACAGGCAGACAGAAAAAAACATAGACAGATAGGCAGACAAACAGACAGTGACAGTTGTATGATAATCTACAACTGTGTGTGTGTGTGTGTGTGTGTGTGTGTGTGTGTGTGTGTGTGTGTGTGTGTGTGTGTGTGTGTGTGTGTGTGTGCGTGTGCGTGTGTGTGTGTGTTTCTTCTGTTTAACATGTCATCTTTCCGCTATTGGTGTGTGTG
Source organism: Stramonita haemastoma (assembly GCA_030674155.1). Taxonomy (NCBI): domain Eukaryota; kingdom Metazoa; phylum Mollusca; class Gastropoda; order Neogastropoda; family Muricidae; genus Stramonita; species Stramonita haemastoma. The sequence continues at coordinate 25,915,683 of CM060337.1, forward strand.
TACACGTGCGTGTGTTTGTGCGTGTGAGCGTGTGCATGTGTGTTTGTGTATGTGTGTATGTGCGTGTATGTGTGTATGTGCGTGTATGCGTGTATGTGCATGCATGTACGTGCGTGCGCTCATGTGCGCGTGCGTGTGTGTATGTGTGGATGCGTGCGTGCGCCTGCTTGTGTGTGTGTGCGCGCGTGCGCGCGCCTGTGTGTATGTGTGTGTGTGCGTGAGCATGCGCGTAAGAATATATGCACGAGTCTGTCTTTTGGATTCCATCCTTCTCACCTCCTTCCGCCCACATAATTTATTCTTCATCGTTCACTCAGAACACAAGTCATTATCATGATTATTTTGACAGGCTAGATACAGAGCGGGGTGTAAGTACTGTTATTCTTCTCCTTCTTCTTCTTCCTCTTGCTTCCTGTCTTTTCCCCGAGTCGAATCGCTATGTTTATATCCTTGATGGTGCTGTTGCATGTGCCTTCGCTTTACCTTCCCTGACCCTCTAAAGAGGGCAGGTACCCATTTATTGCAGCTGGGAGAACTGGGGGACTGTATTGAAGCCAAAGCGCGCCGCGCGCACGCAAACGGTCACTCCATCATCATCCTCTTGGTAACCACGTTCACTGCTGCTTTAATCTTGGCTGGGTTGGAGGGGGGGGGGGGGGGGGGGGGGGGGGGAGGGGGAAGGGAGTGTTCTGACCCCTGAGCTATCTTGTCCTGTGCTCTGGTCATTGTGCTGACAGCATTCACTGACACAAAACTGTTCCCCCAGCCATTAGATATCATGAGTGGTGGTCTGGGTGCTAGTCTTTCGGATGAGACGATAAACTGAGGTCCCGTGTGTTACACATCATTATTTAGCGCACGTAAAAGAACCCACGGCAACAAGAGGGTTGTCCCTGAGCAGAATTCTGTAGAGAAAAGCCACTCTGATAGGGAAAGATAAAAAGTTGCAGACAGGAAAAAAAATGGGTAGGCGCTGCATTTGTGGCGACGCGCTCTTCCCGGGGAGAACTGCCCAAATTTCACGCAGAGAAATCTGCTTAGACATAGAGTGGTATAAATAATTAAATAAATAAATTTATAAATAAATAAATAAATAAAGCCACAAAGGGTATTTATCTATTTATTCTTTTATATCGAGGATAATGGAATAAGCACTCAGGGTAGGAGGCAAAGAAAGGGAGGGGTAGGGGGGGTGAAAATACAACAAAACGAATATCGTCAACCTAAGATACGCTGATGACACTGCTTTATTTAATGAATAGGACACAAGTCACTTTATGTCACAGCAGATTTCTCTGCGTGAAATTCGGGCTGCTCTCCCCGGGGAGAGCGCGTCGCCACAAGTGCAGCGCCACCTATCATTGCATTTTTTTCTGTCTGTAACTGTATCATTTCATTTCCCTATCAGAGTGACTTTTTTCTACAGAAATTTACCAGGGACAACCCTCTTGTTGTCGTGGGTTCTTTTACGCGTGCTAAATAATGACGTGTAACACACGAGATCTCGGTTTATCATCACACCCGAAAGACTAGCGCCAAGACCACCACTCATGGTCTAATGGATAGGGGGAAAAGTTTTAGGCCCAAACGGGAATCGAACTACCGCACACTCCGACCCGGACTTTTCGTTTTCTAGGCAGGCTACGCATTACCTCTAGACCACCAATCCACACAAGATCGGTAGATCAGTGGTCTAGAGGTAACACACCTGCCTAAAAAGCTGAAAAGTCCGGGTTCGACCCGCGTTTGCACCCAAAACTCCCCACCCACCCCTTCCACTGTACTAGACTGTGAGTGGTGGTCTGGGTGCTAGTCTTTCGGATGAGTTCATCAATCGAGGCCGCAAGTGCAACACACATTTACCGCACGATAAAAGGACCCATATGGCAACATGAGAGTTGTTTCTGGCAATTTAGAATTATATATATATATTTATTTTAGAAAAAAGCCTTTCTGATAGGGAAACAAATACAGCTGCAGACAGAAATTGAAAAAAAAACACCCAGTGGCGCTGGTCTCGCGTGTGGTGACACGCTCTTCCTGGCGGGGGGTGGAGGGGGTGTGGTGGGGGTGGGGTGTGGGGTGGGTGGGTGTGGGTGGGAGGTGGGCAGGGAGCAGCGTGAATGTCACGCAGAGAAATCTGCCGTGACAAATGAACACAAACAAACACAAAAAGCCCTTCCTTCTACAGGCATCGTGAATCCCCAAACCCCCAAAACACACAGATCTCCTTCTCCCAACAGCAACGCAGCAGAACAGGAATTGGTCGATCAGATTTTGCCTTTAAGCTGCGTGGAGAAACAACGCTCTACTGTACTGGATGCCGGTGGGTATGGATGTTATAGAGTACACGTACACACACAAACACCACACGCACGCACACACAGACACACACAATGCACGCACGCACGCACGCACACACCATGCACACACATACATGCCACACATACCAGCACGCAGCAGACACACACACAACACCGCACACACAAAACACACACGCACGCACGATGACACACACACACAATACATCTCTTTCATACTCCACACACCTCTTCTCTCTGTATCTCTCTGTCTCTCTCTGTCTCTCTGTTTGTCTTGTTCTGTCTGTCTGTCTGTCTGTCTGTCTGTCTGTCTGTCTGTCTGTCTGTCTGTCTGTCTGTCTGTCTGTCTGTCTGTCTTCTTCTCTCTCTCTCTCTCTCTCTCTCTCTCTCTCTCTCTCTCTCTCTCTCTCTCTCAAAGACAGTCAGACATACAAAAAAAACCCCAAGAAAACCCCAACTACACCACAACGTTCCAAAGCAAAAAACCCCAGAAGATTTAAAAAAAAAATCATTCAACAGGTTGCTTCCATTCAATCTCGTCTCCTCCCCCCCCTCCCTCCCCTTTCCCCATCTATCCTCCTCTTCCTCCTCTCTCCTCTTTCCACGCGCGCCTCCCCCATCACCACACACACACATCCACCTTCCTCCCTCACCCATACTACCTTCCATCTTCCAGCTCTCTTGTTCCCTAACAGTATGTCTTCCACCCCCCCCCCCACTCTCCCCTACCCCCCCCCACACTCCCACCCCCCAAGGACGTGTGGTAAATAAAGTGAATGGACAGGAGATGAAGAAGAAGAAGATGAAGAAGAAGAAGAAGAAGAAGAAGAAGAAGAGAAGAAGAAGAAGAGAAGAAGAAAGAAGAAGAAGAAGAAGAAGAAGAGAGGAGGAGGAGGAGGAGGGGAGGAGGAGGGGAGGAGGAGGAGAGAAGAAGAGAAGAAGAAGAAGAAGAAGAGGAGGGAGGAGGAGGAGGAGGAGGAGGAGGAGGAGGAGGAGGAGAGAAGAAGAAGAAGAAGAAGAAGAAGAAGAAGAAGAAGAAGAAGAAGAAGAAGAAGAAGAAGAAGAAGAAGAAGAATGCAAAGAAAAAGGAAGAAGAAGAAGAAGAGAAGAAGGAAGAAGAGAAGAGAAGAGAAGAAGAAGAAGAAGAAGAAGAAGAAGAAGAAGAAGAAGAAGAAGAAGAAGAAGAAGAAGAAGAAGAAGAAGAAGGAAAAAAATCGATTGGTTCACAGAATGCTGCAGCAGTCACTGGCTTGGCTTGTCAGCTATTTCCATTGCCTGTGCCCTGCCCCTCTCCCCCTCTCCCCCCTCTCCCCTTCCACTTCCCTTCCTTTTCCTCCTCCTCCTCCTCTTCCTCCCCCATATCTTAAAATAGATTCATCATCAAAAAGAGAGATAGGCTTAGGGCGTGGTAGAAAGAAAGAAAAAGGTAAAGAAATGAAAGATATGAGGAAAGGAAAGGGGGCAAGAAATGAAGGAAGGATGGGTGGAAGGAAGGAAAGAAGGATGGAAGAAAGGAAGGAAGGAAGGAAGGAAGGAAGGAAGGAAAGAAGGAAGGAAGGGAGAAAGGAAGTAAAAAGGAGAATAGGAAAGGAAAGATAAGATAGAAAGGGAGAAAGAAGGTAAAGAAAGAAAAAAAGAAAAAGAAAGAAATGAAGAAGAAAGATAGAAAAAGGGAACAAAATAACGAAATAAAGGCAATAAAGAAGAAGAAAAAAAAAGAACAAGAAAGAAAGGAACACAAAAATATAAAAAAAACAAAGGAAGGCAAAAATGAGAGATATAAAAAAAAGAAAAAAGGGAGAACAAGAGGTAAAAAAAAAAGGTAAAGGTGTCCCATAACCTTTGTGGTTTGTAGGGAAGCGAGGCATCAGACACCTCAGCTTCTCTAAGAAGCCAGCATATTGAGGGTGGCACCCATCTCCTCTCCCTCGCTGCTTTACCTTCCCTGACCCTAAAAAGGGCAGGTACCCATTTACTACTGAGTGAACTGGGTGACTGTACTGAAGCCATTAAAATTTAGCTTGGGCAAAGCGAGTGCTCTGACCACTTGAGCTATCCCGTCCGAGAACAAGAAATGGTGAATAAACATTAACACTATTCCAAGTTTGAGTTGAAACCAACATGAGAAAAAGAAAACAAGAAAAGCGAACAAAGAAAGAGAGAAGAAAAGACACCCCTCTTCCTAGGACAAATAGCACCACAAAAAATGGAAGAAAAGAAAGAAACCATTCCGAGAAAAAAGAAAGAAAAAACAGAATAAAAAAGACACAAGAGAACAAAAAAACTAACAAAAATAAACCCCAAGCAAAATAATAAAACGAATACATATTTTTTGTTAAAAAGCAAGAAAAAAAAAACCAATTTCAAATAAACAAAAAAAAGTTGCATGTCAAGAGTTGGCATTCGGAAAGTATAAAAACCAAAAGCCAAAAAAAAAAAAATCGAAAATAAACCAATCCAATGATGTTGCTTAGAGCCCCGCCGACCGCACAGGCCATATCGGGGCTGGAAA
>CM060337.1:25935515-25943015 GCA_030674155.1 Stramonita haemastoma
AGAGTAGGAGTTTCAGTGCATGACAAGCTATATATATATATATTTGTTTGTCATGTTCAATGATGACCTCCAAATCAGCAGAGGAGGCAACTGCTGTTTGGGAAATTGGGCAGAAATTTGATTACAGTGGAGGTGCATTGCCCAGAGCACACCCCTACTCTCTCGGCCAAGAGGGCATAAAAACAGTCAGCAATGGAGATGTTCTCCAAAGACCAACTAGCCCCCAGGGCTGCAGCACATAAGGACTGTGCAAGTCAAGCCTCCGAGTCAGAGTGTCATAGTCAATCACTAAAGACTAAGCTGTAAAATAGAATTCCATGAGTGGGAAAGCCATTGATTATAAGCCTGTTTAATCAAGAATTGTGATAAAGCCCAGGTGCTGAAAAACAGGCTATCCAGCCACCAACCATCCAACAACCAGTTTACGTAGCCACATAATTATGTGCACACACACACACACACACGCACGCATGCACGCACGCACGCATGCACAAACACATGTGTATGTGTTTATTACTAGTGATAACACTATGTTTACTTTATTCTATGTTCAAGTAGAATCCTTTAAATATTGTTATTCTTCTTTGTTAATGGGTAGTTATTTGCATGCACATCATTTGTTTATTTTTGTCATCCAAATCACATGATGTGCATGAACATTTTTTCAAAGAGTACAACAACTACTACTATGTGCGTGAGCGCGCACGCAATAATATAAGACCATCAAACTCTATCAGCTTGACAAATTTCAAACACTGAAACCACATTTCGCCACTATGCATTTTCTTTGTAATGTCTTAGAGATTCCTTAATTATCAATGCCTGGGAGTCTTTAAAAGCACTCCTGGTAATTGCACATCAACTAGTTTCTTTGACAATGATGGTCATCAAGATGACACAAGGGACAGGCAGTGTCCTGCAGTTTTCTCCAGGCTGGTCTGTCTGTCTTCCTTCAGCCTTTGGCATCATCACAGCTATGTCGAGGTCGGTCCCCCATGCAGAGTCAGATTAGAAGTGGTCCATTAACTTGTATCATAATTTTGCTGCAGAGCGCGTGAGCACACACACACATACACATATGCACACACATCACACAACAGACATAAACAGAGGCAGAGATACAGAGAGAGAGACAGAGAGAGACAGAAACAGACAGAGAGAGAGAGAGACATATAGGTGTGAGAGAGACAAAGAGATAGACAGAGATTGAGAGACAGAGAGAGAGATTGAGAGAGAGATTGAGAGAGACAGAGAGAGACAGAGACACAGAGAGAGACAGAGAGTCAGAGAGACATGACAGAGAGAGAGAGAGAGATTGAGAGAGAGGAGAGAGACAGACAGGCAGAGACAGAAACAGAGACAGAGAGACAGAGACAGATAGGCAGAGACAAACAGAGACAGAGAGAGAGACAGAGACAGACAGACAGGCAGAGACAGAAACAGAGACACAGAGACAGAGAGTGACAGAGAGAGACTGAGAGAGAGACAGAGAGTCAGTATATTCTTGCTCACAGTCCCGAGTTTCCATGGCCAAATCAGACTTGCAGATTGTGAGAGAGACATTCCCCAGACACCTCCACATCAGCCTGTAGTGGGGCTGCACGCGATGTGTTTACCTCCCCCCCTCCCCCCTCCCCCCCTCACCACAAACTTACGCCTCCCTCCCCCCCCCACACACATTTCCCACTTCTTTTCCCTCATTTTATCTCCTCCCACCCACCCACTCAAAACATCCCTCTTTGTTTTGAAACGCTTCATCCTTCCTTCCTTTCTTCCTTCCTTCTTTCCCTTATTCTTTCCTTACTTCTTTCCTTTCCTCTTTTCTTCCTACTTTTCTTTCTTCTTTCCTTCCTTCATTCCTTCCTACTTTCCTTTCGTCTTTCCTTTTTTCCTTTTTTCCTTCCTACTTTTCTTTCGTCTTTCCTTTTTTCCTTCTTTCCTTCCTACTTTTCTTTCGTCTTTCCTTCCTTCTTTCCTTCCTACTTTTCTTTCGTCTTTCCTTCCTTCTTTCCTTCCTACTTTTCTTTCGTCTTTCCTTCCTTCTTTCTTTCCTACTTTTCTTTCGTCTTTCCTTTTTTCCTTCTTTCCTTCCTACTTTTCTTTCGTCTTTCCTTTTTTCCTTCTTTCCTTCCTACTTTTCTTTCGTCTTTCCTTTTTTCCTTCTTTCCTTCCTACTTTTCTTTCGTCTTTCTTTCCTTCATTCCTTCCTTCTTTCCTTCCTACTTTTCTTTCGTCTTTCCTTTTTTCCTTCTATTTTATTTCTCCCCTCCCCTCTCTCTCTCCTTCCAGTCAAATGGCTATTGATGAATCCTTTTTTGGTAGGTGTTGTATTCCAGCTTGGGTTCTCTTTCCTTGGATAGGTCAGCTTCCATTGTTGATTTTGCAAGGATGCCTAATTTGCATACACTGGAAATAGGAAAATGTTGAAAATGAATTTCGTTCGGTTTTTGAAAGTTCTGAAATACTTCCCCCTCCACTTCCCCCCCCCCCCTCCTCCCCCAACAACAACAACAACAACAAAACAAACAAACAAAACAAACAAACAAAAAATCCACACCACAACAACCTTATACGGTATATAAGATAATTATCTACATTTAGACAGATATAGACAGAGGCAGAGACAGAGAGAGAAAGAGACACAGAGAGACAGAGAGACAGAAACAGACAGGCACTGTTTATAAAATTATGTTCAAAATTTGAAATAAAAGACTCCCGAGCTGAAAAAAAACCAACCAACTAAACTTTTGAATTTTTATGTGGTTTTCTTTATTGAGGGTTACACCACCATGTTGCTGAGTTCCCTCCATCCCTCCCTTTCTTTTCTCCCTCCCTCCCTCTCTCCTCCTTTTTTTTCTCTCTTTTCTTAGATGTCCTGGCTTATCCAGCATCACTTTCCCTTTCCCATTGTATCTCCATTTCTTCACTGTTAACAGACAATTTTTTTTGGTTTGTTTTTTTTCTATGGTATTTGTCCTGAAAATATTCAGTTACATGGTGCATGTATGTTGTTTAGTTATGATTTTTGTTTATTGTTGTTATGTAAAAATCCTCCATATCCCTTAAAGGGATTACACAGGAAATAAGAAAAAAGTTGAATTTGAATTTGAATTTGTTAGTGTTCTTGTCTGTTTCTGACACCACTCTTCCACATTGTCCATTCACTCTCTCTGTCTTCTTCCATTCTTCTTCTTCTTCTCCCTCCCTCCCTCCTTCCATGCCTTCCTTCTCTTCTGCTGTCTTGCACAAGCTCCGTCCGAGGGGATTTTTCCCCTGGAGTTAACATCAGTGCTGACTCCACTCTCCCCAAAAGTCCTTCGGATGAGACTGTAAACCGAGGCCCCGTGTGGAAACGCACGCTGAACATCTTGCGCACACGTTACATCCTGTTCCGCTTTTCGTAAGAGTAGGCCATTGTGTGCCGGTGGGAACAGATGACACGATTTACAAAAAGTGCATACACACGGGGGACTGGATGTAAAAAAGCACGTGAATGCTTATTCCATTATCCTCAATATAAAATATTTTTTTAAAAAGCAACGCTTTCCAATTGTAAGTCGTGGATCCGGGTTGCAGATTTGAATTAGGTTTGCTGACCCTTTAACAGACTTGTTTGGTTTATGCTTTCGACGAAATTAATAGATAACGATTTTTAAAATTTCTTTTACACCACTGCCCGTTGTGAAACTAAATCTCATTTCAGAGGCTGTCTGCTCATCAACATATGCACAGAAACAGCTGTAGCCGCATTTAATTTAACATATTGACGAGTGTTGTAGCCATACGAGAGTCAAACTTTTGAACAGTTGTTATTCTTCTCTCATATTTGCCAAGATTAACTGTATCTGACTACTTACATGATTATGATTTTACGGTCTGTTTTTTTTTTTCTTTCTACACAACAATGTTGATTTGTTGATGAATCTTGTATACTTGGTGTCTTTGTTTTTTTGTAAATTACTATAAACACTGACGTGAAATATAAAAAAAAAAGAATCTATCCTTGATTTTGTCCATGTTTGCATGTAACATGTACTTTAAGGAACCATGAAACAAGTAGGCAGATACGTTAACCTGGAAGATTTCCCCCCAAATCACCCTTGAATTCTCAAGGGGCCATTCCTTATAAGATTCCGATGCTGCATTGAAGTAACAGTAGAAGCAGTTGCTACACGAACCACTGATTCGACCATCATGGTACTGCAGGTGGATCGGTGGTCTAGGTGGTAACGCGCCTTGCCTAGAAAGCAAAAAGTCCGGGTCAGAGTGTGCGGTGGTTCGTACCCCGTTTGGGCCCAAAACTTTTTCTCCATCCATTAGACCCTGAGTGGTGGTCTGGGCGCTAGTCTTTCAGATGAGACGAAAAACCGAGGTCCCGTGTGTTACACATCACTATTTAGCGTACGTAAAAGAACCCACGGCAACAAAGGGGTTGACCCTGGCAAAAGTGTGTAGAAAAAAGCCACTCTGATAGGGGAAACAAATACAGTTGCAGACAGGAAACAGAAAAAAAGGGCAGGCGCTTCACTTGTGGCGACGCGCTCTCCCTGGGGAGAGCAGCCTGAATTTCACGTAGACAAATCTGCTCTGACATAAATTGGTACAAAATACAAAAATGCAAAATGCAGCCTCCTAGATATTGATGGGAGAAATCAAACACTATCCTACTAAGACGGATTTTGATACCTGGCAACCTGTACATTGCACTGTACCTTATCATATAACGTATCATACCGTATTATATTGTAACGTGTGACATTATGTTGCATTGTATAATATTGTATGGTATGGTATGGTACTCTATAACGGATGCTACAGCCGAGTGGTTAAGACCATTTGACATCTAATTCCATGGGTTTATGAAGTTGTGGGTTCGAATCTCTGCAGTGTCTGGTGAATGAAGGATGGGGATTTCATTCTCCTTTTGTTTCCTCTCTCTCTCTCCCCCTACCAATCCCTGTTATATTTGATTGACACAACTTGGGGAATTCTCTTTTCCCCCGCTACAGAGTGGCCTTGTCTGACCACTGGATTAGTTGGTGCCATTGGTTATTGCTAGCGATAATTATGTGGGAATTCTGAAGAAAAAAAACAACAGTGCTCAACATCGCTCTGGCCTTGAGTGAGCCTCTTTTTTGTGTTTTGTGTGTGTGTGTGTGTGTGTGTGTGTGTGTGTGTGTGTGTGTGTGTGTGTGTGTGTGTGTGTGTGTGTGTGTGTGTGTGTGTGTGTGTGTGTGTACAAATTCTGAACAGAACACAGTGTGTGGCCTTGAGTGGAAGCCACTCTCTCGTCAAATCTTCCCTGCGGGTTTACATTATGAATGGTGAGTCTGTGTAGTGCGTGCGTGCGTGCTTGCGTGTGCACGCCCGCGCGCCCGTGTGTGGTGTGTGTGTGTGTGTGTGTGTGTGTGTGTGTGTGTGTGTGTGTGTGTGTGTGTGTGTGTGTGTGTGTGTGTGTGTGTGTGTGTGTGTGTGTGCGTGTCTTCGTTTTAACGTCTATCCACTAACGAGTGATTTTAGACTGGAGAAGGGAAGGAGGTGGGTGATAGAAGTGAATGTAAGTGTGTTTGTTCGTTGAGTTGAATGAATAATACAAAGAAAAAAACATCTGACCATGAGAAAGTCATTGAACTGCACATACAAAAGAAGACAAGGAAAAAACACGAACTTGGGTAAGCTTGCATACGTACATGTGTGTGTGTGTGTGTGTGTGTGTGTGTGTGTGTGTGTGTGTGTGTGTGGTGTGTGGTGTGTGTGTGTGTGTGTGTGTGCGTGTGCGTGTGCGTGTGTGTGTGTATTAGAAATCTGGTTTAGTATAAAAAAAATCCTAACATTATGGCAGAAATATATCACCTAATACATTGTCTAACATAAAGAGGAACAGATGTCAGGTTTTGTTGGGTCCCCTTTCATCTCGGATTTTATTATAATGAGTGGGCTGACAGACAAACAGACAGACTGTCAGACTGACAGACTGACTGACACAGACAGACAGACAGAGACAGACACTCACACAGAGAGAGAGACAGAGACAGAGACAGACAGAGAGACAGAGAGACAGAGACAGAGAGACTCAAGACAAAAAAGGAACTAGTCACAACGTTTTGTAGACAGGGTATACGGTACCGACAGGTGCAACATCGAGAGACTTGACTACCCATCTCTCTTTGGTTCAGCAGTGACTTCAACCAAATAATAACCAGACAGCAGGGACGCTCCATCACGAAATGAATCGCTTAGCACATAACCCCCTTTTCCCGCTAGGAGCCATTAAAGGCAGGTGGGGGTGAGGTTGTCAATTTTGAGATTTTGATGGATGATAGAACTATAGCACTTATTCTACCTTGTAGTGAAATATCAAGGCATAATTTTGTTTCCTTTTGTCTTAAAACGTATTTTCTAAAATAGCCAAGCCCTCAATCTGACCATCTACTAGGATGCTAAACTTGTCAATTTCTCATTTTGTCATTTACTGCAGTCTATCATTTCAATTTGTAATAACTTTTGATACAATTGTTCGATTTTCAACCTGTTTTTTGCATTGTATACCCATTTCATTGCAAACTAACATGTCAATAACTAAAAATTGACCTCTTGTGCAATGCTACTCCTTTTGTGGTGTAGCGTCATATCTGTCTTTCTTTTGTTGTTGTTGGTGGTGGGTTTTTTTTACCTGACAATTACGAAGTGTTTGCCGAGCAGGTAGGATAAGCATAATGCAGACCGGGGGTATTTATCATTGATAAAAGCACTGGGGACGGGATAGCCTAGTGGTCAGAACATTGCGCTCGCAATTTTTTGACGACCCGAGTTCTATTCCCGTTCGAGGGGATTAATTTTCTCTGGAGTTAACATCAGTGCTGACTCCATTCTTCCCCAAAAGCCCTTCGGATGAGACTATAAACCGAGGCCCCCATGTGCGAACGCACGCAGAACATCTTGTACGCACACGTTAACTCCTGTTCCGCTTTTCGTAAGAGTAGGCAGGCCATTGTGTGCCTGGTGGGAACAGTTGACAAGATTTTTTACAAAACTGTATACACACGGGGAATTGATGTAAAAAAAAAAAGAAAAAGAAAAAAAAGAAGCACATGAGTGCTTATTCCATTATCCTCGATATATAAAAGAATAAATAAATAAATAAATAAATAAGAAAAAATAAAATAAATAAGAAAAAAGAGTCAAAAAAAAAGAGAGAGAGAAGAGAAGAGGAAAAAAAGAAAAAAATAGGTTAGAGTCTAGTCCTGTGTGGCAGGCATGACGACAGACAGACAGCACACAGACAGACAGACAGACAGACGACAATGATCCCGTCAGGCTTCATCGACAGAGACAATGGATGGATGGTGTGGTGTGGTGTGGCGTCACATGTCACCATGGCAACCCGTTTGCCTGCTTCTTCTGTCAGTGTGTGTGTGTGTGTGTGTGTGTGTGTGTGTGTGTGTGTGTGTGTGTGTGTGTGTGTGTGTGTGTGTGTGTGTGTGTGTGTGTGTGTGTTTG
>CM060337.1:25968015-25970515 GCA_030674155.1 Stramonita haemastoma
AATGGCCAAAGTCTACGTAAACACTCTGGCTAAATTTGCCAATTATTTACATAAACAAACTGGCCAAATTGCCAATGTCTACATAAGCGCATGTGCCAAAATGACCAAAGTCTTCATAAACACATAAGCCAAATGACCAAATCTACATCAACACATGCACCAAATGGCCAAAGTCTACTTTAAACACACAGGCCAAACCGCCAATGGCTGTGTGAAGACAGTAAGGGGGCGGGTGTGCACCCTGAGGCACCTCACACCACACTGCAGCCTCACTGTTCCCAGACTGATGATGCCTAGCCAGCCAGGCTACTTGAGTCAGGCCTGGAGTTTTTTACCCCACTGCTTTCCTCGTGGACCACCAACAACTTATCATCAGTATCAAGCCTGGTCTGTAGCACTGTCCCATTTACTTATTTTATTTTATTTATTTGTTTATTCTTTTATATCGAGGATAATGGAATAAACGCTCATGTGCTTTTTTAACATCCAGTCCCTGTGTGTAAGCAGTTTTGAAAAATCTTGTCATCTATTCCCACCGGCACACAATGGCCTACTCTTACGAAAAGTGGAACAGGATTTAACGTGTGCGCAAAATGTTCTGCGTGCGTTCGCACACACTGGGCCTCGAATTATGGTCTCATCCGAGTGCAACCCTCTGGAATCTCATTTTAACACAAAAATTCCTTCACTGTCAACTAGGAAATCCCACTGGCATTAAATCTGTTTATATAATGTTATTTTATTCAGACGTTGGCAAACAACTTTTTTTCTGGGTTTCTTTGACAAACATTTCAGAATTTTCAGGGTTGTGCTTCAGCGACGTTTTTGCCTAGTTTAAAGACTCACTTATAAAGGCACCAAGAGCAGAACGAAAACAGCGGCTGTAGCAAACACTAGTAGCAGCAACAACATTGTCAGCAGCAACAACAACAACCACAACAGCAGCATCAACAGCCATTGCTGCAGAAGCAACAAGAAAGTGTCTAGTTCTTGGCAAGCCTGGTTGTAAACCATGTACGTGTTTGCAGATTTTAGCTGATGTGAGAATGAGGCCAAAGAGGGGGACAGGATTGCAACACTAATATTTTTTGTTGTGTGTGTGTGTGTGTATTCTCGGTGTGATGTGGTGGCAGTGTATTGACAAAAAGCTTAGTCATCTGCCCCCCAGCCTCTGCGCATCAATTTATTGATGGTGCGGATCAACATCAACACCCCTTATCATCACTGAGCACCCACGTTATTCTACACTGATGCCATGAACGTTGGATTTTCACCTCCTCGTGTAGTGTAAGTGAGTGTGGTGTAGTGTGGTGTGGTGTGGTGTGGTGTGGTGTGGTGTGGTGTGGTGTGGTGTGGTGTGGTGTGGTGTGGTGTAGTGTAGTGTAGTGTAGTGTAGTGTAGTGTAGTGTAGTGGGGTGTGGTGTGGTGTGGTGTGTGTGTGTGAAGCGCACGCGTGCACGCGCGCACGGTGTGTGTGTGTGTGTTTATGTGTGTGTGTGTGTGGTGTGTGTGTGTGTGTGTGTGTGTGTGTGTGTGTGTGTGTGTGTGTGTGTGTGTGTGTGTGTGTGTGTGTGTGTGTGATTAGGCTTCTGTAAGCTGTAAAGCCTGTTCATGGCCCAAGGTTCCCAGAGGAATCAAAGTCATTATTGTCTGCATAAAACGCCCCAGTAAATTACTTCACTGCCGACAGTAATACATAACACACTGGCCAAATTGCCATCATCTACATAAACATACTGGCCAAATTGCCATAATTTCCATAAACACACTGGCCAAATTGCCATAATTTCCATAAACACACTGGCCAAATTGCCATAATGTCCATAAACACACTGGCCAAATTGCCAATGTCTATATAAACACATTGGCCAAATTGCCAGTATCTACATAAACATACTGGTCAAGCTGCCAATGTCTACATAAACACAATGGCCAAACTGCCAATATCTACATAAACACCCTGGCCAAATTGACATTGTCTACATAAACACCCAGGCCAAACTGACATTGCCTACATTAACACATTGGCCCAAAGCGACCTAGGAATTCCTTTCTATGACTTAATGACAGTCACGCTGAACACATAATTATAATTATAACGCAGTTGACATTAATTAACCAGTGATTGTTTAGAGAAAAAGGCACTTTAATAAAGGGGGATACACAAAAGCTAAAAGCTTGTCTGGGACGAAAGGCCAGGTTGCTTAGGAGAGAGAGAAAGCACTTTTATGTAGTCTTCAGTATGCACATTAAGGAATGATATCAATTATCTCTGAGCTGTACAATTCAGGTAAAGTATGAGAGAGTCAAAATAGAAGCAGAATATGGCACCTCACGTTTCCATCCATTAGAAGAAGAAAAAATCTTCATGGATATAATGACTGTGTTCTCTTTGTAAAATCAGGTCCACTGATATCTTTAGATCTGATTTCGTCAACCTAGCGTCAGTGTTTCGGGAAAACATTTGTTTTATCTTATTTCATTTTATCTTTTTTTGTTT
>CM060337.1:25978015-25983015 GCA_030674155.1 Stramonita haemastoma
CACACACACACACACACACACACACACACACACACACACACACACACACACACACACACACACACACACACACACCAATTCAAAGGGAGCTCACCAATGTCAAAAAACACACCAGTTCAAAGGGAGGTCACTAATGTTGGGGGGAAAAAAAAAAAAAAAAAAAAAAAAAAAAAGCAATTGTACTGCCCACCCAATGCACCATCCCGAAACAAAAGTCCGACTTGACCCATTTTGAACAGCCACCAGACCACTCCCACACACCCCCACACACCACACACACACACACACACACACACAACACACACACACACACACACACTCTTCATCGTGGATACATATCCATACCAGTACAGTATCTCTGCTACAATGGGATATGCCTAAAGAATAAACATAAAAATATGCATTACACCATTTCAGAGAAAAAAAAAAAGAAAGAAAAAAAAGAAAAAAAAAAAATCAACAAAACCCAACCAAACAATAAAAAAAACAAAACCTTTTACAATTTCATTATTTATCAAAGATCAAAACACACACACACACACACGCGCACACACACACACACACACACACACACACACACACACACACACACACACACACACACACACACACACACACACACACACACACACCACCAATTCAAAGGGAGCTCACCAATGTCAAAAAAAAAAAACAACACCAGTTCAAGGGAGCTCACTAATGTTGGGGAAAAAAAAAAAAAAAAAAAAAAAAGTATTGCCCACCCAATGTGCCATCAAAAACAAAAGTCCAACTTGACCCATTAGGCACGCATACACCACCCAGGCACTTGAGGATGTGCCCACACGCGTGTGCCTCCCGCACACACACACACACACACACACACACACACACACACACACACACACACACACACACACACACACACACACACACAAACACACACACACATACACACACCAGTTCAAAGGGAGCTCACTAATGTCAATCACATTGAATTGAACAAGTATGTGTGGTATGCTTTTTTGAATGATGATATACTACTTTTATTTTTAATTGAGATGGGGATTTCATTCCATAGTCTGGTACCAGAATATACAAGAGAGGACTTAAAAAGATCAGTTCTTGGTCGAGGAGTAATAACCACACTTTTATTTCGAACTGTTTTCACTGGAAATTTCTGACAAAGATATCGTGGAGCTAAATTATTCATAATTTTATACATAAATAGGCCTTTATTAAAGCGACACTTTAGACTTAAGGGAAGAATATCCAACTCTTTATAGTCACAAACTTCTAGGGAACTAGTTTTGAGGAGAATTACCTTTAGTGAACGTTTATATACTCTTTCTATTCGTTTTATACAGTTTTTACTGGCCAAGTCCCAGCAAGTAGAGGCATAATCTAGGTCTGGTTTTATATAAGCAGAGAAGAATAGTTTGCGAGTATGCTGATCTAGAAAATGTTTTATTCTGTTAAGTTGAAAAAGTTTCTTAGATATTTTCTTTGAGACATTAAAGATGTGATTAGACCAGGACAAGTTATTATCAATATACAGACCAAGTAATTTAAATGAATTTACCTCTTCCAACACGTTATCAATAATTTTTATACTAGTTAATTTGCTTTTGAAGTTTTGACGCTTTTGCCTCATTGTAACAACCATGAGTTTTGATTTCTGAGGATTGAGAGCCATATGATTGTGTTCTGTCCATGTTGTCAGATTGTCCAAGTCATTTTGTAAAACCGTACTTAAAGACATTAAGTCTGTACCTACAGTATGTATGGTAGTGTCATCTGCAAAAAGTTCACATGTGGAAGAAATATGGAGGGGAAGATCATTAATGTATATAGAAAAGAGGACGGGCCCTAACACAGACCCTTGAGGAACACCATATTTTACGGGCAAGAAAGATGACATTGTTGAGTCTTGATAAACAATTTGTCTCCTGTCATTAAGAAATGAGTTAATAAGTTTAAGTGCATCTGGACATATGCCATACATTCTGAGTTTCCTTATGAGTAGATTGTGTTCAATACAGTCAAATGCTTTAGCAAAATCAACAAATAATGCACCCGTTAATAGATCACTGTTAATATTATAATGCCACTGCTCTATTAGATTGCTAAGTGCTGTATGGCATGAATGGTCTTTCCTAAACCCACTTTGGTTAGGATGAAATAATTCATATTTTGTAAAGTGTAACAAAAAATGTTGTTTTAGATGTTTTTCTAAAGGTTTAGACAATGTAGATAGTATTGAGATAGGTCTATAATTAGAAGGGTCATTAGGATCACCAGATTTGAATATGGGTATTACTTTGGCATCTTTGAACATTTGAGGAAAACACCCTTTTTCAATACAAAGATTGTAAATGTAAGCAAGATGTTCTGAGATTACAGGTGCAGAAATTTTCAAAATTTTGCTATCCAAATTATCTACACCACGAGAGCTTGTTTGCTTCAATAAACATAATTCCTTATACACATCATGCACACCAATAAACCTAAATGTAATTTTTGACTTAATATTTTTAGAACCACAAAATTTCTTTAAAAGGAGTAAATCATTTTGTTCACAGTGGTTAACATTCACAAGTTTTTCTGTTATGGTACAAAAATGATTATTGATATTTTCAGCTGACAGCCCTGTATCTGAAGCATTTGTTATGGATGGTTTACCAGCTAATTGGTTTATGGCTTTCCAGATAGACTTTGAATCTTTTTTGGATGAAATTAGCTCACTAAAATATTTCTTTTTTGCAATTCGTTTCATATGTGTTATTTTATTTCGTTGTTCCTTAAACTTTTCATCTTTTCCTGTTAGTCTTAGTAGTTTGTCACGGATAATTATAGCTTCATTAATCTCATCAGTAAGCCACGGTGGTTTGTCTCTAGCTTTAACACGTTTTACTCTGAGAGGGGCGTGACTATCAAATATTGATATAAAGATGCTATACCAAGTAGCGAGAGCTTTATCTGGGTCAGTAAACTGATATACATATGAAAAATCTGCTTTGCATAGGTCAGACAAAAAATCCTTCTGTATCAAAGTTTCTGTAACTGCGAAAAGAAATACACTTGTGTTTACATCTAGGGATGAGAGGAGAGAGAGAGAGAGAGAGAGAGAGAGAGAGAGAGAGAGAGAGAGAGAGAGAGAGAGAGAGAGAGAGAGAGAGAGAGAGAGAGAGAGAGAGAGAGAGAGAGAGAGAGAGAGAGTTTTATTTCGAGGATAATGGAATAAGCACTCGTGCGTGTTTTACATCAAGTCCCCGTGTGTATGCCGTTTTGTTAGTTTTGTCATCCATTTCCATTGGCACACAATGGCGTACGGTTCAAAAATAGCGGAGCAGGTTTTAACGTGTGTACAAGACAACATGTGCGTGCGTTCGCACAGGGAACCTCGGTTTATAGTCTCATCAGGGCTTTTTTTTTTTTTTTTTTTTTTTTTTGGGGGGGGGGGGAGTGGAAATGAGCATAAGATCCCAAAAGAACTCCCAACAATGCCAGGTACTTATATAATTGGACATTCGTGTTGACCAAAAAGACCAACCATAAATGCCAGGTACTTATATAATTGGACATTTGTGTATACCAAAAAGACCAACCATTCACTCTTCATCACTGCATCTACTATCCATCATTATTGCATCGTTATAAACTGTGTATTGGATGATGGATGCTACAGCCTAGTGGTTAAGACCGTTCGACTTCAATCTCATGGGACCATGAAGTTGTGAGTTTGAATCTCTGTGGCGTGTGGTGAATTTAAGGTTTTTTGGGTTTTTTTTTTTTTTACCATCTTCCAGGTCAATTTAAAGTGCAGACTAGCCCTACCACTGCCTTAATCCCCTTATATATGTATATATGTATATGTATATATATACATATTATAGATAGATACATACATACATAGGTACATAGTGTACATAGATAGCTAGATACATACATACATAGATACATAAATAGATACATACATACATACATACATACATACATACATACATACATACATACATACATACATACATACATACATACATACATACATACATACATACATACATACATACATACATAGATGCAGAAGATCAAAGATGCACGTTAAAGATCCCTGTAATTCATGTCAGCGTTCGGTGCGTTACAAAAACACGAACATAGCCAACATAACTACCCCATCCTCAGAATGCGGCTAGCTACTACCTTCATATCATGGAGGGCAAAAAACAGTAGCATACGCCAAATCTTACCATTGGTGGTGAACCTCGTAACTATAGCCAAGGAACAAAAAATTCAACAACCAAACAAACAAAACCCAAAAAAATATTTTTTAAAAAAAACACTCGAAAAAGAAAAAAAAAACCTCCTATGTATTGGAAGAATGAATCAGCGCATAGTGTACTGATGATAATATTGACAGAAGGCAGTCACAGAAGCAAAAATACCAGGGCTGCTTTCTTGTGCTTCGGGTGTCTAGTTTACCTGTCTGCTAAACTCAGCTGTGCAAAAAGGTAGCAGCGAGAAAAAAAAATATTATAAGAAAGTAAAGATGAAAAAAAAAAACCTGAGCAAGTGAGAAAGAAAGAAAGAAAGAAAGAAAGAAAGAAAGAAAGAAAGAAAGAAAGAAAGAAAGAAAGAAAGAAAGAAAGAAAGAAAGAAAAAGAAAAACAAGCGAAATAAAGAACGACAGGAAAGAGAGAGAAAGAAAAAGAAGAGCAGACAGAAAGAAATGAGGGGGAGTGGGAGGGGGAGTGGGGGGTATTTAAAAACAGAGAAAAAGAATGGAGGGTACAGAATGTACAGACAAAAAAAAAAGAAGATAAACAGAAAGCAAAAAAAAATTTTTTTTTTAAAAAGGAAAGAAAGACATAAAGAAAAAAAAGGAAAAAGAAAGCAAGAAAAAAAGAAAGAATACATAAAGAAGGAAGAAAGAGGAAAGAAAGAAGAAAGAAAGAAAGAAAGAAAGAAAGAAACAAAGAAAGAAAGAAAAAAAGAAAGAAAGAAAGAAAGAAAGAAAAGAA
>CM060337.1:25988015-25993015 GCA_030674155.1 Stramonita haemastoma
TAATGTTTTTTTTGTAACAGACGTGAGTACTAAAGTTAGGTGTAGACTCATATTATTTCCAAAACAGTAAATTTCCAGAATAAAACTTGTGCTTAAGGGAACACTTTTTTCCTCTGGAGTTAACATCAGTGCTGACTCTACTCTACGAAAAGTCCTTCGGATGAGACTATAAACCGAGGTCCCATACGCAAATGTACGCATAGTATCTCGAGCACACGTTAACACTTGTTCCGTTTTTCGGAAGAGTAGGCTACTATAATTATGCCAGAGGGAAAGGATGACCAAATTAATAAAGCTGCATACACACGGGAACTGGGTGTAAAATAAAGCACATGAGTGCTAATTCTATTATCCTCAAAATAAAAGAACACAATAAATAAAATAATATATCAATATTCCTGTGTGCTGTTTTTTTTAATCAAACACTTTGAATTCAATGCCTCATTGTAAGCTTAAAAGATCAAGAGTGTCTCTCATTACAGCAGTCAATAAATGTTAAATTTCTCAAGGTTTAATCACATTTCAAAGCTGGATTGAAAGAAATAATGAAATACAATTGATTTAATATATTTTCAGGAATGACACCAGAGCATATTGTTTCATGCTATAGATCATTTCGTTCCTTCGTTGGTATAGACTACTAAGACAGCTATGTTATAGTGTGTGTGTGTGTGTGCGTGTGTGTGTGTGTGTGTGTGTGTGTGTGTGTGTGTGTGTGTGTGCTTGCGTGCGCGCGCGCACGTGCGTGCGTGCGTGTGTGTATCCCTGTTTGTGTGTGCGTGTGCGTGTGCCATTAAATCAGGGTATTGGTTGTGCTATTGCAGCAAGGAGTTCCAAATATAATCATACAATGAAGTCGCCTCGCGAGAACTTTTGTATTGTCATTTCACTGTTTCCTGTCTGGTGTACTAATTGTATTTTTTTATGCTTACGTGAGTGCACGCGTGGGTTTGTGTGTATGCCTGCATGAGTGCGCCCTTCTGCACGTGTGTATGTTAGCATGTGTGTGTGTGTGTGTGTGTGTGTGTGTGTGTGTGTGTGTGTGTGTGTGTGTGTGTGTGTGTGTGCATGTGTGCTTCTAGATGCCTTAGCGTTGTACTGATAAGATGAGAGAGAGAGACAGAGACAGAGAGACAAACAGACAGACAGACAGAGACAGAGAGACAGAGGGACAGAGAGACAAAGAGAATGCATTAATTGTCGATTCATCTAAACATCTTGCTGACATTTTGTTCCTGTACCATATTGTGAATATTCTTTCCTTTTTTCATTTTTGTGCCATTCATTGTGTAATGACTTTTTTGTTGTGAATATGTTTCTCACGCCCACATCTGCAAGCTCTGGTTGTGTTAAATTTCATGTAGGGAAGGGGGGAGGGGGGGGGGGAAAGGGGGAAGAGTTTCTTGAAATAAAATCTTGAATCTTGAAAAAAAGATCTCATGTCGCAGGTATGAATGACAAAGCTTTCTATAGCAGGGCTGAATAAATGAATGAATGAATTTCTCACAGCCTGAAACAAACCAATAAAATGTCTCTGGCCACCAGAAGGTTTCACTAATCAGGCCCTGAAGCCATGATGGTGTGTTGGTGTAGCCCCCAGTACCAGGCATGGCTGTCCACATACCTCTCCACACCAGCACCAGAGAGGAGGAGGAGGAGGCGTCAGCAGCCCTTAATTAACATGGGAGGACTCTGTGTGTGTGTGTGTTGTGTGTGTGTGTGTGTGTGTGTGTGTGTGTGTGTGTGTGTGTGTGTGTGTGTGTGTGTGTGCGCGTGTGTGTGTGTGTGTGTGCGTGTGTGTGTGTGTGTGTGCATGTGTGTGTGTGCATGTGTGTGTGCGTGCGTGCGTGCTTGCGTGCGTGTGTGCGTGCGTGCGTGCGTGCGTGCGTGCGTGTGTGTGTTTATGTGTGTGTGTGTGTGTGTGTGTGTGTGTGTGTGTGTGTGTGTGTGTGTGTGTGTGTGTGTGTGTGTGTGTCTGCCGTCAGCCAGTCGATGCTCAAGCTCCAGACAATGGCAGGAGCAAAGTTATTCTGGGACACGTGTGTGCTGGTAGTCAATAATCAGTTGACGGTCTAATTAACTAATGCTCCATCAGCAGCAGAACAAAACAACTCACAGGTAGGCGTGCAGTTCATGCTGGTGGGCACAGTACAGTAGTACACTTCCATCACTGATTGCGGCTTAAAGACCAGCCACTGTGAAGGCCATGATTACCTGCAGTCATGACTAAGCTAACAATCCAGTAATGAACAGACCGGTGTATGTAAGACTAAGGTTTTGAGATGCTGAGAGAATGTAGGATTTGATGCTGTTGTGTTATGGTGGTTGTGTGTGTGTGTGTGTTTTTTTTTCATTCCTTGGCCAGAGTTCTAAGGGTAACCACTGATGAGGTTTGTGTATAAGAGCGTTTTTACCTACCATTAAGGCAGCCTTATTCCAACTTTGGGTGATGATGCATAAAACATGACACTCATGTGCATGCAGTTGTTTGTTTTTTTAAACTTTGTCATCCACACCAGCATGAAATTGCCTACTGTTTGACATTGATTAATGATTCAATCATACAGGTTTTGACATTGATCATTGATTCAACCACACAGTGTTTGACATTAGTCATTGATTCAACCACACAGTGTTTGACATTGATCATTGGTTCAACTATACAGTGTTTGACATTAGTCATTGATTCAACCATACAGTGTTTGACATTGATCATTGATTCAACCATACAGTGTTTGACATTAGTCATTGATTCAACTATACAGTGTTTGACATTGATCATTGATTCAACCATACAGTGTTTGACATTGATCATTGATCCAGCGACAAAGTGTTTGATATTGATCACTGGCACCGGTTCAACCAGAGAGTGCTTGACATTCATCATTGGCGTGTGGTCCCAATACGTGCTGTCGAACACTGACCACTCACAGCTGTCAGTTTCCCCCATTTTCACGTGCTCCCAGCTGCTAATTGTTCCATCCCATCCCAGCCCAGCTGGGGCAAGATGGTGGTGCTATTTATGGCAGGAACGGACCCCAATTGGACTAGGTAAAAGGAACGGGTGCACTAAACATAGCACTCCTGACAGAGAGATGTTGGATTTGTGCACTGTGCACTGGCATTGATGCAACCATGGTCTTTGACATTGATCACCATCATTGATCCAACAAAACCATAAGCTCTGAGTGATACCGATCATGGATTAACCCAACCCTTTTTTTAACATTGATAGTAGTGATCCAAACTTACACAGAAGAGTGACATTTTAATATTCAACCCATAACATGTCTGACATTGATTGCTGATCAACCCATTCAGCGTTTTGATCTCGATCATAGTGATTCGAGCTCACACTAAAGATTGATACTGGTTCAACACATGGAATGTCTGACACTGATTATTGACACTGATCCAGCCTGATTATTGACTCTGATCCAGCCTGATTATTGACACTGATCCAGCCTGATTATTGACACTGATCCAGCCTGATTATTGACACTGATTCAGCCTGATTATTGACACTGATCCAGCCGCACAATTGATACTGCACTGATCAAAGCTACACAGAATTTAACATTGATCATTATTATTTTATTTCATGTTTTGGTTTGTTATCAGCCCAACCATGCAGCGTCTGACATTGGTCATTAACTCATTAATCATTAATTTATATATTTATTCTTTATCATTTATGTATGCAGTTTTGTAAATTTTGTCATCTGTTCCCACCGTCACACAATGGCCAACTCTTCCGAAAAAGATTTAACGTGTGCGCAAGATTTTCTGCATGCGTTCCACACACAAGACCTCGGTTTATTGTCCCATACAAAGGACTTTTGATGAGAGTGGAATCTGCACTGATGTGAACTCTAGGGGAAAATATCCCCTTGAATGGCATTCGAACCTGGGTCATCATATTGCAATCGCAATGTTCTAACTACTAGGCTATCCCGACACCCCCACCCTCTCCCCCTACCCCCCACCCCTAATCCAGCCTTATAATCGACTTTGATCAAAGTTAAGGTTCACAGTATTTGACATCGATCATTGTGTCTGTTTGCTGTGGGCCCAATCCTGCAGTGTCTGACGTTGGTCACTGACACCGAAGAAGAAGAAGAATTGCGAATAAGAATTGTGAATAAGAATTGCGAAGAAGAATTGCGAAGAATTGCGCAGAATTGCGAAGAATTGCGAAGAAGAAGAATTGCGAAGAAGAAGAACTGCGAAGAAGAAGAAGAAGAAGAAGAAGAAGAAGAAGAAGAAGAAGAAGAAGAAGAAGAAGAAGAAGAAGAAGAAGAACAAGAACAAGAACAAGAACAAGAACAAGAAACAAGAAACAGAAGAAGAAACAGAAGAAAAAACAGAAGGAGAAGAACAACAACAAAAACAACAAAATGCAGATATTTTGATTAAGGTGTGGGGGGGAGGGGGTTGTTTGTTTGTTTTTGTTTTGTTTTGTTTTTTTCCCCTCTATTAAAAATATATTATGATCTCTAGGCCTATGACTAATTTTGTTGACAGATGATGGTTGGATAATGTACCCAGTACCTATCTTTTTATGTTTTAATGACTACTTTTGTGTGTTTGTTTTTGTTTTAATTACTACTTACTTATTATCGATTTTTCTGGTTTCACTTTTGTTTTTGTTTTCTATTATAATGATCATTTGATTGTTCATTATTAATTTTAGTTCACTGTATTGCACCTTTGTTATTCTATTATTTCTTCTGTCCTTACATCTTGTTTTCTGTTTATTACTGTCTTGTTGTTTTGGCCTTCTTGTTTGGTTTATTACTGTTGTTAGTTGGAGGTGTTCTTAAACTGATGTAATCCCTGATTAGGGTGGGGACTGGATGTAAAATAAAAAAAAGCACATGAGTGCTTATTCATTATCCTCGAAATAAAAGAATTTGATTTGGTATGATATGATATGATATGATATGATATGATATGATATGATATGATATGATTTGATTTGATTTGATTTGATTTGATTT
>CM060337.1:26000515-26015515 GCA_030674155.1 Stramonita haemastoma
TTCTTTTGCGTATAATTATGATTGAAGTCTGGGGCCTACACAGCAACCTTCGCTACATTCACTTTTTATTAAAGTTTCGTGTTGTGGTTCTGTCCTCCTATTCACGCTGGCACGTCAAAACGAACAGTGTTGAAGGGTCTGTTTGAACTACAAGGTTAAAAAAAATGATACGAAGCACTCCTGAAGGGGGACTTGGCCCCCTCACTCACCCCTTCCTTCCTTCCCTACGTTCTATCCCTGAAGCTCTATGGTAACTGGGAGGATCTACAACGTGATACTGCTGCTGGCGCTGGCTTTATTGCAGAATCTGAACTGTCCATTTGAATCCAATCCAGTCTTGATGTTTTATAGCTCCACAGAGTACAGAGGTCATACTGAGGGCTGTCACCTCGTAAAACTTTTTTCAAATCTCAGATGAAAACTGTGCAGCTATGTACGGTTTAATTAATGCACGCAGAGGATGAAAAGAAGGTGTTTGTTCTTTAGTGTGATATTCTTTTCACTGGGACCTAGTAGTGATATTAGAGGAAGGTGTGTGTGTGTGTGTGTGTGTGTGTGTGTGTGTGTGTGTGTGTGTGTGTGTGTGTATGTGTGTGTTTGTGTGTGTGTGTGTGTGTGTCTGTGTATTTGTGTATGTGTGTGTGTTCTCTGATACGTGCACGTGCAAGCTTTGCTCTTTGCATGAGCGTGTGAGCGCGCGTGCGTAAGCAATTTTCTAGTTACTTTTGGACTTTTGCTGGTGACCTTAACGTTCAGGAAATACCTTTATGATCAGCATTGTTGTGGCTGGTCACGTTTAAAAACAACAAGAACAAGTAAAAGAACAACAGCAACAACAACAACAACAACAACAAAAACCTTCCTAGAAAGTGTCGTGGTATTCGTCAGACGCTATCGACCCCATTATAGTAATTATAATTATATTTTCTAATCAAACCAAAGCCAAAGAAGTCAGTCTACTGTTCTGTTTCACCCAGTATTTCAATTTTAAAAGTTGTGTGCTGCTGTCTGATCCATTTGTTTCTTTTGTTCTGCTTAAACAGCCATAATAAACTATATATTATTTTTTGCTTTTTATGTTCTTTTTGCTTGATAAGGGAAACAATTGAAAAACACACACAGAGAGAGATAGAGAGAGACAGACAGAGACAGAGACAGAGAGACAGAGACAGAAAGCCAAAACCAAAAAACCTGTCTTCACAGAAGACACCCCCCCCCCCCCCCCCCCCCACTCCCATCCACCCCCCACCCCCGAAAAAAAACCCCGCAAACCAAACCAAACCAAAATAAAACAACAAACAAAAGAAAAGAAAGACAAAAATGTCCGAGGTTTGAAAAGAGATCGACGCAGGGGGAGGGTGTATACGTGCTATATGTAAATGGCTCCCTTGCGTGCTACAAGCCCTGATTTTTCCGGCAGAACAGAAAGAGGGGGAGGGCAGAGAGAGAGAGAGAGAGAGAGAGAGAGAGAGAGAGAGAGAGAGAGAGAGAGAGAGAGAGAGAGAGAAGAGAGAGAGAGAGAGAGAGAGAAGGAGGAGAGGGGGGGGGGGGGGGCGAGGGCAGGCTTACAAAAGAAGAATAAAGAGACCACAGTCATCTCCCCTTCTATTCTATTCCACCGCCTCCCCCCCTCCTTACACCCCTCCACCCACTCCCTCTCTCTCTAGGTCTAAAAGGGTGAGAAGAAGAAGAAGGTGATGGGGTTGAGTAAGGGGGTTGGAAGGAAAGATGGCGATGCAAAAGAGACACACCACGCGACGTTTATCTATAAGGCCACACTCCAAAGATGATGTCAAAGCGGTATCAGTACTCATTAAAAAAACAACAACAACACAACAACAACAACAAAACCAACCCCAAAACAAACCGTCCACTAACTCACATTAATTTTCGACATTTTCGAATCCAACCTCAATGCATATTATTTTTTATTTCAAGCCCCAAGTTTTGCAAGCCTTACCCCGGCATGCTGTTACAGGCCTCACTCCAAATATGATGTGAAGCGGTACCAGTACTCTTAAAAAAATCCCCTCCCCCCCAACCCCAAAACAAAACAAACCGTACTACTTACTCACATTATTTTCGATACTTTCGATTCCAACCTCAAGGCATATTTTTTTTCCCAACCCTAAGTTCTGCAAGACTTATCCCTGCCTGATGTCTCATGCCACACTCCAAATAATATGATGTCAAGCAGTATCAGTACTCTTAAAAAATCCCCCAAAACCCAAAACAAAACAAACCGTACTACTTACATTAATTTTCGACATTTTCGAATCCAACCTCAAGGCATATTTTTTATATTTCTTTTCCAACCCTAAGTCCTGCAAGCCTTACCCCTGGCCTGCTGTTTCAGGCCACACTCCAAATAATTATGGTGTCAAGTGGTATCAGTACTTTAAAAAAAAAAACAAAAAAAAACAACCCCAAACCCCAAACTAAACAAACCGTCTACTTACTCACATTAATTTTTGACACTTTCGAATACAACCTCAAGGCTTTTTTTTTTTTAATTTCCAACCCTAAGTTCCGCCAGACTTATCTCGGCCTGCTGTTTTATTTTCTGCCGGTCCCCTACCCTTCAACAACACGGAATCTCCATATGATTGCTTATTCCATTATCCTCAATATAAAATAATAAATAAATAAATAAATAAATAAATAAATAAATAAATAAATAAATAATAAATGAACCAATACAAGCATCATGTGGCTTCTGAGAAGAAATTCCAACACAGAAATACAGGAAGATGATAGTTAAAAGAAAAAACAAAACAAAACGCAAAACCACACGGCTGGTGATTCAAACTCTTCTCTTTTCACACACACACAAAAAGACCTCAAACCCAGGAAAACAGACAATCATTAAAAAAAAACCCACCAAAACCCCCCACCTCTTTTAAATACAGGCCCAGATGATACACTTGTATTAAACCAGATCATCTTGCGCACGCAGATAATTTTGCACACACGTTAAATCCTGTTCCGCTCTTCGTAAGAGTAGGCCATCGTGTGCCGGTGGGAACAGATGACAAGGTTTACAAAACTGCATACACACGGGGGCTGGATGTAAAATAAAAACAAAAAAAGCACACGAGTGCTTATTCCATTATCCTCGATATAAAATAAACTAAACTAAAATAAAATAAACTCAGAACGAAATAAACGGTCATAGCAAAAAATCAAACTAATAGTAAAATCGGCCATGAAACATTTCTATGGAGTGCAGCCCTTACGAGTAAGATACACAAGAGAGAGAATCCCTCCCCAGTAGTAAGTAAGAAGGGAGGTAATTACCCACGGAGTCAATGAGAGTGGCGGGACGTGGCCGAAAATGGCAGGGTCAGAGAGTGAGGTCATGAGGGAAGGGGGGGGGGGTGAGGGGGGGTGGGGGGTGGGGGGGGTTGGAGGCGGTTACTTACGTCACCTTTGCCAGCTAGGGCCATTGATGCTTCACTCAGCCGCTGCTAGTGATAAGAACAGACATGTAGAAATGGTTGGTTCTGCATGCCCCCAGCCTCCACAGAGTGAATGAATAGAAGGAATGAAGGAATGAATGGATGAATACTGGGGTTTCACTTGGTTTCAGGCCAAAACTTCCACTGGGTAAAAGCTTGCCAGTTCCATCCTTCTGACGACACCCCCTCCTACTACTTGTCTTGCTCTTATCTCTAGACTAATATAAGGATACTCAGTTGCCTTACTATAGCCTACTGGGCATGGAGTGGAGTAGAGGGGCAGCAGAATGGCTTCGTGGTTAGGCCTAGCCTATAGCCTAGGGGGGTGTTTGAGCTCAGTCAGGACTTGACGGGTAATAAGAGGATTGTAGGCCGACAAGTTTTCTGTTGGTTTTTTTTTTTTCTTTTTTTACGTTTTTCTTTGTTGTTGTTTTATTTTGTTTGTTTGTTGTTGTTGGTGGTTTGGGTTTGTCTTTGTTTTTGTTTTGTTTTGTTTGTGTGTTGTTGTTTTTGGGTGTTTTTTTTTGTTTTGGGGGGGGGGGTTGTTTGTTGTTGTTTTTTGAGGGGTTTTGTTTTGATTTCTTTTTTTTTTCTTTTTTTTGTTGTTGTTGGGTGGTATTTTCAAAGAACCCACAAAAACCCCACAAACACTTTTGGTGTTGGTATTCTATGTCACCTACCCATAGCTCCCCCCCTCTCTGTCTGTCTGTCTGTCTGTCTCTGTCTCTCTCTATGTCTCTCTGTCTCTTTCTCTGTCTGTCTGTCTGTCTGTCTGTCTGTCTGTCTGTCTGTCTGTCTGTCTGTCTGTCTGTCTCTCTCTCTCTCTCTCTCTCTCTCTCTCTCTCCTCTCTCTCTCTCTCTCTCTCTCTCTCTCTCTCTCTCCCTTTCTTTCTTTCTCTCTCCCCGCACCCACCCCCTTCTCTTTTTATCTCTGTTTCTCTCTCTTTCTGTCTGCCTATCTCTCTGTGTCTGTGTGTCTGTCTGTCTGTCTGTCTGTCTGTGTGTGTGTGTGTGTGTGTGTGTGTGTGTGTGTGTGTGTGTGTGTGTGTGTCTGTCTGTCTGTCTGTCTGTCTGTTTGTATGTCTCCTCTCTCTCTCTCTCTCTCTCTCTCTCTCTCTCTCTCTCTCTCTCTCTCTCTCTCTCTCTCTCTCTCTCTTCTCTCTCAGAACCTCCGGGGGAGCAGTAAATGTGGTCTGTAGAGACCAAAAAAAAAAGACTGATTAAGAATTCATATCTCTTCCCTTTTGTTTTCCCCTAGCCTTTCGTTCCATTGTTTGCCTACCCCCCCCCCCCCACCCCCATCCCTACCCCTTTGTGTACCTCATTCTCCTCCTTATGCATGATGCAACAAGTTATAAAGGGTGAAAATATCTGAACAGAACGAACACACACACTACACACACACACATACACAAACAGAGCACGCACGGACGCACACACACACACACACACACACACACACACACACACACACCACACACGCACGCACGCACGTACGCACGCACACACTATGTACAGACACAGAAACACAAATACTGACAGACAGAGAGACTGACAGAAACAGATAGACAGACGCACGCACACACGCACTTAAAAACCCCTAACGAAAACAACAACAAAAAACAACCAACCAACCAATCAACCAAATAAAAACAAACAAAAAACACAAGACAAACAAAATAGCGCATGATCGCACACAAGTAACAAGACATACATTAACAAATACACAGCTGAAAAACGAGCGGAAGTCAAACCATATACAGAAAGTTCAAAACGGAAGCAAACAGCATTGTTAACATAGGCATTAGCAGGGCTGCATAGCACTGGAATTAGCACAATCACGGTAATCGGACCCTTGAAGAACCACAGAGCTAGAGAGGAGCCGGGTAACATAGCCAACACCATCCTGGAATCACAGACAGGGGAGAGGAGAGAGAGAGAGAGAGAGAGAGAGAGAGAGAGAGAGAGAGAGAGAGAGAGAGAGAGAGAGAGAGAAGAGAGAGAGAGAGAGACAGACAGACAGACAGACAGACAGACAGACAGACAGACAGACAGACAAGACAGAGACAGAGACAGACAGAGAGACAGAGAGACAGAGAGAGACAGAGAGAGAGGGAGACAGAGAGACAGAGACAGAGAGACAGAGAGAGAGACACAGAGAGAGACACAGAGAGAGAGAGACAGAGACAGAGAGAGACAGAGAGAGACAGAGAGAGAGAGAGAGAAAAGAGAGAGAGAGAGAGAGAGAGAGAGAGAGAGAGAGAGAGAGAGAGAGAGAGAGAGAGAGAGAGAGAGAGAGAGAGAGAGAGTCTGTGGACAGAAAGCTGAAACCAGAGGAAGGAAGAAGACAGATTTTCATCCCACTGTCGCTAGTACTACGGAAGCTTCATGAAGAAATTGAACCCTCAGATCCGGAAAGACGAAGAAGACGAAAAAACAGGAAGAGGACCAAGCGAGAGTCAAACGGAGGGTATTAAAAGTCAAGGTCAACATTTGTCGGTCACGGAAAAGAGGTCAAGGTGAACTGATTTGGTGGTTCCTGACCCAAAAAAAGGAGACTCTTGCACTCAGTGGATGGTAAAAATGCTGACTGAAATGTCTGATTCCTGTCTCTCTTGCTGGGTGAACTGTATCCAAACATAGCACAAGCAGACTCTAGAATCAAGTTGGACTTCTTGAAAATTCTGTTAAATTAATCCCCAAACAACAATCTGTTTCCAATCTTACAGTATAGAAGGCCAGTTCTATAACAAAATGTAAAAATCGACTCCCCTAAAAAGGGATTCTTTCAACAAACATGGTGGATCAATAACCACAACAACACTGTGACTACACTCCCTCACCAATGAGATGGATCAATAATCACTTCTTCATTCTCATTCTTCATCCCTCCACCACTTTCTTGCTGCAGTATTTAAAAAAAAAATCACCTTTTTATGATATATCAGTTTACTTCCGTTGTTTCCATCGTTGCTGTCGTCTGAAGAAGCTCCACGCAATGCCACCAGAGTTGATGCACCATCTTTCTCTGTCTCTGCTGAGTTCTACCATCTCCTGTAGCCCTCCCAACCACTGACCTCAGTGATATTGGCAGTGTAGGATATAGCTGGTCTGCCGCTTTTCCGAATTCCTTCTACCAGAAACCTTGCCTTGGACACTTTACACAGGGCAACAGACAACCGGCCTCCTACCAGACACTAGTAAGGACAAGAACAAACCAGAAATTTCAGGAGCTTTCTGGAAAATTCCAGAATCTCCTTAGAGCAGCATTAAACATCCCAGAAACTTCAGAATCTCTCTAGGTTACACAAACATTGCAGAAACTTCCAGATCTTCCCAGAGTACATTTTCAGAAACTTCAGGAATCTATCAAGAAGGCACTGTTCAAGCAGGAAGAAAAGAGGCAGACCAAGGAAGAGATGGGAGGACAACATCAGGCAAGAGATGGAGCAGAGAGATAGAATGAATAGAAGATAGATAGAGAGATAGGAGAGACAGAGAGATAGAGATGATAGAAGATAGATAGATAGATAGATAGATAGATAGATAGATAGATAGATAGATAGATAGATAGATAGATAATGATAGATAGATAGATAGTAGATAGATAGAAACAGACAGACAGACAGACAGACAGACAGACAGACAGACAGACAGACAGATATAATTGCACAGTTTTATGTCTGAGCTGAACAAAAACAAACAAAAGGGTGACAGCAGACCCGATATATTATGGCCTCAGTGGCCAGTGGGGCTACAAACCACTTGGCTAAGTGCGTCCAACTGACCATGAAGATGTGATGTGAACAATTCGGTGACTGCATTGACCTTGCTGTAACAGCCACAGGTCACACACAGGCTGTTTAGTTAGTGGTATGCTGTAACGTACCTTCACAGCCCTTTTGCGGGTGAATTCCTCGGCTCCTGTTTCCCTATCTAATCAGGGCATGCAGCTTCAAATAGGTGGTGGTTATGTTCTCTGTTTGGTGTGGGGTTGTGTGTGTGTGTGTGTGTGTGTGTGTGTGTGTGTGTGTGTGTGTGCTGGTGGTTGTGTGTGTGTGTGGTGAGGTGTGTGTGTGTGTGTGTGTGTGTGTGTGAGAGAGAGAGAGAGAGAGAGAGAGAGAGAGAGAGAGAGAGAGAGAAGACAACAGAGAAGACAGAAGAAGACAGACAGAGACAAAAGACAGACAGACAGAGAGAGACAGAGGAGAGAGAGAGAGACAGAGACAGAAGACAGAGACAAGACAGAGACAGAGACAGACAGAGACAGAGTAAGACTGAGAGAGAGAGAGGGGAGAGAGGGAGGGAGAGGAAGAAGAGACAGACAGACAAGACATAGACAGAACAGAACTGAGAGACAGAGAGTGAGTGAGAGAGAGGAGAGTGAGAGAGAGAAGAAGAGAAGACAGAGAAGACAGAGACAGAACAGAGAGAGAGAGAGAGAAGAGAGAGAGAGAGAGAGAAGAGAGAGAGAGAGAGAGAGAAAGAGAGGAGGGGGAGTGAAAGCAGACAGGCAGACGAGACAAGAAAGAAAGGATAGAGGCAGACAGACAGACAGACAGACGACGGACAGACAGACAGACACGGACAGACAGAACAGACAGACGACAGAATTAGATGAAAAACACACACCACACCACAGGTATAGAGCACAGACAAACACAGAGAGACTTTACAGAGCCCATTCCACCCACCCACACACAAAAAAATCTCCATGCATTCAAAAACTTCTTCGCAAACTTTTCCCCAGTGCTTATCTGAAGTAAAAATTGTCCACATGGACGATTAAGTTTGAGGACAGCCTCAGACGACCCCAGCGAATGTTGTTATTACTGATTGAATTGTACTGCGTTGTATGTACTGAATTGTATTGCACACAGCTAGTATTGCATTGCACTACACAACATTGCAAGCGCTGCCTCCCTTTTTTTTCATTGGAAAAAATTTCCAGCAATTCGTTTAATTTGTTTCGCCATGAGCTCTTTCTCTCTCTGTCTCTGTCTGTCTGTGTATCTCTGTCTCTCTCTGTGTGTTCTCTCTCTCTCTGTGTCTCTCTCTGTGTCTCTTCTGAGTGTGTGTTGTGTGTTGTGTTGTGTGTTGTTTGTGTGTGTGTGTGTGTGTGTGTGTGTGTGTGTGTTGTCTGTCTGTCTGTCTGTCTGTCTGTCTGTCTGTCTGTCTGTCTGTTGTGTGCTGTCTCTGTATCTGTGTGTCTGTCTGTCTGTGTGTCTGTGTGTCTGTTGTCTGTCTCTGTCTCTGTCTCTCTCTCTCTCGTCTCTGTCTCTGTCTCTCTCTCTCTCTCTCTCTCTCTCTCTCTCTCTCTCTCTCTCTCTCTCTCTCTTCTCTCTCTCTTCCCCCCAAACATTTTTCCCAAGGACCCCCCCCCCTAAAAAAAAAACAACAAAAGAAACAAACACCAATGTCATGGAATTTTAGTTTATTTCTTTCCTGTTCGCTCTAAATGGATATATAATTTTCAATTTATCGTCTCTTCAGAAAGGCTAGTTCCCAGACCACACAACTCATAAGCTAATAGATAAGAAGGGTGTAGAAAGGTGGGGAAGGGGGGGTAAGGAGTGCGGCGAAGGGTGGGGGTGGGGGTGGGGGGGTCGCGAGCAGGATTCCAAATCCACGACCATTCCGACTCGACTGGGCATTCAAAGACGGCTGGCTGGGTTACAATACCATCAGACCACCCCATCTCCTCCGGGAGAAGAAAAAAAGTGAACAGTGGGCAAGGGGATTAGATTGGGAGGTAGGAGAAAAAGAGTCTGGGTAGAGAGGAGAGAGACTGTGTGTGGAGATTGGGGTGGGTTCTCTGTCTCTTCTGTCTCTGTCTCTGTTCTCTGTCTGTCTGTCTGTCTCTGTTGTCTGTCGTGTGTGTCTCTCCCTCTCCCCCTCTGTCTGTCTGTCTTCTGTCTTCTGTCTGTCTCTGTCTCTGTCTTGTCTTGTCTTCTCTGTCCTCTGTCTCTCTGTCTGTGTCTGTCCTCTCTCTCTCTCTCTCTCTCTTCTCTCTCTCTCCTCTCTCTCTTCTCTTTCTCTCTTCTTCTCTTCTCTCTCTTCTGTGTTGTGTGGTGTGTGTGTTGTTTGGTTTGTTGTTCTGTGTCTGTGTCTGTGTCTGTTCTGGTTCTCTCTTCTGTGTGTCTGTGTGTGTGTGTCTTCTGTCTCTCTCTCTCTCTGGGTCTGTGTTGTGTGTGGTGTTGTTGTGGTGTTGTGTGTTCTGTCTGTCTGTCTGTCTGTCTGTCTGTCTGTCTCTCTCTTCTGTCTCTCTCTGTCTCTCTCTCTCTTCTCTCTCCCTCCCTCCATCCCCCCCCTCTCTCTCTCTCTCTCTCTCTCTCCCTCTCCCCCACCCCACCCCTAATCTCTCCCTGTCAGGAGCTGCTGTCTGGACCCTGAGGAGGCAGGGACAGAGGAGAGAGAATCTTTCTTTGCCTCAGGCGTCAGTCAGTCAGTCAGTCAGTCAGTCGTCAGTCGTGGGCAGGCAGGCAGGCTCAGTCAGTCGGTCAGTCAGTCAGTCAGTCAGGTCAGTCGTCAGTCAGTCAGGCAGGCAGGCAGGCAGGCAGTCAGTCAGTCGGTCAGTCGGTCACTTAGTCAGTCAGAAGGTCGGTCGGTCAGTCAGTCTGTCTGTCTGTCTGTCTGTCTGTCGTGTTAGTCAGTCAGTCAGTCAGCAGTCAGTCAGTCAGTTTACTTTTATTTTTCATTCATTCATTCTTTTATATTTATTTATTCTTTTATATATCGAGGATAACGGAATAAGCACTCATGTGCTTTTTTACATCCAGTCCCCGTGTGTATGCAGTTTTTGTAAATCATGTCATCTGTTCCCACCGGTACACGATGGCCTACTCTTACGAAAACACAGTCGATCAGTCGGTCAGTTGGTCAGTCGGTCAGTCAGTCAGTCGGTCGGTCGGTCAGTCAATCAGTCAGTCGGTCGTCGGTCAGTCATTCAGTCAGTCAGTCAGTCAGTCAGTCAGTCAGTCGGTCAGTCGGTCAGTCATTCAGTCAGTCAGTCAGTCAGTCAGTCAGTCAGTCGATCAGTCGGTCGGTCGGTCGGTCGGTCGGTCGGTCAGTTTTAAAAAAAAATCTTTATCTTATTCTTTTATATTGAGGATAATGGGATAAGCACTCTTGTGCTTTTTTACATTTCAGTCCCCGTGTGTATGCGTGTGTATGCAGTTTTGTAAGTGTCATCTGTTCCCACCGTCGGTCAGTCAGTCAGTCAGTCGGTCAGTCAGTCAGCTCCAGTCGGTCAGTCAGTCAGTCAGTCACATAACAGGACATGTGCAGACAGGGCCTAGGGACTTGTCACTACACTTCACTGCACTCTCCTGGGAGTCTGTGAGAGCTGGGTGTGGTGTGGTGGTGTGGGGTAGTGGGGTAGTGGGGTGTGGGTAGGGTGGGTTGGGGTGGGGTGGGGTGGGGTGGTGTGTGGGTGGGGTGGGGTGTGTGGTGTGGTTGGGGTGTGGGTGTGGGGTGGGGGTGTGGTGTGGTGGTGTGGGTGGTGTGGTGTGGGGTGGTGGTGTGTGGTGTGGTGTGTGTGTGGTGTGGTGTGGTGTTGTGGTGTGTGTGGGTGTGTGTGTGTGGTGTGCAGTGCTGTGTTGTGTGATGTGATGTGGTGCGGTGTGGTGTGGTGTGTGTGTGTGGTGATAAGTGGAGATATGAAGACAGACAGACAGACAGACATGACATACAGACAGATATAGCTGTCTGTAAGTAAAGTGACAGTGCAAAGCATGTAGTTTTGTCACATGGAGAATGGGGAAAAAAAGAACAGTACTCTCTAGTGCTATTGCCCCTCCCAACCCCCACACTCACGCATGCACGCACGTCACACACACACAACAATAACACACACACACAACACACACACACACACACACACACACACACACACACACACACACACACACACACATTGGCTTCATCTTTGAAATCATGTTAGTTAATTAATGTTGGTGTTATGGTTTTTTTGGGGGGGTTGGGGGGGGTGCTTGTTGTTGTGGTTTTTACTTTGCTATTGCTTTTGTTTTTCTTTCTTTAGATAGATGGCTGATGAAAAAAAAGGAAATCAATGGTTATTCAATGTACCATCTGAAATAAAAATTGATTTGTTTGATTTGACACCACACACAAGTTTCTCCTCTCTTCACCTTCCCACACTCCTCTCCAAAAAAAAAATCTTGCTTGAAAACGCCTTCTTGCACTAGCCACAGAACAAGCACAGTAGCCCCTGGGTGAAGAAAATCCCATTTTCCTTGTTGAATTCAACAACCACATAGTTTCTCGCAGTGTAAAGTAAATTTCTTCAACTCTTTTAAAGGATACGCAGTACTTCGAGCACACGTTTTGCGCTTAGGTTATCGAATTATGGAGCAAACAGGGTGAGAAAGGGGATCATCTTAAACTTTTTTTCGAAAATTGTGTTACTGTGTTTTGCCACAGAGGCGCGGTTCTGAATGATGGGTATAGATCTAGATTCAGTTTCTTCTTTGTTGTTCTTGTTGTTCTTGTTCTTCTCTCTCTCCTCTTCCTTCTTCTTTTCTTCTTCCTCTTCTTTCTTCTTCTTCTTCTTCTTCTTCTTCTTCTTCTTCTTCTTCTTCTCTTCCTCTTCTTCTTTTCTTGCTTGTTTTCTTTACCTTGGCGTTAGATGAAGACTACTACGGACTTAGAATGTGCCCCCCCCCCCCCCCCCTCCCCTTTTTTTGTTTGTTTCGTTTTTCTTTCCTTCTATAGTTTTTTTTTTCTTTCTAAAGCTTTCCCAAGCTAAGGTTAAACAGCATTGAAAGATGGGTGACCGTTTGCGCGCCTTGGCTTCAGTAAAGTCCCCAAGTTTAGTCAAGAGTCAATGGGTACCTGCCCTCTTTAGAGTCCGGGAAGGTAAAAACTGCGAGGGGAGAGGAGATGGGTGCCACCCTCAAAATGCTGGCCCCCTAGAGAAGCTGAGGTCTCTGACGCCTCGCTTCCCTACGACCACACAGGTTATGGGAACACCTTTACCCCCTTTTAAAAAAAAAAAGTTTTAGCTTGTGTGTTCCCTTACATGAACTGTATGTTCTTTATTCTGCATTTTCTGTGCTCTCTCTCTCTCTCTCTCTCTCTCTCTCTCTCTCTCTCTCTCTCTCTCTCTCTCTCTCTCTCTCTAAGTGCTAGTGCAGATCAGAGATAGGCTGAACAATTTTGGATGTGGGTAGTCACTTGGTGTTGATGAAGCTACTGTACTGACGTGTTTTTTTTCTTTTTTTTTTCTTTTTTTTTTTTTTTTTTTTTTTTTTTTACATCATCGCTTTTTACGTCACCAACACAGTTGACGGAGCCTGAATGGGCTAGCTGGTGGCCAAGCCAAAATGCACTTGTCTACATGGCTTTGATGTTAAATGGACTATAAATCATGTCGTTACCATTCTCTCTCTCTCTCTTCTCTCTTCCTCTCCTCTCCTCTCTCTCTCTCTCTCTCTCTCTCTCTCTCTTCTCTCTCTCCTCTCCACGCACGCACGCACGCACAAACACACACACACTAAAACACACTCACACCACACACACTAACAACACACAACACACACACTAACACACACACACACACACACACTAACACACACACACACACACTAACACACACACACACACACAGTCCCTCCGATGAGACTGAGAACCAAGGTCCCCTGTGCAAACGCACGCAGGACATCTTGCGCATATGTTTAAAAAGTAGACCATTGTGTGCTGGTGGGAACGCATGACAAAACTGATGCATATGTGAACTGGATTTAAAAAAAAAAAAAACACAGCACATGACTGGTTATTTATTATACTCGAAAACATAAATTTTATAAGGAATAAAACAAAGAAATGAAATAGATAAACCTCTGTCTGTCTGTCTCTGTTTTGTCTGTCTGTATATATGTCTGTCTCTCTTTCTCTTACTGTCTGTCTCTGTCTGTCTGTCTCTGTCTCTGTCTGTCTGTCTTCTGCTGTCTGTCTGTCTTCTGTCTGTCTGTCTGTCTGTCTGTCTGTCTGTCTGTCTGTCTGTCTGTCTGTCTGTCTGTCTGTCTTCTGTCTGTCTGTCTGTCTGTCTGTCTGTCTGTCTGTCTGTCTTCTGTCTGTCTCTCTCTCTCTCCTCTCTCTCTCTCTCTCTCTCTCTCTCTCTCTCCTCTCTCTCTCTCTCTCTCTCTCTCTCTCTCTCTCTCCTCTCCCCGCAGGTGGGGATGTGTACAAATTGCTGTCGTGGGCAAAATGACTCACATTAGACGGACAGACCAATTTTCACATCCCCCCTTCCCTCCCCACCACCATGCCCTTTCTATTTCCTCCCCCAAGATACCCCATGATGCCCCTCCACCCACCCACCACCCACCCTCCTTCCCAACCCCCACCCTCTCTTCTAGACCATTCTCTCCCCCCCCCCCTTCCCTCTCGTCTCCCCTCATTACCCTGCCCTGTTCATTATTACACGGAAAGCGACCTTGATAAATTGCTGCAAAAACAGCCATGAATTTTCAACTTGACACCACTTTTCTCCGCCCACCCCCCCACCCCTGTCATCTTCCTCCTCCCCCACTCTTTCCCTTAACATTCCCTCCTCCCTCCCTCCTCCCTCCCTTCCTTACCTCCCCTACCC
Source organism: Stramonita haemastoma (assembly GCA_030674155.1). Classification (NCBI taxonomy): domain Eukaryota; kingdom Metazoa; phylum Mollusca; class Gastropoda; order Neogastropoda; family Muricidae; genus Stramonita; species Stramonita haemastoma. Next base: position 26,014,586 of record CM060337.1, read on the forward strand.
ACCCCCCATCCTGTTCCCTTAGCAGCATAACAACTTTTAAAAACAGGCAGAAGTCTCCCTTGTTGCCATAGAAACAGCATTAGTAAGACTGCCAGAAAAGTACAGACAGAGAGAGGACAAGAGATTTAGAGCTGCTCGGTTGATGTGATTATAGTTATGGTGACGAGTGTGAACTGACAGACACTGGGTGTCTGATTTGCAGTACATTTTTGTGGACGAGTGTAAGAAGGCCTGCTGCCATCCATAGCCCAAGGGAAAAGAAAATTAATCAATCTAAAAAGAAGTAGTAGTATTTTCTTCCCCATGCCCAAGATGGATGTGCTGTGTCTGACTTGTCAGGCGCTTAACGGCAGCGCAACGCATTAACGTTCATTATCGTGACAGAAACTTAAAGTTGCTGTCTGAGCCTTCGACGCACGACGACGACGACGACGACGACGACGACGAAGAAGAAGAAGAAGAAGAAGAAGAAGAAGAAGAAGAAGAAGAAGAAGAAGAAGAAGAAGAAGAAGAAGAAGAAGAAGAAGAAGAAGAAGAACAAGAAAAAATACAAGAACAAGAAGAAGAAGATTTGCGAAGAGGAATTGGAGAAGAATTGCGAAGAAGAATTGCGAAGAATTGCGAAGAAGAAGAAGAAGAAGAAGAAGAAGAAGAAGAAGAAGAAGAAGAAGAAGAAGAAAGAAGGAAGAAGAATGAAGAAGAAGAAGGAAGAATTGCGAAGAAGAAGAATTGCGAAGAAGAAGAATTGCGAAAGAAGAAGAAAGAAGAAGAAGAAGAAGAAGAAGAAGAAGAAGAAGAAGAAGAAGAAGAAGAAAAGAAGAAGAAAGAAGAAGAAGAAGAAGAAGAAGAAGAATTGCGAAGAAGAAGAAGAAGAATTGCGAAGAAGAAGAAGAAGAAGAAGAAGAAGAAGAAGAAGAAGAAGAAGAAGAA
>CM060337.1:26020515-26025515 GCA_030674155.1 Stramonita haemastoma
ACTTGTGTTATGTCGTGTTGTAATGTATTGTGTTGAGTTGTGTTGGGTCACGTTGTAATGTTATTGTGTTGAGTTGCGTTGTGTGGTCAGTTGTAATGTATTGTGTTGAGTGTGTTGGTCAGTTGTAATGTATTGTGTTGAGTTTGCTGTCATGTTGTAATGTATGTGTTGAGTTTTGTGGGTCATGTAGTAATGTATTGTGTTGAGTTGTGCTGGGTCATGTTGTAATGTATTGTGTTGAGTTGTGTTGTGTCATGTTGTAATGTATTGTGTTGAGTGTGTGGTCAGTAGTAATGTATTGTGTGAGTTGTGTTGGTCATGTAGTAATGTATTGTGTTGAGTTGTGTTGTGTCATGTTGTAATGTATTGTGTTGAGTTGTGTTGGTCATGTTGTAATGTATGTGTTGAGTTGTTTGTGTCATGTGTAATGTATTTGTGAGTTGTGTTGGGTCATGTTGTAATGTATTTGTTGAGTTGTGCTGGTCATGTGTAATGTATAGTTGAGATGTGTTGTGTCGTATTATGTCGTGTTGTAACGTACTGTTAGTTGTGTGGTAAATGAATATCCTTTAAGTAAAAAGACGTCAACCGGAATACCTATCATCAACAACAACCATTATCATCAACAACAACACACAATACCATACCAACACACATGCACACGCACGAGGTACGCATGCAAACACACACACACACACACACATAGCACACACATACACATACACACAACGCACGCACGCACGCACGCACGCACGACGCGCAGAGCCAGCCAGCCAGACAGACAGACAGACACGCACGTGCGCACGCACGCATACACACACACACACGCACATACACACACAGAGGTATGCCCCCCATCTTCCCCTTCCACCCCCACCCCCCATCACACACACACACACACACGCACGCACGCACGCACGCACGCACGCACGCACGCACGCACGCACACCACACACACACACACACACACACACACACACACACCACGGGGGAATGTTTCCATCAGGCATTTAAAAGCACCGGTGCGATTCTCACACCGTGTAACAGATGGACTACGACAACAATAACTCCATTAATGATATACCTTCCTCGTGTGTTGTGTGTGTGTGTGTGTGTGTGTGTGGTGTGTGTGTGTGTGTGTGTGTGTGTGTGTGTGTGTGTGTGTGTGTGTGTGTGTGTGTGTGTGTGTGTGTGTGTGTGTTGGTGTGTGTGTCGTGTGTGTGTATTGTGTGCGTGTTGTGTGTGTGTATGTGTGTGTGTGTGATGGTGTGTGTATGTATGTGTGTATGTGTGTATGTGTGTGTATGTGTGTGTGTGTTGTGGAGGGGGGGGTGTGGTGTGTGTGAGTGTGTGTTTGTTGTGGTGTGTGTGTATGTGTGTGTGCATGTGTGTGTATGTGTGTATGTGTGTGTATGTGTGTGTATGTGTGTTGTGGGTGTGTGTGTGTGCGTGTGCGTGCATGCGTGCGTGTGTGTGTGTGTGACGGGGGTGTGTGCCGCGTTGTAGTGTGTGCGTGTGTGTGTGTGTGTGTGTGTGTTTGTGCGTGCGTGCGTGTGTGTGTGTGTGTGTGCACGCGCGTTGTAGTGTGTGTGTGTGTTCATGCGCGCACACGCGCACACGCGCACACGCTCGTGCGAGTGTGTCCTTGAAAACATGTAGTGTGACAACGGAGGGCGATATCTAAATGAACATTTTAATTAACTTTATTATGTTACACTATACTTCTCTTGTTATGATGAAGCTGATGATACGAGTCTAGTTTTAGATACACCAACGGGATTACAACAGTTCCGAGACTGTTTGCTATTGCATTGAAATAAGTGTGTGTGTTGTGTGTGGTGTGTGTGTGTGTGTGTGTGTGTGTGTGTGTGTGTGTGTGTGTGTGTGTGTGTGTGTGTGTGTGTATGTGTGTATGTGTGTATGTGTGTATGTGTGTATGTGTGTATGTTGTATGTGTGTGTATGTGTGTTAACACAAAAATAAGAATAATATCGTTATTATCTATTTATAATATCCTTCTTATTTAATAGCACAAGACTAAATAAGCAAAATAATTTCTCTTTTTCATGGCAGAGAAAAGGAAGATGTTGTTACTTACTGAATTGTTTCTAAATATCTAGGAATTGAGTCCAATCCACTGGGATCTTTCAATAAATGTAAGAAATGTACATTTCAAAAACGCATCAATCGCCATGTTCAGATGGAAAGAAATGACTAGAACAAAGAATTTACCTATCCATGTTAAAAAGGTAAAAGGTAAAGGTGTCCCATAACCCAGCTGGTCGTAGGGAGAGAGGCCTCAAAACCTCAGCTTCTCTAGGGGCCAGCATGTTGAGGGCGGTGTCCATCTCCTCTCCCTTGCTGAGTTACCTTCCCTGACCCTAAACGAGTGCAGGTACCCATTTACAGGTGGGTGAACTAGGGGACTATAGTGAAGCCAAGGTGCGAAAACGGTCATCCATCCACTTGGTAACCATGCTCAATGCTGCTTAACCTTTCCTGGTGGAAAGGGAGTGCTTTGACCACTGAGCTGTCCCGTCCCCTATTCATGTTAACTTAGATCTATCGGACACACAAGTTGTTACGGTATTACTGATATGGTTGCGAAATATTGGGGTGTGAGAATTTAAACATCATTGATAGATTCCACTTAAAAAATATGAACTTTTTTTTTTTACTAGAAAGGGGTGTATTTGACTTATATAATTATATAATATATAATACATATATTATTTATGGGTAAACAGGTATAATTATTCATTGTCCATAAATGTCTGTTGACGGATGATTCAATTTTATGGGTAAATTAATGCAATTTTCAGCTAACAGACTATCAAAGCCAGTTCTGTTTTATGTAATCACACAATTTACATATCACACACACACACACACACACACACACACACACACACACACACACACACACACACACACACACACACACACACACACATCATACACACACACTCCCATTCCCCCTACACACACACACACACACACACACACACACACACACACACACACACACACACACACACACACACACACACACACACACACACACACACACACACACACACACACACACCACACACACATACATCATAATTCTGCAACACACACAAAACACAACATAATCAACACATAACAACAAAAAACACTACAAACACTAAAACATGCAATCATTTTACGCATCACCACACCAAAAAAAAAGCCTGGACTTATAAATTCTCCTCATTGCACATCCCAGAAAAATCTGTATTGGCTTTACTCACATCGGCCAATCTGTGGCACATTCCTCTGTTGAATTCTCTCCTGAAGAGAGAGAGCAGGAGAAGACAAAGAAAGGAGGAGAAGGATTAGAAGTAGGAGAAGGGGGAGGAGAAGAAGGAGGAGAAGGAGAAGGAAAAGAAAAAGGCGGAGGAGGAGGAGGAGAGGAGAGAGGAGGAGGAGGAGGAGGAGGAGGAGGAGGAGGAGGAGGAGGAGGAAGAGGAGGAAGAGGAGGAGAGGAGGAGGAGGAGGAGGAGGAGGAGGAGGAGGAGAGAGAAGAAGAAGAAGAAGAAGAAGAAGAAGAAGAAGAAGAAGAAGAAGAAGAAGAAGAAGAAGAAGAAGAAGAAGAAGAAGAAGGAGAGGAGGAGGAGGGAGGAGAAGGAGGAGGAGGAGGAGGAGGAGGAGGAGGAGGAGGGAGGAGGCGGAAGAGGAGGAGGATGGAAAAGAATTCATTGCTGCTAATGATGGCTTTCACGGCTATAATGCCCGTGTGTGTGTGTGTGTGTGTGTGTGTGTGTGTGTGTGTGTGTGTGTGTGTGTGTGTGTGTGTGTGTGTGTGTGTGTGTGTGTGTGTGTGTGTGTGTGTGGTGCGTGTGTGTGGTGAAGTCAAAGTCAAGTCAAGTCAAGTCAAGTCAAATCAACTTTTTATTTCTAGGTGGTACATTGAATAAACATTGATTCGCTTTTCTTCATCAAGCCATCTATGTATGGAAAAAACAAGAAAAAAAACATTTCACCAGCATTATTTAACTAACATGATTTCAACAGCCCTAAAAATAAAATATGCCTATAGATAAAACACACAAACAACAACTAAACCCCCCCCCCCCCCCCCAAAGAACCCTTAACAATAACAAAAAATCCTCAAGTCACACACACATACACATACACAGACACGCGCGCGCATGGCTCGCCTAAACGAGCACGTATGCACGTACGTGCATGCATACATATAAGTTTAACAACTGATAAAGTGTCAAACAAACAAATTATATCAGTTACAATATCACCAATACCATTATTTTAGACTGAAAAAACATTCATAAAATGTCAATCAAACAAATTATATCAGGTTACAATATTTCCATACTTTAGTTCGTACTTTATATATATACAAAAGTGTATGTGTGTGTGTGTGTGTGTGTGTGGTGTGTGTGTGTGTGTGTGTGTGTGTGTGTGTGTGTGTGTGTGTGTGTGTGTGTGTGTGTGTGTGTGTGTGTTGTGTGTTGTTGTGACTTTGTGTGACTCTGTGTGTGTGTGTGTGTGTGTGTGTGTGTGTGGTGTGGTGGTGTGTGTTAGAGAGATAAAGACAGACAGACAGACAGAAAGAGACAGAGAGATTGCGGGTGACATAAGGATGGGTTTGGGTTTTTGTTTTGAGAAGTGGGTTTATTATTTTGTATTTATTCCTTCATTTATTTATACCTATTTATAATTTATCTATCTATTTATTCATAAATACAAATATATAGATATATTCGTTTATTTATTTATTTTTATTTATTTATTTATTTATTTCGCCCTTTCCTGACAGGTTGGTCTGAGGGTGTGATGGAGGTCATCAGTTGGGTGTTGTGCTGTGTTGTGCTGTGCTGTGCTGTGTGGCTATGGCGCAATAAAGCACCATCTTTTAGATTTATCACTTCTATTTTAGACCATTCCCTGTTGTTTTTTTCTCTCGTTTGTTCTTTGAAGCTAGCTGCATCCATCGGATGTTTGTTTATTCTGTA
>CM060337.1:26038015-26040515 GCA_030674155.1 Stramonita haemastoma
GTGTTGTTGTTTTTGGTGGGGGGTGGGGGGCTTTAGGGGTGGGGGGGGTTGTTTGGTTTATTTTTCTTTTAAATTGGTGATTTGTTTTGAACGTGTGAAGCGTAGTGTGCACTAAACACAGAAAATAAAGATCACGTTATAGGTGTTTTAAAGTGTGTAATGATTTCAGATAGAGAGAGAGAGAGGAGAGAGAGAGAGAGAGAGTGTGTGTGTGTGTGTGTGTGTGGTTGTGTGTGTGTGTGTGTGTGTGTGTGTGTGTGTGTTGTGTGTGTGGTGTATGTGTGTGTGGCGTGGTATGTGTGTGTGTGTGTGTGTGTGTGTGGTGTATGTGTGTATGTGTATGCGTGTGTATTGTGTATGTGTGATTTTGTATGTGTTGTGTACTACATGCATATACCCGTAAGCAAAAAGGAATTAGAGAGATAGAAGAGAGAGAGAGAGAGAGAGAGAGAGAGAGAGAGAGGAGAGAGAGAGAGAGTGAGGGAGAGGAGAGAGAGAGGGGAGAGAGAGAGAGAGAGAGAGAGAGGAGAGAGAGGAGAGAGAGAGAACGAAGATAGTGAAAGAACATACAGAGAGACAGAGAGAGAGACAGAGACAGAGACAGAGAGACAGAGACAGAGAGAGAACAAACAAAGATAGACAGAGAAAAAACATACACAGAGACAAACAGGCAGCAAGACATACTTTTTGAGAAATAGACAGACAGAGACAAATACAGACAGAGACAGACAGTGCAGTAGTGACACAGAGACAGAGAGACACGGAAAAGTAAACGTAGAGAAGAGGCTTGGACACACGTCTGGAGTGGACCTGTACCGTGTGTACAAGACTGGCACTTCATGTATCTGACCCTGGTCAAAGGAACGTCAAATCTGCGATGGTCAGCCATCTTTTTCAGAGGAATCAACCGTTCCAGATCCTACAATCTCGCAATCTGACGACCCGGGTTCGATTCCCATTCGGGGGGAATTTTTCTCCTGGAGTTAACAACACATCAGTGCTGACTCCACCTCCCCCCCCCCCCCCACCCAAAAGTCTTTCGGATGAGACTGTAAACCAAGGCCCCGTGTGTGCCTCGCACGCAGAATATCTTGCGCACACGTTAAATGATGTTCCGCTCTTCGTAACAGTATGCCATTGTGTGCCGGTGGGAACAGATGAGAAGATTTACAAAACGGCATATACACGGGAACTGGATGTAAAAAAAAAAAGCACATGAGTGCTTCTTCCATTATCCTTGATATAAAAGATTTTTTTTTAAAACACTATCTTACACTATCGGGAACTCTGACCTCTTGAAACGATTTCATTGGTACATCAGCCTTAAGCCTTAAGGGGGATCGGTGGTCTAGTGGTTAAAGCGCCTGCCTAGAAAGCGAAAGGTCCTGGTCGGAGTGTGCGGTGGTTCAAATCCCGTTTGAGCCTAAAAATTTACCCCCATCCATTAGACCATGAGTGGTGGTCTGGGTGTTAGTCATTCGGATAAGACTATAAACCGAGGTCCCGTGTGCTACACATCATTATTTAGCGCACGTAAAAGAACCCACGGCAAGATGGTTATCCCTGGTAAAATTCTGTAGAAAAAAAGCCACTCTGATAGGAAAACAAATACAGTTGAAGACATGGAAAAAATGGGTGTCGCTGCACTTGTGGCAACGCGCTCTCACTGGGAAGAGTAGCCCGAATTTCAAACAGAGAAATCTGCTGTGACATAAACTGGTATATATATATATATATATTATATATATATATATATATATATATATATATATATATATATATATATATATATATATATACCGTAAAATCCCTAGCATACGCCGACCCCCCTGTGCACTGATTTAGGGCAAAATTGGGGGGTGGGCGTTTGCTAGGGATAGACCCCTTTGCACAAAATTTTTGTGCTCAACCGTGTAATTGAGTGAATACAAACCCCGAAAGCATGTAAGTTAGGTCGTGTGAGTATAAGTGAAGGAAAATAGAAAAAAAAAAGGGATTTTGAGGCAAAGAAGGCCAACGAGTTCCATTGCTTTCCGTTGTATGTCCTTGTTTAGCAATACCTTGCATTCAGATCTTTCATCTTCCAGATAATGCAGCACACCTTGGTCGACATGTTCAGATCTAAATGCTGGTCCTTTTGACAGTTTCCGTTTTTGTTTGTCTTTTTCCGTACTGCTGTTCAAGTCTATCTCTGTTTTCACTCCATTCCCTGATCCTCTTCCTATCCACAGAAAATTCACGGCACACTCCGAAACATTCCAACCTGCTTCGTTATCCAGATACTGGAGGGCTTCCAATTTGGAAGATACAGTGTAAGACTGTCGCTTCGGCATTTTGCAAAAAATGGCACAGAGAGATTAAAGAACCAACTTCCGGCCATCAGGAAGCGTTGTCAAAGGACTTTTAGAACAGTGCACAAAATCCTAGTGAAAGTGAGCATAGTCTCTTTGAAAAAAAGCAGGGTGGTCGTTTGCTAGGTAGTTACCCCTGTGCACAACTT
>CM060337.1:26043015-26050515 GCA_030674155.1 Stramonita haemastoma
AGAGGAGAGAGAGAGAGAGAGAGAGAGAGAGAAGAGAGAGAGAGAGAGAGAGAGATGGAGGGAGAGAGAGGACTGGGAGCCTGTAGTGTCGCGACCACCACCACCCCACCCCCTCCCCTGACATCTGACACCGGTGTGTGTGGTGGCTTTGGAAGTCATGAAAATAGTAGATTGGTGTTGGGGGAGAGAGAGAAGAGAGAGAGAGGAGAGAGAGAGAGAGAGAGAGAGAGAGAGAGAGGAGAGAGAGAGAGAGAGAGAGAGAGAAAGAGGAGAGAGAAGAGAAGAGAGAGAAGAGAGAGTCCTGTGTGGGATGGGAGAGAACAGACAGACAATGCATGACATTATATAATTGCTGGACTCCGAGATCCAGATTTGTTTCCTACTTTTCACCTTTTAATCATTAACATAAAATTATATGGCTATTCTTCTAGGAACACCTGAGCCCCACTCTACAGATTATCAAGTGTCCACACAGTTATGTCAGAACACACACACTGAAAGACATCTTTCTGCTTTGACAAAATACTCCGACAGCAACTAACAGTTATCTGTCACATGAGCAAAAATGCATTGCGCTGCCGTTAAGCGCCTGGCAAGTCAGGCCCAGCGCATCCAACTTCGGCGTGATGGGAGAGAATGTTATCTTGTAAATCTTCCTAGATAAAAGGCAGGAGAATGGACCAAGAAAGGCAGAAAATAGACAAGAAGGAGGTGACATGCGAAGATAAAAGGAACACAGACAGGAAGAGAGGGATAGAAAAGTGGAAATTTCTCGCACAGAGTTTCCAGAATGAGGGAGATGCTATTTATACTGAAAGAGCGCCTCCCCCCCCCCCCCCCCCCCCCCCCCCCCCCCCCCCACCGGCATCCCCTTGGGGGAAAGATAGCCAATGAGATGTTTAACTCACTGAAAGTCTAGACAACAAAAAGTTACCGACACACTGGTAAAGTGAAGATTTGATGGATGGATGTACGGCACATACATAATAATCCTTTTCCATAACAATCTGTACACTGATAATAGGGCCCACCCAGTCTGTAAGACTGGAAATTCCCCCAACAAATATTATCAATGTCTCATTGATCACAAAAAAAACCAGTGAATAACAAAAAAAATACGCGCACGCGCGCACCCCTCCCCCCCCCCCCCCCACACGCACACACACCACACCACACACACACACACACACACACACACACTACCACACACACACACACCCGATATGTAATCATTTTCTATCACAACACATGAGCGCTTATTCCATTATCTTCAATATAAAAGAATAAATAAAAGAATAAATGAATAGATAAATGAATAAATAAATAAATAAATGTATAAAACAGTTTCATGATTCCACATGACACTCATGTAAGTTGGCATCTCATGGCCCAAAGGTCATACCCTGTAGTCTTTACGATCTCAGGCGGGCCATCCATGACCTGATGACCAGGGCAAAGGTCAGACAGAGACAGGTGGACAGGGGCGAGTGAGTGAATGTTCCACTTTTCGTAAGAGTAGGCCATCCCACTGAGTGGGATAGCCTAATGGTCAGAACACTGCGCTCGCAAGTTGACGACCCGGGTTCTGGAGTTAACATCAGTGCTGACTCCACTCTCCCCAAAAGTCCTTCGGATGAGACTACAAACCGAGGCCCGTGTGCGAACGCACGCAGAACATCTTGCGCACACGTTAAATCCTGTTCCGCCTTTTGCAAGAGTAGGCCATCGTGTGCCGGTGGGAACAGATGGCATTTACAAAATTGCATACACACTGGGGACTGGATGTAAAAAAAAAAAGCATATGAGTGCTTAGTCCATTATCCTCGATATAAAAGAATGAATAAATATATAGATAAATAAATAAGTAAATGAATAAATAAATAAATAAAATAATAAAATAATCAAAAGCTCCACAACAACAGTTATCAATATCATGCTGTTGCAGTCCAAGTTCCGCGCCTGGAAATTCCAAACTACATTTAAAAAAAACCATATATTCTACGAGTGAAAAACAAAATATAGTATAGTATATATATATATATAATATATATATATATAATATATATATATATATATATATATATATATATATATATAATATATATATACAGAGACGGATGGATGGATGGATGGATGGATAGATAACGTACAGTACGATACGTACAGTACATACATACATACATACATACATACATACATACATACATACATACATACATACATACATACATACATACATACATACATACATACATACATACATACATACATACATACATACATACATACATACATACATACATACATACATTCTATGAGTGAAAAAAACCACCAAACAGAAGAAAGGGAATCTATCACCTATCACGAGTTCTGGCGCCTACAGAGGAGGGGAGGGGGGAGGGGGGGAACATTTGATTCCCAAATGTATTGTATTGTCTGTCATTCTGTGAACTGCCTCGTGAGTCTGATGACTCATCCACTCGCACATGAGGCAGGAGGGTTTGGCTCAGCAGTCCTACACTGACCGATTGTTGTTCAGGGTCAATATATATATATATATTTTTATTCTTTTACATCGAGGATGATGAAATAAGCAGTCATGTGGGTTTTTTTACATCCAGTCCCGTGTGTATGCAGTTTTGTAAGTCTTGTCATCTGTTCCCACCGGCACACGATGGCTTACTCTTAAGAAAAGTGGAACTAGAGTTTTTGGGAGGCTTCTGAAAAAATACAATAACAGGGAATGTAAGCTTGCTCAGCAATACATGCAAAAGCAATGCAATAGCGCCTGCTTGTGTGAGTACAAGAGCGCGCGCGCCACACACACACACATACATACACGCACACCTCCCCTCACTGCTTTACCTTCCCTGACCCTAAAGAGGGCAGGTATGTGGCCAAGGGGTCAAGGCCATCACACCTGTTAGCACACTGGGAAATCACCTGGGAGTGCAAGAGAAGCCACCCCACCCCATTCATGCTCCTCCCAGTGAACCGACAAGCTTTAGTTGGCAGGCTGAGCGACCCCATTCTTCTGGTATGCTAAGAAGACGTTGGGAGACCCCATTATCTCGTAGATTAAGAAGACACATCTGCTTGAAATTGTCGTGCTTGCTACTAAGTACAAACAGAAAAAAAAAAATGTAAGGACTTAAATCAACATCAAAGAGAGGTTAAATTTCAGAGCTGGAACCCCCTTGAAAAATACCACTAAAGATTTCAAACAGTTCCACACTCACTGCAGACTCCATGGCTTCATAGATAAGACAGAAAACAAGTAAGAAGTAAGAACAGAAGAGAGTAAGAAGAAGTAAGAACACAACAAGTTTTCAACAACAACAACAACTACAACAACAACAAAATAACCTTGATGATGTTGGCTCCCCAAAAAGAGCTTCAGCGTGGAATTTCCCACAACAAAACATATATTTGATCGACTTATCAGAGAAAGAAAACAACTAGGTAAAGAAATAACAACCCCTCGCCCCTAATAAAAAAAAACAAAAAAAACCCACCAACCCCACTGAAAAATGAACACCTACTAAATCTACAAAACATGGGAGTGTGTGTCTGTCTACGCGTTTTCAATAGGTTCACAAATAATAAACATCCCCTACCTCGTTGTGGGCTCAACATGTTATGCGTGGAAATCCCCCCAAGGATAAAAAAAAAGAAAAAAAAAGTAATGCTTTAAATCAGTCAGATAACAACAAACGCAAAAAAAACCCCATGATATCGCTGTTATGACTTCTGGCGCCGAAGAGACAGTAATCGATTCCACGATTGTAACGTGATCTCTGAAATTCCCTCCTCCCCCCCCCCCCCCCCCCCCCCCCCCCCCACCCACCAGTTTATGAAGACACATTATAGCCCGCAAAACACAGGACGATTTAGCTTTGCCAGTTTCCACTGACTTGATTCTCAAGGCCAGTTAGCTGTTTAGATCAAAAACACAATTCTCAAAGGCTCCAGAGGGAAAAAACAAAAACAACTACCACGAAAGTGAAAACTAAACATGTTTTGTCGATGATGTATGCAAACGCCGCACACGAGCTATAGAGCCATACACGAGCACACGCGTGAGCACACGCATTTTAGGCACACACAGACACACACACACATACACAGACAGATAGAATAGACAGACAGACAGACAGACAGACATACAGAAAGACAGACGGACACACACACACACACACACACACACACACACACACACACACACACACACACACACACACACACACACACACAAACGCGCGCACACAAGCGCAGGCGCGCACGCACACACACACACACACACACACACACAACGCACGCACACAAGCGCGGGCGCGCACACACACTCACACACACACACACACGCACCACACAAGCACACACACACGCTCACACACTCTCTCTCTGTCTCGTCTCTCTGTCTCTCTGTCTCTCTCTGTCTGTCTGTCTCTGTCTGTCTGTCTGTCTGTCTGTCTCTGTCTGTCTGTCTGTCTGTCTGTCTCTGTCTCCTGTCTGTCTGTCTGTCTGTCTGTCTGTCTGTCTGTCTGTCTGTCGTCTGTCTCTCTCTCTCTCTCTCTCTCTCTCTCTCTCTCTCTCTCTTCTCTCTCTCTCTCTCTCTCTTCTCTCTCTCTCTCTCTCTCTCTCCTCTCTCAAAGGGCCTATTAGTTTCATACCCACAATATTCAATCACGTTGTTTACCATCCATCAATAGAGATGTTTAATTCGTTGCAAACACACTCTGATCCTCTCTCTCTCTCTCTCTCTCTCTCTCTCTCTCTCCTCTCTCTCTCTCTCTCTCTCTCTCTCTCTCTCTCTCTCTCTCCCTCTCCCTCTCCCTCTCTCTCTCTGTGAGGATCAGAGGGACGCTCTAACAAACCGTAGGTAAAGAGTTTTTATGAAGCTAACTGGATTTGCAAGCCTCAAATTTGAACGCAATGGCTTCCTAATTCTATCACGAGTAGAGTTAAAAACAGAGAAGAGAGAAGAAAACCCGACACGCGCATGTACACACACACGCACGCACGTACACATACATACATACACACACACAAAAAAACACACACACGCGCGTGCGCGGCACGCACGCACACACACACACAAATACAAATAACAACAGAAACATCAATAGTCTCAGTACCTCGCAACCCGAACTGCTGGCCAATGACAAACATACCCGTTGTGTTGGTTAGAAATTGCCCATAGCACTGGTTAGAAATTGCCCATAGCACTGGTTAGAAATTGCCTATAGCTCTGGTTAGTAATTAGCCCTAGCACTGGTAAGAAAATTTCCATATCACTAGTAAGAAAATGCCGAAAGCGCTGGTTAGAAATTGCCCATAGCGCTGGTTAGAATTCGCCCATAGCGCTGGTTAGAAATTGCCATAGCGCTGGTTGCAAATTGCCAACACTATTAGTGCCCACGTGGTTGGAAATTGCCCATAGCACTGATTAGAAATTGCCCATAGCCTGGTTTGAAATTGCCCATAGCGCTGGGTAGAAATCGCTCATAACACTGGTTAGAAATTGCCCATAGCACTAGTTAGAAATTGCCCATAGCACTGGTTATAAAATGCCCAAAGCGCTGGTTAGAAATTGCCCATAGTGCTAGTTAGAAATTGCCCATAGCCCTGGTTAAAAATTGCCCACAGCATCAGTTAGTAGCATACATTAGTTAGAATTACCCATAGAGGCATATAATGATTAGTAATTACCCATAGCATTGGTTAGTAATTACCCATAGCATGCCCATAGCCTGGTCAATCATTTCCCATAGCACTGGTTAGTCACTTGAACTTCAAGACGTAGACACATCCCCCTCCTCGCCCCCCGCCCCACCCCCACCCATCCCTCCTCTGCAACTCTCCCTCCTCTCTGACGAGCGAAACAAAGAGCAAATCTCCTGAGATTTTTGTCACTACTGGTTAGACCCTATGTGTCGTTTGAACAGATAACCTTCCCCAAAACAATCACTGGTATTCACTTTAAATCCAATGCGAGGAAGATTTGTATTTGCATTTTGTATGTTGAAAATGATGTATATGTGAAAAGAGTCACAATTCCAACAGGAGGGATGGTGATGGGGGGGGGGGGGAGTCTTTTTCTTTTCTTTTTTTCGGGAAGCAGGAAGATTTAGTTCCACCATGACGACAGAAGCTATGGCCGAGTGGTTAAGACCATTTGCTTTCAATCCTGTGGGTCTGTGAAGTCCTGGGTTCGAATCTCGGTCAACAGCACCTTGATGAATTAAGGATAGTGATTTTTTTTAATGACCTTCCAGGTCAACATCAAGTGCAGACTTTCAGTTCCTATTGTTGTTGTTGTTCCCCAGTTAGCACTCTGGGGGTCACCCAGAATGTGCCCTCTGACTCACTCATCTCACTGGGAATCACTGTGAGACTTGAAATTGCAAAATGAATGAGAAGTTTGCGTGTATGACTATTTTCAATACCTCGCCTTATAGGAAGCCATACTCCGACTTCAGAGGATTTTTTCTCTTGTAAAGGAGAGTGAAGGTTGTTCTGTTAAGAGCTTGTCATGGCTGAAGGCAATCTCAACACAAACATTTTACAACATAACAACATTTTGGTGCAGGCCTTGGCGATGAGCTGACATCAATAACTGACACAGTTTTGGCCTGGGCAGAGTTCCTTATTAATTTCGTTTATATCCACGTGCAGAAGATGAAGTATTTGCGCGTTAAAGCTCCTGTAAATTACTGTCAAGTGTTCTGTGAAGCTTCGGAAGGAAACACGAGCGTACCCGGCATAGCAGCATGTACAATAAAATGAGCTGCTCGCTCGTTCCTCTATCACCCTTTCCCTTCCACCCTTTTTTCCAGCCCCCCCCCCCAACCCCCCCCCCCCACCCCTCCCTCTCTCTCCTTTCACAAAACGACCACAGGAGAAAAAAAAAAGAAAGAAGCAAGGCTGTTAACTCTACATGTCACTTCTGATCATCCATGACCCCCTACACCCCCTTCCCCCCCCCTTTTTCACCTGCCTATACAAAAAGATCCCATGAATTCCTTTTCTATGCCCTCCCCATCCCCTCCTTCTAGCATGTTCAAAGGTCTCTTGATGGAACCAAAGGGGAAGGGGAGGGGAGTGGTGGGGAGAGGGGGTAAAGAGGGTGTGGTGGAAGTGGGGGGTGGGTGGGGGTGGGGGGAGTAGTGGGAGGTTCTAAAAGTTGCGCAATTCCATCTTTGGGTTGTTCCAACTTTTGCGCCAAGACTGTGTGGCAAACCAAAACCACTTGACCTTGTCTGACCCAGAGCGTTGTGCTGCATTTAGTGGAGAAAGATGTGTGTGTATCGTGTGTGTAGTGTGTGTAGAGTGTGTGTGTGTGTGTGTGTGTGTGTGTGTGTGTGTGTGTGTGTGTGTGTGTGTGTGTGTGTGTGTGTGTGTGTGTGTGTGTGTGTGTAGTGTGTGTTTGGGGTGTGTGTGTAGTGTGTGTGTGTGTTTTGTACTGTATAAGATCCAGTCTGTTGTGTATCGTTGTTT
>CM060337.1:26055515-26063812 GCA_030674155.1 Stramonita haemastoma
CATCATATTTACATCATAAATACATACCTATGTCATGATCTAGGTCAAAGTATGATAAGGGAGAAGGGGGGAGGAGAGGGGGGTGTAAGCCTAGAGGTGTAGTAGAGCAATCGATTTTAGCATCAACTACTTCTGTCGTGTTTAGACACCATCCCTGGGGAAAAATCGGGGAGTTGGAGTCCCCAGGGCGGCTCGGGGTGTATAATATGGCAACGTTCTGGTGGCTTCTGCGGACGGTACTGGAACCATTCGTATCGGTCATTGCCTTTTCAATGAGTCATTCCAGTGGCGTGGAGAGGGGGAGGGGGTCTGCTGCATGGGTAACAGCTTGCCCTCCATACTTACTTACCCAGGCTTTGCGCTCTAAAGACCAGAGCGCAACTCCGTAGTCTTCCAAGACTGATGGGTGCCTACTACTACTACTTACTACTACTACTAACTTACTACTATACTACTACTACTACTACTACTACTACTACTACTACTACTACTACCGTCTTGGTCTCTCACTCGTTCCCATGCTTTGTGTCTTGAAGTTCAGTCTTGGTGATGGGGTAACGTAGCTAGTAAAGAATGACCTACAGTGTAGTTGTGGCCAGTGTGGTTCGGAGAAGCTGGAGTGTTGTACTGCTAGTGGTGGTGGTGGTGGTGGTGGTGGTGGTGGTGGTGGTGGTGGTGGTGGTGGTGGTGGTTCGTAGTATAGTAGTAGTAGTAGTAGTAGTAGTAGTAGTAGTAGTAGTAGTAGTAGTAGTAGTAGTAGTAGTAGTAGTAGTAGTAGTAGATGGTAATCAATCATTTTTTCCTAGTGAATAATAAATAAAGATGTTAACCAATCATTTCTCCCCAGTGAATAATAAATAAAGATGTTAACCAATCATTTTTTCCTAGTGAATAATAAATAAAGATAATAACCAGTCATTTCTTCCAAGTGAATAATAGTAAATGGAGATGTTAACCAATCACCTAGCTTCACACCACATTATCTCTTCCTTAATGAATAATGAATGAAGCTATTAACCAATCATCTAGCTTTTAACACATGGCATTTCCTGTTTACTGAATAATGCATAGAGATATTAACCAATCATCTGCCTTTATACACTCTCTCGCCATTGCATGGTAAATAGACGAAGATATAAACTAATCACCAATTTATACGTGTTAATGTTCGTGGTAGAGTGACACGAGAGGCTGTCAGCCTGTTCTGACTGAATGTATTAAAAATACTCTCTTCCTACTGACATTGAATATATATGTTTAAAAAACAATCCACTGACCACAATTAAAGAAAACAGCAACAACAAAAAACGACTGGACCAACCTAGACTTAGTAACATTCAGTATTTTGTGGATTGGATTTTTTTTTAGTCACAAACTTAATTCAGGAAGGATTACAGTTATCTATATATTTTAGTACAGTCATATCATACTTATACAACTGTGTGTAGGGGGGCGGGGCGGGGCGTCAGAGACCTCAGTTTCTCTAGGGGCCAGCATATTGAGGGTGGCGCCCATCTCCTCTCCCTGGCTGCTTTACCTTCCCTGACCTGTTTAAGAGGGCAGGTACCCATTTACAGCTGGGGGAACTGGGGGGAACTGTATTGAAGCCAGGGAGCGCAAATGGTCACCCATCCACTTGGTAACCGCACTCGATGCTGCTAAACTTTGGCTGGGGGAAAGCGAGCGCTCTAATCGCTGAACTATCCCTTCCCTTTTATTCTAGTTGGACTCAAAATTCAATTTGGCCAAATATGGGTAGCAAGCTTAGAATTCTATGTTGGTGAACCTTTCAACTTTCAGCTAGTGTTTTGAAGGGGCCTATAAAATTAGATTCGTTTCCTGTAGTAATGTAGGGTGGAACGCCCAGATTATGATTACATAATATTAATAAACAATCATGATCACAAAGCTACTAAAAAAAATAAAAAAAAGAATTATGATCATATGATTACAAAAAGAAATGATCACACAATTACAAAAAAAAAATGGTGATCACATAATTACTAAAAATTATGATCACACAATTACAAAAAGAAATATGATCCCATAATTACAAAAAAATTATGATCACATAATAACTAAACAGTATGATCACATAATTACTAAAGACAGAGAGATTCCATTTTTCGAGGTGAAAAGGAGGGGGGGGGAGGGCAAGGGGGGGTGGGGGAGAGGACGCACGCTTGCAAAAACAGGGCCAACTGGCTAACACACATACACACATATATGTATACATAATACATACATACATAATACATAATTACATAACACATACATACATACATACATACATACATACCCTACATACATACATACATACATACATACATACATACATACTATACATACATACGTACACACATACACACATACACACATACACACACACATGTACACATACCCACACACACACACATACATACATACATACATACACAACACATACAACACACACACACCACACACACACATACATCAACTACAACTACACATACATACATACATACAACATACACACACACACACACACAACACACACACACACACACACACACACACACACACACACACACACACACACACACACACACACACACACCACATACATTCATACTCGAAAGTACAAACAAATGATGAAACAGATATGCAAACAAAATAAACAGAAGAAAAAGCAAATAACATGGACACAGAAAAACCCCGACAAACACAAAAGTAACAAAAGAATGAGAGAAGAAATATCAAAAAGAAGGATTCACAGAATAAAAAAGAGCGACAAAGAGAAGAGCCTGGGGAGTTAGAGTGAAAAAATCAGGCAGAACCAATTGTCAGATTACCTTGAGTACAAACAAAGACAGGAAGGAAGTGAGGGGGAAAATGAAGGAAGGAAGGAAGGAAAAGGAAGAGGAAAAAAGGAAGGAAGAAAGGAAGAGGAAAAAGGAAGGAAGAAAGAAGAGGAAAAAAGGAAGGAAGAAAGGAAGAGGGAAAAGGAAGCGGGGGAAAGGAAGGAAGAAAGGAACAGGGGAAAAAGGAAGGAAGAGAGAAAGAGAATAAAAGGAAGAAAGAAAGGAAGAGGGAAAAGGGAAGGAAGGGGAGGAAGATGGGAAAAAGGAAGGAAGAAAGGAAGAGGGAAAAAGGAAGGAAGAAAGGAAGAGAAAAAAGGAAGGAAGAAAGGAAGAGGAAAAAAGGAAGGAAGAAAGGAAGAGGGAGAAAAAGGAAGGAAGAAAGGAGAGGAAAAAGAGAGGAAAGGAAGGAAGAAAGGAACATGGGAAAAAAGGAAAAGAAGAGGAAAGGATAAAAGGAAGGAAGAAAGGAAGAGTGGAAGAAAAGGAAGGAAGAAAGGAAAAGGAAAAAGGAAGGAAGAAGGAAGAGGAAAAAGGAAGGAAGAAAAAGAAAAGGAAAGGAAAAAGGAAAGGGAAAAAGACGAAAGAAGGAAGAAAGGAAGAGGAAAGAAGAGGGAAGGAAAAAGGAAGAAGAAAGGAGAGAAAAGGAAGGGAAAAAAAGGAAGGAAAGAAGAAGAGAGAAAGGAAGAAGGGAAAAGAAGGAAGAAAGAAGAAAAAAAGGAAGGGAAAAAGGGAAAGGAAGAAGAGGAAAAGTTTCTGTCTCTTTCTCGTTCTTTTTTTCATTTTCACACACAGCACACGACACACACTACACACACACACACACCCACTACACACATACACTACCACACACCCAACACATCACACATACACACACACTACACACCACCCACCACACACACACACACACACCCACAAACACACACACACACACACCCACCACACACAACACACCCCACCCACCCACACACAAAGCAGATCAAGGGCCCAAAAAGGCCCGGGGGCACATGCCAGACGATTTTGCGTAAGGCACAACCCACCCCCTCCCCCCCCCCTATCCCCACCCCCCCCACAATTCCTAACCCCCCCCCCACCCCACCCACTCCCACCACCACACCCCCCCCCCTTCAGGCCCCAAGCCAATTTCCGGGGAAAAGGAATTTAAAAAAAATGTCTTTATATCAGGTGAAACTTCTCGCCATTTTAAAATCGACACTCTCTTTAGATCTGGCCATTGAGCCAAAATTTTGTCTCGGGTAAAGGGGGAGGTTTGGTGGTGGGGGGGGGGGGGGTGGCGGGGGGGGGGAAGGGGAAAGGGGGGGTCACAAAAGGGAATAGGGGGGGAGAGGATGCTGGGGGGGGGGAGGGGGTTTTTAAAAAGGGGGTGGGGAGTCGGGGAAAAAGGGGGGGAGGGGGGGGGGGGGTGGAGGGGGGAATCTTTTTATTTTTTTATTTTTTTTTTTACAGGGATGGTGTGAATGATTGGAAGATTTGTTTAACGTTAGAGCCATGAGCCATTTAGTGTAAAAACGGGAAGATGTGTCTAACTTTATGCCACCCATGCGGTGAAAAAATTAGGAAGATTTTCTATATTTTTACCACCCCATTCATGTAGTAAAAATAAGGGAAGATTTATTTAACTTTATACCCACCCAAGCAGTGAAAAAAAAAGAAGAAAATTTCTTTTAAATTTATACCCCACCCAGCAGCAGTGAAAAAAAAAGGAAGATTTATCTAATATTATAGCACCCCATGCGGGAAAAAAATAGAAAGATTTATCTATCTTTTACCACACCACGCAGTGGAAAAAAAATAGGAAGATTTATTTAAATTTATCCCCAAACACCTGCTTGCAGTAAAAAAAAAAAATAAAAAAAAAAAAAAAAGGAAGATTTATCTTTTTAACACACCGTGCAGTGAAAATTAGGAAGATTTATCTAATATTATAAAACACCCCTTTGAAGTGAAAAAGTAAAAAAGATTTTTTCCCATATTATAAAAACACCGTGCGGGGTGAAAAATGGAAGATTTATTTAATATCATAACCACCATGCAGCGAAAAAAAGTAGGAAGATTATCAAATATGTATTTCATTTTATCCCCACTTAAACCAAAAACCTGTGGGGGGAAAAAAAATAGGAAAGAGTATTTTTTTCTAATATCTAACACACAGTGCAGTGAAAAATAGGAAGATTTATTCAACTTTGTTACATCAGGCAGAGAAACAATAGAAAGTTCTTCAAACTTTGTTCACGTCAGGAAAGAAACAATAGGAGGTTTTTATTAACTTTTATACCACACCCGCAGTGAAAAAAGAAGATTTATTTAACTATATACCACACTGTGCACGGACAGGGTCAGTGTTTTTGAAAGTGTATACTGCTTTCAGCCACGAAAACTAAGCCAGGAGAAACTGGGGTTGTCCACAATAATGTCCGGGAAAGCACTTTTACGCTATCCCTTTCAATTTTTGTCTTTGGTTTAAGTAAAAGTGTCCCATAACTACGTGATCGTAAGGGGGCGAGGCATCAGAGACGTCAGTTCTTGGGGGGCCGCTTATTGAGGGCGGCGCCCCTCTCCTCCCTTCGCTGCTTTACCGTCCTGACCCGAAGAAGCGGACCCATATCAGAGGGTGAATTTTGGGGGACTGTACTGAAGCCAAGGTGTGCAAAACAGTCGCCCTTCCTCTTGGTAACCTCGCTCGATGCTGCTTGACCGTTTGCTGGGAAAAAGCGAGTGCTTTTGACACTGAGCTATCCTTTTCCCCAAAACCCCAATTTACACCACACTTACCATAAAAATCAATAAATCTTCCAATTTTTTTCACTGTATAGTGTGGGATAAAAAATTTAAAAAAATTTCCTATTTTTTTCATGCATGGGTGGTATTAAGTTAGATAAATTTTCCTATTTTTTTTTAATGCAAGGTGTGGTATAAGTTAGATAAATTTCCTCTTTTTTTTTTTTTTTTTTTTTACTGTATGGGTGTGGTGTAAAGTTAGATAAATTTCCTATTTGTTTTTTACTGCATGGTGTTGGTTATAGTTAGATAAATCTTCCCATTTTTTCACTGCATGATGTGGAATAAAGTTAGATAAATCTTCCTATTTTTTTCACTTGGGGTAAAAAGTTAGATTTAAAACTTCCTATTTTTTCAATGCATGGGTGGTATAAAGTTAAATAAATCTTTCCCATTTTTTCACGAATGCATGGTGTGGTATAAAGTTAGATAAATCTTCCTTTTTTTTTAATTTTCATGTGTGGAATAAAGTTAGATAATCTTCCTATTTTTTTCACTTGGGGTATAAAGTTAGTAAATCTTCTATTTTTTCACTGATGGTTTTTGGATAAAGTTAAATAAATTTCCTTTTTTTTCACTGCTTTCATGGTGTGTATAAAGTTAGAAATCTTCCTTCTTTTTTTCACGCATGATGTGGAAATAAAGTTAGATAATTTCCTATTTTTTTTCAAATTGGGGTATAAAGTTAAATAAATCTTCCTATTTTTTTCACTGCATGCATGGTGTGGTTAAAGTTAGATAATCTTCCTTCTCTTTTTTTTTTACTGAATGGTTTTTGGTATAAAGTTAGATAAATCTTCCTATTTTTTTATGCATATTGTGGTATAAGTAAATAATCTTCCTTTTTTTTCACTACATGGCCCGACATGCTCTCATGTTTAAAAATTTCCTATCTTCACTGCATCCTGTAATAATGTTGTTTTTTAAATCTTCCTCCTCCTCCTCCTCCTCCTCCTTTCCCCCTCCTCCCCCTTCCCTTCTTTCTCTTCCCCCCCCCCCCCCCCCCTTCTCCTCTTTCTGGGGTGTTTAGTTTAAAAATTATCTATTCCACATGCACCATCATATGCAGACAACCTACACCGGGGAAAAGACAGGCAGGGACAGGATAGCCTAGTGGTCAAAATTGCGCTCGAAATTTTGCGACCCGCGTTCGACTCCCGTTCGAGGGGACTTTTCCCTGGAGTTAAATCAGTGCGACCCACTCTCCCCGAAAGTCTTTCGGATCGGGACTATAAACCGAGGCCCGTGTGATCTTGCGCCACGTTAAATCCTGTTCCGCTTTTCGTAAAGGGTAGGCCCACCCGTGTGCCGATGGGAAAGATGACAATATTTACAAAACTGCATACAACAAGGGGACTGGTGTAAAAAAGCAACGAGGCTTATTCCATTATCCTCGATTAAAAGGAATAAATAAAAATAAAGATAAAAAGGTATCAAGGTACCCCCCCCCCCCCAACACACACACATCCCACACACACAACACTGCACACAAACACACACACACACACACCACACACACCAAAACACACACAAAACACACACACACACACCAACACACACACACAAAACACACACACAAAACACCCCCTTGGTAAAATCTACTTTTGTGGCCTCGCAGAATAGTGACTTAACATTTCCCCACATAACAAAGACACTTTTTTTACACACTACATGAAAAAAAAATCCCAACAAATAGAAACTAAGAATTTAAAAAGACTTGTAAATAAAAACTGCAACGAGTATTGTCGACTTTGTTGGAAATATGTTCCTCTGTTTCAGTTTCTTCCCTGTATAAGAGGGTAAGGTCTTGTTAAGAAAAAAAAAAAAAAATCTTGCTTTTTATACCAAAATAAAATGATGCCAGAAAAAAAAGCCCTTTGTTATTGTGTAGGTTTTTTTATGCGCTTATAGAAAATTTTTCTGGGAGGAGAAATAATTCTTTCATTCAAAAGATCAGGAAACCTTGGTCTATCCCTCATATTAATCCAAAGATTGAACAGAATGGGCGGATTCAAAACGAGAATCAGTCCAGTGACATAATTATAGCTTTGTAGACACTTTTTGTGTGTGTGTGTGTGTGTGTGTGTGTGTGTGTGGGGTGTGGTGTGTGTGTGTGTGTGTGTGTGTGTGTGTGTGTGGGTCGTGGCGCGGTGTGTGTGTATGTGTGTTGTTGGGGTATGTGTGTATGTGTATGTGTGTATGCATGTATGTGTATGCATGTATGTGTGCTTGTGTGTATGTGTGTGTGTGTTTGTGTGTGTGTGTTTGTGTGTGTGTGTGTTTGTGGTGGTGTGTGTGTTTGTGTGGGTGTGTGTGTGTTTGTGTGTGTGTGTGGTGTGTGTGTGTGTGTGGTGTGTGTGTGTGTGTGTGTGTGTGTGTGTGTGTGTGTGTGTGTGTGTGCTGCTAACAGGTATTCGTTTTGTTAGGAAAAAGTTACATGAGACTTTCCTCTCCTCCCCCTCCCTCCTTCCCCCAAGAGAGAGAGAGAGAGAGAGAGAGAGAGAGAGAGAGAAGAGAGAGAGGGAGAGAGAGGGGAGAAGAGAGAGAGAGAGAAGAGGGGAGAGAGAGAGAGGGGAGAGAGACGACAGGACAGACAGACGACAGACAGACGAAGACAGACAGGGCAGAAGACAAGACAGACAGAAGACAGGAAAACAG
>CM060337.1:26063912-26073912 GCA_030674155.1 Stramonita haemastoma
GGTAAAGTATGAGAGAGTCAAAACAGAAGCAGAATATGGCACCTCGCGTTTCCATCCATTAGAAGAAAAAAAATCTTCATGGATATAATGACTGTTTTCTCTTTGTAAAATCAGGTCCACTGATATCTTTAGATCTTTCGTCAATCTAGCGTCAGTGTTTCGGGAAAACATTTGTTTTATTTTATTTTCTCTCATTTTTTGTTTTGTTTTGGTTTCATTTTATTTTATACCTCTTTAAGTCATGGCAGAGTTCTCTGCGTAAAATTCGGGCTGCTCTTCCAAGGAGAGCGCGTCGCCACAAGAGCAGCGCCACCCATTTTCTTTTATTTCCTATCTGCACCTGTACTTGATTCCTATCAGAATGACTTTTTCTACAAAATTTCGCCAGGAACAACTCTCTTGTTGCCGCGGGTTCTTTAACGTGCGCTAGTTAATTATGTGTAACACACAGGACCTCCATTTATCGTCTCATCCCAAAGACTCGCACCCAGACCACCACGGTTAATTGATGGGGGAAAAGTCTTGGGTCCAAACAGGGATTGAACCACCACACACTTCTAACCTGGACTTTTCGCTTTCTAGGCAGGTGTGTTATAACCTCTAGACCACCAACTTACTTCATCTCCATCTAAGCAGGCCAAGAATGTCTGTTTCGTAGTCAGGCAACTTTAACAAAGCCTTTTCTTTTTGGTTCAGCTGACATCACTGTCTGTAAGCCGGTTGTGGTATCAATATATAAAAAAGGTATTCGTTCAAACTTTACATGATACTTTGTAGAAAGCTATTTTTGCACACAAGAGGCTGCAAAATCAGCAGCAACAAGAAAAGCAACCTTATCGTCATCATCAGAAGTAACAATAGCAACCTTATCATCATCAGCAGCAATATCCACGGTAACAGTAGTAGCATTAGTAAGCCAGCAAGAACTAGAAGTCATACAAGAAGATAGTTCAACTATACTCTATAAGTCTCACCTCCCCCACCCCCATCCTCCAAACAAAGCACATCAACAGGAATGTTCTACCTTTTATCCAGTTATGCTCTAGAAACACACCATTGTAACTAACAACAAAAAACTCCTAACCATTTCATTTTATGTTGTTTATAGCCATACAGACCATGTAAGCCATACAGACCACGGAAGCCATTCAGACCATGGAAGCCATACCAGGGCTGTCACCTCATTTAGCCTCAGTGGCTCCAGCAATAATTTCAGTTCAAGTTCAAAACCATCACCTCCAAATATCCAACATCGTCAATCTGAAAAAAGACAGTAAAATGACAAACTACTATAATCATGTCTGTCTCACATAACTGGCAAAATTCTGTAGGAAAAGGTCACTGTGATAGGGAAACAAATAAAGTTGCATACAGGAAAAAGAAAAAAAAATGGGTAGGCGCTGCACTTGTGGCGACGCGCTCTCCCGGGAGAGCAGCCTGAACTTCATGCAGAGAAATCTGCTTGTGACATAAAGTGGTACCATTTTTTTTTAAAGAGGGGATTGTGCTATCGTAAGGTGGAGTGCTATTCTTTCAAAGGAGGATTGTGAAAAAAAAATCCCATGAATCTTTTTTGTGGGATCAATAAGTAAACTAACATGAGTCACAGAATGGTTTCTCATAAAGGTAAAGGTAAAAGTGTCCCATAACCCAGGAGGTTGTAGGGGAGCGAGGCATTAGAGACCTCAGCTTCTCTAGGGGCCAGCATATTGAGGGCGGCGCCCATCTCCTCTCCCTCGCTGCCTTACCTTCCCTGACCCTAAAGAGGGCAGGTACCCACTTACAGCTGGGTGAATTGGAGGGGACTGTACTGAAGCCAAGGCACACAAACGGTCACCCATCCAAATGGTAACCACGCTCGACACTGCTGAACTTGACTTGGGGAAAGCGAGCGCTCTGACCACTGAGCTATCCTGCCCCCTAATCTCATGAGTCTTTTTTGTGGGATCAATAAGTAAACTAACATGAGTCAAAGAATGGTTTTTCGTAAAGGTAAAGGTGTCCCATAACCATTATGGTGGTCGTAAGGTAGTGAGGCATCAGAGACCTCAGCTTTCTCATAGCGTGAATAAAATGTCTCTGGCCACCAGAAGGTTTCACTAATCACGCACTGAAGCCATGATGGTGTGTTGGTGTAGCCCCCAGTACCAGGCATGGCTGTCCACACACCTCTCCACACCAGCACCAGAGAGGAGGAGGAGGAGGCGTCAGCAGCCCTTAATTAACAGGGGAGGACTGTGTGTGTGTGTGTGTGTGTGTGTGTGTGTGTGTGTGTGTGTGTGTGTGTGTGTGTGTGTGTGTGTGTGTAGTGTGTGTGTATGCGTGTGTGTGTATGTATGTGTGTGCGTGTGTGTGTGTGTGTGTGTGTGTGTGTGTGTGTGTGTGTGTGTGTGTGTGTGTGTGTGTGTGTGTGTGTGTGTGTAGTGTGTGTGTATGCGTGTGTGTGTATGTATGTGTGTGTGTGTGTGTGTGTGTGTGTGTGTGTGTGTGTGTGTGTGTGTGTGCCTGTGTGCCTGTGTGCCTGTGTGCCTGTGTGTGTGTGTTGTTGTTGTTCTTCAATTTAACGTCTATTCACAATAAGTGGTGTGTGTGTGTGTGTGTGTGTGTGTGTGTGTGTGTGTGTGTGTGTGTGTGTGTGTGTGTGTGTGTGTGTGTGTGTGTGTGTGTGTGTGTGTGTGTGTCTAGTCTTCAATTTGACGTCTCTTCACAAAAAGTGATATGAGACAAGTGTGTGTGTGTGTGTGTGTGTGTGTGTGTGTGTGTGTGTGCGTGCGTGCGTGAGTGTGTGTGTGTGTGAGTCTGTGTGTGTGTGTGTGTGTAGTGTGTGTGTATGTGTATGTGTGTATGTGTGTGTGTGTGTGTGTGTGTGTGTTGTGTGTGTGTGTGTGTGTGTGTGTGTGTGTGTGTGTGTGTGTGTGTGTGTGTGTGTGCCGTCAGCCAGTCGATGCTCAAGCCCCAGACAATGGCAGGAGCAAAGTTATTCTGGGACACGTGTGTGCTGGTAGTCAATAATCAGTTGACGGTCTAATTAATTCGCTGATGACACTCAATTACTACAAGATGGAAGTGAAAAGTCCTTTAAGGAAACAATTAAAACTTTGGAAAGATTTAAAACCATATCAGGCCTGGCAATGAACTGTGAAAAGACATCTGTTGTATGGCTAGGAAAAGATCGACAGTCTGCAAAAAGATATCTTCCCCATCTTAAAATGAACTGGAATCCCCCAAAGTTTAAAATCTTGGGGGTATGGTTGACTGCAGATTTACTAAACTGCGAAGACATTAACTATGAAGAAAAATTTATGGAGATTAGACAGATATATAAGATTTGGGTTAAAAGAATTATGACCCCCTTAGGGAGAATAGCCATCTTAAAGTCTTTGATACTGTCCAAAATAATATATCTATGGACACTTCTACCCAACCCGCCAGACCAATTTATAAAAAAGTTAAATGCATTGTGTTTAAAATTTGTGTGGAATAATAAACGGGATCGTATTAATAGAGTAACTGCCAAAAAGAGAATAAAAGATGGAGGTATAGGATTTCCAGATATTAACTGTTTCATTCAAGCTTTAAAACTATGTTGGATAAGGAAACTCAGAACAACAAACCATAAGTGGAAAATTGTCACAGAAACGTTATATCCAGATATTGAAAATCTACATAACTATGGACCAAAATATTTTCTTAACCTGCAAGAACAGAATACCTTTTGGAAAAATACATTTCAAGCATACAAAACTTTCTATAGCAAAATTGAACTTACAACTTCAACAGAAGCTCTAGCAGAACCATTGTTTTTCAATGATAGAATTGTTTTCGAGAATACTATTTTGAGACGAAATGAATGGGTACGGCATAACATATACACTGTAGGAGATTTATGCAGAGAAGATGGCAGGTTCTTATCGTATGAAGAATTTACCAACAAATATAATATCAGATGTAATTTTCTAAGTTATGGTATTCTTATTAAAACGATAAAGAAAGTGTTAAGGAAATTTAGTATACAGATAGAGAATAATACTCAAGCCACGTACCCAAAAGCACTAGAACTTATCTATTCACAGGCAAAGGGAACAAAACTATACTACGATATTCTTGTCAAAGATAAAACTGTACCAAAATACTGTGAAAAATGGAACCGAAAACTTAATACCGAAATTAACTGGCAAGTCGTCTTAAAAAAGACCCAAAGTATAGGAGAAATTAAATTAAAATGGTTTCAAATACGAATAATACACAGAATTCTAGCAACTAATGTAGTGCTATCAGCCATGGGAGTGCAACCAGATGACAGATGTAGCTTCTGTCACCTTGAAAAAGATAGTATAGATCATATGTTTTGGAAATGTATGTCTGTGAAAGTTTTTTGGAATGACGTTAAAAATGCGATTATCACTACTTGTACACATATCACCACTCTATCCCTTAGTGAACAGCTAATTATTTTTGGAAATGACAAACACTTTAGATCAGATGAAATCTTTGACTTTATTATATTAAATGCAAAATTTTATATATACAAATGCAAATTGGAAGAACAAATACCTCACTTTAATGTTTTCAAAAGAGTTCTAAGAGCAAGATATGAAATCGAAAAATATATCGCGTTTATTAACCTAAAATCCGCAAAATTCCACACAGCATGGCATTCTTATAAAAATTTCATTGAAACAGATTAAAATTACAACTTACAGAGTTGTCGGAGCAGCTGTTAATGATGACACAATATGATAGGAGACATCCCCTTGGAAGAATAGGGGGAAAAAAATCACTTGCCTTGAGAGACACTCTACACAAGTTTATCTGGACTTTATAACATCACTTGCACGTTAAGTTTGTTTGCTATTAGCATTCTACTTTTCTTTTCTATTTTTTTCCCCTTAGTTTTTATTTAGTATTCTGACTTTTCTTTATTCGTTATTTTTATTATTTTTTTTAAAAATTATTTATTTATTATTATTTTATTTAGTATTTTTTTTACATTAATGTCTGTGTGCGGGATTCAAATGTTTATCTATCAATGTCCTTACTCTATTTTGAATAATATAATTGATACTGTTCCTTTTCTTTTTTGATTGATAGTGATATAATTTTTGCAAGATAATGATTATGTTCTGTTGTATTGTGGTTATCCAATAATAGCCTACATATTATTTCATGTACCATGTCATTTTATTTCTTTAATATAAAACATGCAAAACTGAATAAAAATGTTTAAAAAAAAAACAAAAAACAACTCACTGACAAGTTAATTCATGCTGCTCAGAAACAAACGTATTTTTTCCTCACTCTAGTGTGACTTACAGACCAGGTAACTGTGGAATATATATAATATATATATATATATATATATATATATATATATATATATATATATATATATAATGTATATATATAATGCATGTGTGTATGTATATTTATAAATAGATAGATAGATGGATAGATAGAGAGAGCTTTCCAATGGATCATTCCAGTGGCGTGGAGAGGGGGGGGGGTCTGCTGCATGGGTAACAGCTTGCCCTTCATACTTACTTACCCAGGCTTTGTGCTCTAAAGACTAGAGCACAACTCCATAGTCTTATGAGACTGATGGGTGCCTACTACTACTACTACTACGACGAAGAGAGAGAGAGGAGAGAGAGAGAGAGAGAGAGAGAGAGAGAGAGAGAGAGAGAGAGAGAGAGAGAGAGAGAGAGAGAGAGAGAGAGAGAGAGAGAGAGAGAGAGAGAGGAGAGAGAGAGAGAGAGAGAGAGAGAGAGAGAGAGAGAGAGAGAGAGAGAGAGAGAGAGAGAGAGAGAGAGAGAGAGAGAGAGAGAGAGAGAGAGAGAGGAGAGAGAGAGAAAAGAGAGAGAGAGAGAGAGACAGACAGACAGACAGACAGACAGACAGACAGACAGACAGACAGACAGACAGACAGACAGACAGACAGACAGAGACACAGAGAGACAGAGACACAGAGACACAGAGAGACAGAGAGTTGTGCGCAAGTCATGACTATGATCAGCTAATGAGAACAGCCATGTAAGTGGAGCAGACCCTCTATTGTACTGACGTACTATATGCAGTGATTATGTTCCAGTAATGTTGTGGTCAGTGAGGGTTTGTTCTTTTTTGTGCTATAGTAGGTGTATTGGCGGGCAGGGGAGAGGGGGCAGGACAGCTTGGTGGTTAGAGCGATGCAGATTGTGCTTGTAATCTGCTGACCCGAGTTCGAATCCCATTCAAAAGAGGATTTTTTCCCCCTATGGAGTTAACATCAGTGCCAACTCTACTCTTCCTAAAATTCCTCCTGATGAGACTATAAACCGAGGTCCCATGTGCAAACGCACGCTGAACATCTTGGGCACATGTTAAAACCTGCTTAACTTTTTGGAAGAGTAGGCCATTGTGTGTTGGTGGAAACAGATGACAGAATTTACAAAACTCCGTGCTTACAGGAACTGGATGTAAAAAAAAAGAAGCATATAATTGCTTATTCCGTTACCCTCGAAATAAAAGAATAAAATAAACAAATAAATAACTCGATGAATATGTGTGCTATATAATAGGTGTATGTGTGCTATATAATAGGTGTATGTGTGCTATATAGTAGGTGTGTGTGTGCTATATAGTAGGTGTGTGTGTGTGCTATGTAGTAGGTGTCTGTGTGCTATATCGTAGGTGTCTGTGTGCTATATCGTAGGTGTCTGTGCTATATAGTAGGTGTATGTGCGATATAGTAGGTGTCTGTGATTTATAGCATGTGTCTGTGTGCTATAAAGTAGGTGTCTGTGCTATATAGTAGGTGTGTGTGCTATATAGTAGGTATATGTGTGTGTGCTATAGTAGGTGTATTACAAGATTTAGCGCTACATAAAACCCATATTTTATATTATTATTATTATTATTATTATTATTATTATTATTATTATTATTTATTATTATTATTAATATTATTATTATTATTATTATCATCATTATTATTATTGTCGTCGTCGTCGTCGTCGTCGTCGTCGTCATCATCATCATCATCATCATCATCATCATCATCATCATCATCATCATCATCATCATCATCACCACCACCACCACCACCACCACCACCACCACCACATCATCATCATCATCATCATCATCAATCATCATCATCATCATCATCACCACCACCACCACCATCCTCCTCCTCCTCCTCCTCCTCCTCCTCCTCATTGCTGTATAGTAGGTGGGTGCATATAAGACCTAATCAAAATAAATCGTGCTCAAATTCCTCCTCCTCCATCCCTTTCCTCTCAACCCCCACCCCCACCCACCATCATAAACTCATTCGCAACCACCATCCTGCCCCCCTCCCACCTCTCCCCCCCCCCCCCCCAAAAGAAAAGGAAAAAAGAAAGAAACGTCACAACTCAAGCCGTATCATCTACTTCACAACTGTCTTTAAAAATACTCAATCAGTTGTCATTTAGTGATAAACTCTGGCAAGAAAATGGCAAACAATCTATAAACCGTTAATCTAAAATACAAATAACACAGATATTCAAGATAACTTTTTAAAGAAAAAAAGTTAAAGCTAAAGAAGAATAAAAACCATACCTAACCTAACAACAACAACAACAACAACAACAAAAACCCAGCAACAACACACAAATATTTCTAGAACTTTCCTACAGTGAAAAAGAAAAAAACAAAAACCCAAACACTGACGGAATATGCAGTTTTCCCTCTAGAACGATTTTAACAGTCGGGGTAAGTCATTGACGTCATTACCAGTATGAAAATGAAAGGGGGGAAAAACCCCAAAACCCTGACCTGTTATACTTCTTTTTCTTTTTTTTTTAATTCATGATGTTGCTACTTAGACACAGTGCTGAATCGAAGGGCTGACGTCACAGCATCTCATTCAGTGAAGTTCTGATTCTTTCATATGTCAGCATAAATTCTGTTGTCGTTGTTTGACACCACACAGTGCCAGAGAAAGAAAAGAGAGGGGGGCGGGGAGGGGGAAGATGAATGAATGAGAATTGAGAGCATGTATGTATGTGTGTGTGTGTGTGTGTGTGTGTGTGTGTGTGTGTGTGTGTGTGTGTGTGTGTGTGTGTGTGTGTGTGTGTGTGTTCGTGAGAGAGACAGAGACAGAGACAGAGACAGAGAGACAGAGAGAGTTTTTATTTCGAGGATAATGGAATAAGCACTCGTGCGTTTTCACATCCAGTCCCCGTGCGTATGTCGTTTTGTAAATTTTGTCATCCATTCCCACCGGCATACAATGGCCTACTGTTTCATAAAAAGCGGAGCAGGTTTTAACGTGTGTGCAAGACAACATGCATGCGTTCGCACAGGGAACCTCGGTTTATAGTCTCATCAGGACTTTAAGGGGAGAGTGGAAAGGAGCACTAGATCCCGAAAGAACCCCCAACAATGCCAGGTACTTATATAATTGGATATTAATTGTGTATACTGAAAAGACCAACCATTCAGACTTCATCACTTCATCTACTATCCATCATTATTGCATCGTTATAACTGTGCATTGGTTGATAGATGCTATAGCCAAGTGGTTAAGACCGTTCGACTTCAATCTCATGGGACCATGAAGTAGCGGGTTCGAATCTCTGTGGCGTGTGGTGAATTTAGGGTGGGGATTTTTTTTTTTAACCATCTTCCAGGTCAATTTAAAGTGCATGCAGACTAGCGCTACCACTACCTTAATCCCATTGTGTGTATGTATGTATGTATGTATGTATGTATGTATGTAT
The DNA here is from genome assembly GCA_030674155.1 of Stramonita haemastoma. Classification (NCBI taxonomy): domain Eukaryota; kingdom Metazoa; phylum Mollusca; class Gastropoda; order Neogastropoda; family Muricidae; genus Stramonita; species Stramonita haemastoma. Next base: position 26,072,657 of record CM060337.1, read on the forward strand.
GTATGTATGTATGTATATATATATATATATATATATATATATGTATATATATATATATACATACATATATATACATACATACATACATACATACATACAGACATACAGACATACAGACATACATACATACATACATACATACATACATACATACATACATACATATATAGATACATACATACATATTATACCTAGATAGATAAATAGTGTACATAGATACACACATAGATACATAGATAGATAGATAGATGCAGAAGATCAAAGATGCACGTTAAAGATCCCTGTAATTCATGTCAGCATTCGATGCGTTACAAAAACACCGAACATAGCCAACATACTACCCCATCCTCAGAATACGGCTAGCTACTACCTTCATATCAGCTTTTCGTAAGAGTAGGCCATCGTGTGCCGGTGGGAACAGATGACAATGTGGCAGGGCGGTAATTAGATTACTTCCCTTGCGATCGGAACTGCCAATCGCAGCGTCGTGGGTGTAACGTTTGGATCCACACCTGTGAATTGTGCGACGTTCTGTATCGTTGGGGGGTGGTCGAAAACCGTCCTCTGCATGCACTTTACCCGTAGCGGTAAAATGTAGTATTTATGCAGCCTCTTTCTAGAGGCCACATTCCCACTGTCTGACCGTGCTGTCGTTGCCGAGAAGTTGTACAGAGTCGCGGCAGATCAAATATCTGCACTCTGTTACAACAATATTTACAAAACTGCATACACACGGGGACCGGATGAAAAAAAGCACATGATTGCTTATTCTGTTATCCTCGATATAAAAGAATAAATAAAATAAATAAAATATCATAGAGGGCAAAAACGGTAGCATACGCCAAATCTTACCATTGGTGGTGAACCTCGTAACTATAGCCAAGGAAGAAAAATTTAACAACCAAACAAAAACCAAAAAAAATATTTTAGAAAAAAAAACACGAAAAAGAAAAAAACTCCTATGTATTGGAAGAATGAATCAGCGCATAGTGTACTGACGATAATATTGACAGAAGGCAGTCACAGAAGCAAAAATACCAGGGCTGCTTTCTTGTGCTTCGGGTGTCTAGTTTACCTGTCTGCTAAACTCAGCTGTGCAAAAAGGTAGCGAGAAAAAAAATATTATAAGAAAGTAAAGGAGAAAAAAAACCCCGAGCAAGTGAGAAAGAAAGAAAGAAAGAAAGAAAGAAAGAAAACAAAGAAAGAAAGAAAGAAAGAAAGAAGAACGACAGGAAAGAGAGAAAGAAAAAAGACAG
>CM060337.1:26078912-26087385 GCA_030674155.1 Stramonita haemastoma
GTGCACACACACATTCACACACACAGGCATGCACCCACGCACGTTCACACACACACACACACACACACACACACACACACACACACACACACACACACACACACACACACACACACACACACACACACACACACACACTTGCACACTCACGCACGCACGTACAGTCATACACATACATCGGATGCAGCGAAGGTGTAATCGATCACCAATAATTTTTTTTTGGTAACAGACGTGAGTAGTAAAGTTAGGTTGTTGTTTTTTTGTATCTGGTGTAGACTCATATTATTTCCCAAACAGTAAATTTCCAGAATAAAACTTGTGCTTAAGGGAATACTTTCCCCTGGAATTAACATCAGTGCTGACTCCACTCTCCTAAAAGTCCTTCGGATGAGACTATAAACCGAGGTCCCATACGCAAATACACGCATAGTATCTTGCGTACACGTTAACACTTGTTCCGTTTTTCGGGAGAGTAGGCCACTATAATTATGCCAGAGGGAAAGGATGACCAAATTAATAAAGCTGCATACACACGAGAACTGGGTGTAAAATAAAGCACATGAGTGCTAATTCTATTATCCTCAAAATAAAAGAACACAATAAATAAAATAATATATCAATAATCCTGTGTACTGTTTTTTTTAATCAAACACTTTGAATTCAATGCCTCATTGTAAGCTTAAAAGATCAAGAGTGTCTCTCATTACAGCAGTCAATAAATGTTACATTCTCAAGGGTAATCACATTTCAAAGCTGGATTGAAAGAAATGATGAAATACAATTGGTTTAATATATATTTACAGGAATGACACCAGAGCATATTGTTTCATGCTATAGATCATTTCGTTCCTTCGTTGGTATAGACTACTAAGACAGCTACGTCATAGTGTGTGTGTGTGTGTGTGTGTGTGTGTGTGTGTGTGTGTGTGTGTGTGTGTGTGTGTGCTTGCGTGCGCGCACGTGCGTGCGTGCATGCGTGTGTGTGTCCCTGTTTGTGTGTGCGTGTGCGTGTGCCATCAAATCAGGGTATTGGTTGTGCTATTGCAGCAAGGAGTTCCAAATATAATCGTACAATAAAGCCAACTCGCGAGAACTTTTGTATTTTCATTTAACTGTTTCCTGTCTGGTGTACTAATTATATTTTTTATGCTTACGTGAGTGCACGCGTGGGTTTGTGTGTATGCGTGCGTTTGAGGGTTAGCCCGCAGGCATGAGTGCACCCTTCTGCACGTGTGTATGTTAGCGTGTGTGTGTGTGTGTGTGTGTGTGTGTGTGTGTGTGTGTGTGTGTGTGTGTGTGTGTGTGTGTGTGTGTGTGTGTATGTGTGTGTGTGTGTGTGTGTGTGTGTGCTTCTAGATGCATTAGCGTTGTAAATGATATGCTCAGAAAGAAAGAGAGAGAGAGAGAGAGAGAGAGAGAGAGAGAGAGAGAGAGAGAGAGAGAGAGAGAGAGAGAGAGAGAGACAGACAGACAGACAGACAGACAGACAGACAGACAGACAGACAGACAGACAGACAGACAGAGACAGAGACAGATAGACAGATAGAGACAGAGACAGAGAGACAGAGAGAGAGAACACCATTAACTGTCGATTCATCTAAACATCTTGCTGACATTTTGTTCCTCTACTGTATTGTGAATATTCTTTCCTTTTTTTCATTGTTGTGCCATTCATTGTGTAATGACTTTTTTGTTGTGAATGTTTTTCTCACGCCCACATCTGCAAGCTTTGGTTGTGTTAAATTTCATGTAAGGAAGGGGGGAGGTGGAGGAAGGGGGGGAGAGTTTCCTGAAATAAAATCTTGAATCTTGAAAAAAAGATCTCATGTCGCAGGTATGAATGACAAAGCTTTCTATAGCAGGGCTTAATAAATGAATGAATGAATTTCTCACAGCCTGAAACAAACCAATAAAATGTCTCTGGCCACCAGAAGGTTTCACTAATCAGGCACTGAAGCCATGATGGTGTGTTGGTGTAGCCCCCAGTACCAGGCATGGCTGTCCACACACCTCTCCACACCAGCACCAGAGAGGAGGAGGAGGAGGCGTCAGCAGCCCTTAACTAACATGGGAGGACTCTGTGTGTGTGTGTGTGTGTGTGTGTGTGTGTGTGTGTGTGTGTGTGTGTGTGTGTGTGTGTGTGTGTGTCTGCCGTCACCCAGTCGATGGATGCTCAAGCCCCAGACAATGGCAGGAGCAAAGTTATTCTGGGACACGTGTGTGCTGGTAGTCAATAATCAGTTGACGGTCTAATTAACTAATGCTCCATCAGCAGCAGAACAAAACAACTCACAGGTAGGCATGTAGTCCATGCTGGTGGGCACAGTACAGTAGTACATTTCCCATCACTGATTGCGGCTTAAAGACCAGCTGGCTGTGAGGGCCATGATTATCATTCTACAATCATAATTAACAATCTGGTAATGAACAGACCGGGTGTATGTAAGACTAAGGTTTTGAGATGCTGAGAGAATGTAGGATTTGATGCTGTTGTGTTATGGTGGTTGTGTGTGTGTGTGTGTTGTTTTTTTTCATTCCTTGGCCAGAGTTCTAAGGGTAACCACTGATGAGTTTTGTGTATGAGAGCGTTTTTACCTACCATTAAGGCAGCCTTATTCCAACTTTGGGAGATGATGCATAAAACATGACACTCATGTGCATGCAGTTGTTTGTTATTTTAAACTTTGTCATCCACACCAGCATGAAATTGCCTACTGTTTGACATTGATTAATGATTCAACCATACAGTTTTTGACATTGATCATTGATTCAACCACACAGTGTTTGACATTGATCATTGATTCAACCACACAGTGTTTGACATTAGTCATTGATTCAACCATACAGTGTTTGACATTGATCATTGATTCAACTATACAGTGTTTGACATTGATCATTGATTCAACCATACAGTGTTTGACATTAGTCATTGATTCAACCACAGAGTGTTTGACATTAGTCATTGATTCAACCACAGTGTTCGACATTGATCATTGATTCAACCGTATAGTGTTTGACATTGATCATTGATCCAGCGACAAAGTGTTTGATATTGATCACTGGCACCGGTTCAACCAGAGAGTGCTTGACATTCATCATTGGCAGTGGTCCCAATACGTGCTGTCGAACACTGACCACTCACAGCTGTCAGTTTCCCCCATTTTCACGTGCTCCCAGCTGCTAATTGTTCCATCCCATCCCAGCCCAGCTGGGGCAAGATGGTGGTGCTATTTATGGCAGGAACGGACCCCAATTGGACTAGGTAAAAGGAACGGGTGCACTAAACATAGCACTCCTGACAGAGAGATGTTGGATTTGTGCACTGTGCACTGGCATTGATGCAACCATGGTCTTTGACATTGATCACCATCATTGATCCAACAAAACCATAAGCTCTGAGTGATACCGATCATAGATTAACCCAACCCTTTTTTTAACATTGATAGTAGTGATCCAAACTTACACAGAAGAGTGACGTTTTAATATTCAACCCATAACATGTCTGACATTGATTGCTGATCAACCCATTCAGCGTTTTGATCTCGATCATAGTGATTCGAGCTCACACTAAAGATTGATACTGGTTCAACACATGGAATGTCTGACATTGATTATTGACACTGATTCAGCCTGATTATTGACACTGATCCAGCCTGATTATTGACACTAATCCAGCCTGATTATTGACACTAATCCAGCCTGATTATTGACACTAATCCAGCCTGATTATTGACACTAATCCAGCCTGATTATTGACACTAATCCAGCCTGATTATTGACACTGATCCAGCCTGATTATTAACACTAACCCAGCCTGATTATTGACACTGATCCAGCCTGATTATTAACACTAACCCAGCCTGATTATTGACACTGATCCAGCCTGATTATTGATACTGATTCAGCCTGATTATTGATACTGATTCAGCCTGATTATTGACACTGATCCAGCCTGATTATTGACACTAATCCAGCCTGATTATTGACACTGATCCAGCCTGATTATTGACACTGATCCAGCCTGATTATTGACACTAATCCAATCTGATTATTGACACTGATCCAGCCTGATTATTGACACTAATCCAGCCTGATTATTGACACTGATCCAGCCTGATTATTAACACTAACCCAGCCTGATTATTGACACTGATCCAGCCTGATTATTGACACTGATCCAGCCTGATTATTGACACTGATCCAGCCTGATTATTGACACTAATCCAATCTGATTACTGACACTGATCCAGCCTGATTATTGACACTGATCCAGCCTGATTATTAACACTAACCCAGCCTGATTATTGATACTGATTCAGCCTGATTATTGACACTGATCCAGCCGCACAATTGATACTGCACTGATCAAAGCTACACAGAATTTAACATTGATCATTATTATTTTATTTCATGTTTTGGTTTGTTATCATCAGCCCAACCATGCAGCGTCTGGCATTGGTCATTAACTCATTAATTTATATATTTATTCTTTATCATTTATGTATGCAGTTTTGTAAATTTTGTCATCTGTTCCCACCGTCACACAATGGCTTACTCTTCCGAAAAAGATTTAACATGTGCGCAAGATTTTCTGCATGCGTTCCACACACAAGACCTCGGTTTATTGTCCCATACAAAGGACTTTTGATGAGAGTGGAATCTGCACTGATGTGAACTCTAGGGAAAATATCCCCTTGAATGGCATTCGAACCTGGGTCATCAGATTGCAATCGCGATGTTCTAACTACTAGGCTATCCCGACACCCCCACCCTCTCCCCCTACCCCCCACCCCTAATCCAGCCTTATAATCGACTGTGATCAAAGTTAAGGTTCACAGTATTTGACATCGATCATTGTGTCTGTTTGCTGTGGGCCCAATCCTGCAGTGTCTGACGTTGGTCACTGACACTGAAGAAGAAGAGGAATTGCGAATAAGAATTGTGAATAAGAATTGCGAAGAAGAATTGCGAAGAATTGCGCAGAATTGCGCAGAATTGCGAAGAATTGCGAAGAAGAAGAACTAGAAGAAGAAAAGAAGAAGAAGAAGAAAAGAAAGAAGAAGAAAAGAAGAACAGAAGACAAGAAGAAGAAGAACAAGAAGAACAGAAGAACAAGAAGAACCAGAAGAAAAACAGAAAAGAACCAGAAGAAGAACCAGAAGAAGAAACAGAAGAAGAAAGAAGAAGAAACAATAAAGAAACAGAAGGAGAGAAGAACAACATTTATTAACAACAAAATGAAGATATTTTGATTAAGGGGGGGGGGGGGGGGGGTGGGGTTGTTTTGTTTGTTTTTTGTTTTGTTTTGTTTTTTCCCCTCTATTACAAATATATTATGATCTCTAGGCCTATGACTAATTTTGTTGACAGATGATGGTTGGATAATGTACCCAGTACCTATCTTTTTATGTTTTAATGACTACTTTTGTGTGTTTGTTTTTGTTTTAATTACTACTTACTTATTGTCGATTTTTCTGGTTTCACTTTTGTTTTTGTTTTCTATTATAATGATCATTTGATTGTTTATTATTAATTTTAGTTCACTGTATTGCACCTTTGTTATTCTATTATTTCTTCTGTCCTTACATCTTGTGTTCTGTTTATTACTGTCTTGTTGTTTTGGCCTTCTTGTTTGGTTTATTACTGTTGTTAGTTGGAGGTGTTCTTAAACTGATGTAATCCCTGATTAGGGCGGGGACTGGATGTAAAAAAAAAAAAGCACATGAGTGCTTATTCATTATCCTCGAAATAAAAGAATTTGATTTGATTTGATTTGGTATGATATGATATGATATGATATGATATGAATATGATATGATATGATATGATATGATATGATATGATATGATTTGATTTGATTTGATTTGATTTGATTTGATTTGATTCAGCCCACGCGCAGGTACGTATACTACGACACTGACTGACTGGTGACTGACCGAGTCACTGTTTGACATCGATCCCTCGATAGTGATGCAAGTGTACAGAGATAGAGAGAGAGTGAGTGACATCGATCAACAGTGACATCGATCAACACTGACATTGATCTCACCACCCACCGATTGACATCTTTGTCACCAGCTGCGTCAACCGATAAGGTCGACGACTGCACGTGCCAAATGACGTCATGACTGCTCTTTTTTTTCGTTTTTTTTCAGATCTATCTCCTTTTTTTTTTTTTTTTTTTTTTTTGGTCTCTCTCCCCTAGCTAGCATTGATTCTAAGGAATGTGTTGTCATTGTTGACACCTGTCGGCTTCCCAAAGGGGCTGCATGACGTCAGCAGACGTCGTCGTCACAGCAGACGATCGGCTTCGGCTTTTTGTCCTTGAATTCAAACAAACTGCAAGAGCTTGTCTGACTTCCTACCTCGCCCCCTTCTACCCCACCTCCTCTTCTTCCCCACTTTATCAGCCCTTCTTACCCCCACTAAAAAAAAGAACCTTACCCCCCACAAAACACACACTCACACACACGCGCGCGCGCACGCAAGCACGCACGCATGCACGCGCGCGCACGCACACGCATACACGCACTCACATACACACACACGCGCGCGCGCGCACACACACACGCACACACACACTGCAAAAGAGAGACATGTAAAAATCGCATAAAATAAATCTAAAGACAATGTGGACTGAAATCCATCAAATCAGAAAAACAAAACCCCAAACCCACCATCCCCAAACAAGACAAAACAGACAGAACAAAAATATAATTTATATACATACATATATACATATATACATATATACATACATATATACATATATATATATATGTAGTTGTATAATATAGTTTTTATATATATATATATATATATATATATATATATATACATATATATATATATATATATATATATAATAATATTAATAATATATATATATATATATATATATATATATTATATATATATATATATATATATGTGTGTGTGTGTGTGTGTGTAGTTGTTGTGTAATATTATATATATATCAACAACTACAACAACATCATTTTCCCCCTTACTTCTGCTCCCCCTCCCAACTGCCACCTTTTTATCTATGGGGAGAACTTATCTTTGTTAGTGGAATATCTTAAGTGAATGTTGACGTTACATCCCAATAATCAGTAAATTAAAGATGAATGATTAGAAAGGCTTAGTGTGGGTAGGACATAAAAATTAAATGTGTGTTGTGAGTGTGTGTATGCACGCGCATGTATGCGTGTGTACGTGTGTTTGTGTGCGCGTGCATGTGTGTATGTATGTCTGTATGTATATGTGTGGTGCGCCCTGCGTGGGTGTGTGTATGTGTAACGTGCATGGTGTATGTATGTGTGTGTGTGTGTGTGTCTCTGTGTGTGTGTGGTGTGTGTGTGTGTGTGTGTGTGTGTGTGGTGTGTGTGTGTGTGTGTGTGTGTGTGTGCTAAGAAGAGCATTGAAACAGGAAGGAGAGTGGGGTAGAGAGACTGGGAGGTGGGGGAGGGGAGGGGGAGGAGTGGAAGTGGACGGACTGGAATTTGTGAATAATTATTATAGTGTGGAAATACCAAGGGTGCTGATTTTAACAAATAGTTAAAGTCATATCTGTGTGTTTTGTTTTGTGTCGTGCTGCGTGCGGGGTGCGTGCGTGCGTGCGGCTTTGGGGTGTGGGGTGGTTGGTGTTTTGGCGTTATGTGTGTATAGTGGTGTGTTTGTGGTGTAGTTTTTTGGTGTGGGGGTTTTTGTGTTTGGGGTTTGTGTGTTTGGTGTGGGTGTGTGTGTGTGTGTGGTGTGTGTGTGTGTGTGTGTGTGTGTGGGGTTTTGTGGGTGGGGTGGGGTTTGGTGTGTGCCTTTTAGCCTTAGGGTGCGTGATGTGAGTGGTGTGTGTATGTGTGTGTTTATAGTATTGGTTATTGTGTGTGTGTGTGGGGGTGGGGCGCGCGTGCATGAACGTGCAGTGAATAATGGATGGGGTGACAGAGCCCTGCCGGGTTTGTCCCACTAACAATGCGGAACTGGCCCCCCTGCCTGCCTACTGCCTGTCTGCCCACTTCACCCAAAGGGCCCCTGTGAAGGGCATGTATCACAACACACACAATACATACTACATCATACATACATACATACATACATACATACATACATACACACATAAAATACACACATACAACATAATACATAATACAAAAAACTACTACATAATACATTATACATTACATACATACATACAACATCATAATACATAATACATACATACATACATAATACAAAACATACCATACATACATAATACATAAACATACTAAAAACATTACATAAATCATAATACATACACATACCATACACATAAATCCACAACACATAAACACAAACACACACAAAAACAGATACCACACGCACTCCTCCCCTCCCCCCTCTCTCCTTCTCTCTCTCCTCTCTCTCTCCCCCCTCTCCCTCTCCTCTCTTTTCTCTCTCTTCCCCCCTCTCTCTCTCCTCCTCTCTTTTTTCT
>CM060337.1:26087485-26089985 GCA_030674155.1 Stramonita haemastoma
GGGGAAAGGGGGGGGGGGGGGGGGGGGGGGGGAAAAAAAAGGGGGGAAGAGGGGGGGGGGGGGGGGAAAAGGGGGGGGGGGGGGGGGGGGGGGGAAAAAAGGGGGGGGGGGGGGGGGGGTTTTTTTGGGAAAGGGGAAAAAAAAGGGGGGGGGTTTTTAGGGGGTGGGGGGAAAAAAAGGGGGGGGGGTTTTTTTGGTTTTTTTTAAAAAAGGGGGTTTTTTTTTTTTTTAAAAAAAAAGGGGGTTTTAAAGTAAAGGGTGATGGTAATTTTTTTTAAAAGGGGGTTTTAAATGTTGGGGGGGGGGGTTTTTTTTTTTTTTTAAAAAAAGGGGGGTTTTTTTTGGGGGTTTTAAATTTAAAGGGGGGGGGGGGAAAAAGGGGATGATTTTTTAAAAAAAAAATTTTTGGGGATGAAAATTGGGGGGGGTTTTTTTTGGGGGGAAAAAAATTAGGGAAAAATTTGGGGCCCCCCAAAAAAAAAAAAACCTAAAAAAAAATTTTTTTTTAAATGTAAATTGATTTAAGGTTTTTTTTTTTTTTGGGGGGTTTTGGGTTGGGGGAAAGGGGGGGTTTTTTTTTAAAATGGGGGGTTTAAAAAAAAAAAGGAAAGGGGAAATGGGGGGGGGGCCCCGGGGGAAAGGAAAAAGGGGGTTTAAAAAATTTTTTTTTTAAAAAAATTTTTTTTTTTTTTTGGGGGGTTTTGAAAATTTGGGGGGGGAAAAAAAAAAAAATTTTGGGGAAAAAATTTTTTTTTTTTTTGGGGGGGCCCCCCCCAAAAAAAAAATTTTTTTCAAAATTTTTTTTGGGGGGTTTTTTTTTTTTCCCCCCCCCCCCCCCCCGGGGGGGGGGGCCCCGCCCCCCCTTTTCCCCCCCCCTTTTTCCCCGTTTAAAATTTTTTTCCCCCCCCCCCCCCCCCCCCCAAAAAAAAGGGGGCCCCCCCCCCCCCCCCCCCCCCCCCCCCCCAAAAAAAACCCCCGGGGGGGGGTTTTCCCCCCCCCCCCCCGGGGGGGGGGGTTTTTTTTTTTAAAAAAAAAAACCCCCCCCCCCCCCCTTTTTCCCCCCCCCCCCCCCCCCCCCCCCCCTTTTTTTCCCCCCCCCCCCCCCCCCCCCCCCCCCCTCCCCTCCCCCCCCCCCCACCCCCCCCCCCCCCCCCCCCCAAAAAAAAAAAAACCCCCCGGGGGGGGGGGGGGGGAAAAACCCCAAAAACCAAATTTTTTTTTTTTTTTTGGGGGGGGGGGGTTTGGGGTTTTTTGGGGGTTTTGGGGGGCCCTTTTCCCTTTCCCCCGGGGGGGGGGGGCCCGGGGGGGGTTTTGGGGGGGGGGGGGGGGGTTTTTTTTCCCCCCTTCCCCCCCAAATGGGGGGGGGGGGGGGGGGGGGCCCCGGGGCGGGGGGGGGGGACCGGGCCCTTTTCCCCGGGTCCCCCCTTTTTTTTTCCCCCCCCCCCAAAAAAAATCTGTGTTTATCTCTTTTCTGTCTGTCTGTTCTCTTCTGTTCTGTGTGTCTGGCTTGGTCGATGTTTCTTTCGGCCTATTTGCCTGTGTGTCTGTCTTTCTGTCTGTTTGTCTCACACACAACACACACACACACACACACACACACACACACACACACACACACACACACACACACACACACACACACACACACACACACACACAGGCGCGCGTGCGCGCGCAGCTTTTCGTAAGAGTAGGCCATCACGTGCCGGTGGGAACAGATGACAAGATATACAAAACTGCATACACACGGGGACTGTATATAAAAAGCACACGTGTGCTTATTCCATTATCCTCGATATAAAAGAAAAGAAAGAAAAAAGAACACACACACACACTCACTCACTCACTCACTCACTCCATCTCATCTCTCTCTCTCTCTCCTCTCTCTCTCTCTCTCTCTCCTCTCTCTCTCTCTCTCTCTCCTCTCTCTCTCTCTCTCTCTCCTCCTCTTCTCTCTCTCTCTCTCTACTTATATATATAGCTGTTACACTAAGGCAGGCAAGCAGTTCTGGCTATACACACACACATGTGCATATATATATATATATATATATATATATATATATATATATATATATATATATATATATATATATATATATATATATATATTATATATATACAGAGACAGAGACAGGAACACAGAGACAAAAGATACATACAGGAATAGAGAGAAGCAGAGGGGGGAGAATGGAAGGGGGGAGGGAGGAGGTTAGTTCCATTAGCGTGAGCACACCAAACACAGGTAACGCCAGCAGAGCTAAACAGACCGTGAAAACGCCCCAGGGAACAACACACACACACACACACACACACACACACACACACACACACACACACACACACACACACACACACACACACACAACACACACACACACACACATACACAAACACAAACACACACACTACACATACCACACAACACATACACACACGCAACACACACTACACATACAAAACACTCACACACACATACACACACGACACACACACACAC
>CM060337.1:26092485-26112485 GCA_030674155.1 Stramonita haemastoma
GCTTTCTAGGCAGGTGCGTTACCTCTAGACCATTGATCCACCTTTATTTATTTATTTATTTATTTATTTATTTATTTATTTATTCATTTTATATCTTGGATAATGGAATAAGCACTCATGTGCTTTTTTTTTTTAACATCCAATCCCCATGTGTATGTACTTTTGTAAATCCTGTCATCTGTTCCCACCGGCACACAATGGCCTATTCTTACGAAAAACGGAACAGTATTTGACGAATGGGCAAGATGTTCTGCGTGCGTTCGCACACAGGGCCTCGGTTTATAGTCTCATCCGGAGCATATGAATGTTTGTGTTGTGTCTCTCTGTATCCCTGCAGTCCCCTCTACATTCCGTAGCGAATCGTCCCACTCAAGGCCAGTCCACTCTCTGAAGTTGTCTTCCGAGAGAGAGAGAGAGAGAGAGAGAGAGAGAGAGAGAGAGAGACAGACAGACAGACAGACAGACAGACAGACAGACAGACAGACAGACAGACAGACAGAGATAGAGAGAGGGAAACACAGAGAGAGGGACACAGAGAGAGAGAGACAGAGTCTTTCAGATGAGATGATAAACCGAGGTCCCGTGCGTTACACATCACTATTGAGCGCACGTAAAAGAACCCACGGCAACAATGGGGTTGACCCTGGCAAAATTATGTAGTGAAAAGCCACTCTGATAGGGAAACAAATACAGTTGCATACAGGAAACAGAAAAAAAAAAGGTAGATGCTGCACTTGTAGCGACGCGCTCTCCCCGGGAAGAGAAAGCAGCCCGAATTTCACGCAGATAAATCTGCTGTGACATAAAGTGGTACAAAATACAAAATACAAGAGAGAGAGAGAAGGGGTTGGGGAGAAAAAGGTGGGGAGGGGGGGGGGGTTAAAAGGACACGTGCATAAATCTAAATCTTCGTGTCCAACCCCCCCCCCCCCCACCCCACCCCCCCCGAGACTAAAGGAAGAGGATGAACACTGATGAGGTCAGCATAAAGGACAGGAGACAGCACACCAATGGTCACAGGTCACAGGTCAAAGGTCACAGGTCAAAGGTCAAAGGTCGCTACTTGATCCTTTCTTTGTCCACCACACCACCACCACCCAACTCCTCTCACTCGCAGTTCCCTCTTCTTTCCTGCATGAAAATGGGTGGGCTGCTTGCTCTCCCTGGAGAGATCACATTACCGTAGTACAGTGTATTGTATCGTATTGTATTGAATTGTATTGAATTGCATTGGATTGGATTGGATTGGATTGTGTTGTGTTGTGTTGTGTTGTATTGTATTATTGTGTTGTATTGTATTGGATTGGATTGGATTGGATTGTATTGTATTGTATTGTATTGTATTGTATTGTGTTGTATTGTATTGGATTGGATTGGATTGGATTGTAATGTATTGTATTGTATTGTATTGTATTGTATTGTATTGTATTGTATTGTATTGTATTGTATTGTATTGTATTGTATTGTGTTGTGTTGTATTGTATTGGATTGGATTGTATTGGATTGTAATGTAATGTAATGTATTGGATTGTATTGTATTGTATTGTATTGTATTGTATTGTATTGTATTGTATTGTATCGTATCGTGTCGTGTCGTGTTGTGTTGTGTTGTTTTGTATTGTATTGTATTGTATTGTATTCTATTGTGTTGTATTGTATTGTATTCTATTTTATTCTATTGTATTCTATTCTGTTCTATTCTACTCTATTGTAAGACATGTTTCTTTCATTTACGACATATTTCTCTACATGACATTCCGGCTGCTTTCCCCGAAGAGACTGCGTCACAACACCATCCATTACAAAAAGAAAGATTCCTGTCTTCATGTGTTTGTTTCTCGATCAGTGTAAGTTTTTATTTTCTTGGGGGGGGGGGGGGGGTCTACAGAATGTTGCCAAGGACAATGCTTTTATTGTCGTGGGTTCTTTTACGTGCGCTGAATGAGCGTTGTACATCGGATCTCGGTTTATCGTCTCACTGGAAAGATAAGTATTCTGACCACCACTCAGGCTCGGGGAAAAAAATTGGTAATAAAAACTCAATGCGATGAAACTGTCTTCGTTTTCTAAAAATAAGAAACATACTATAGATCAAGAATCCGCAGAACGACAATTAAAAATGATCATTAATTATCATTGTCTGGAAATATAAGAACTCAAAGCAATTTCTCCACCACCCTCTTCATTCTCCTCTTCTCTCTCTCTCTCTCTCTTCTCTTCTTCTCTCCTCTCTCCTCCTCTCTCTCTCTCTTCTCTCTCTCTCTCTTCTCTTCTCTCCTTCTCTCTCTCACTCCTCTCTCTCTCTACTTTATGCTGGTCACCCCCTTATCAATGCAACTTAAATCGTATCAATGTTAGACACGGCTGGGGAATATGGATTATTTTGTTTTAATTTAGACAACATTGAATTGCAATGCAGACATCAGCTCACTTTTCTTGTGTGCTTCATTCCTTCATGTGAATCTCATTATGAATGAAGATATTGATTCTTTAAAATACAATCCTGTTCTCAGCATCATGAAGTTTGCTTCCACTCTAAGCTTTTTCTCTTATCGACCACCCTCTTCATCGGAAGTTATCTAATCGTCTCTCTCAGTCTTCTCTCTCTATTCATGCTCTCTCTCATTCATCAATCTCTTCTTCTCTTCATTTCAAACTCTCTCTCTCGCCCTACTCCACCTCTTACTCCGACGCACTCATCAACATCACTCGTCTCTTCAAAAACATAGAATTCTCAAATGCGATAAACAACAAGCACCCTAATCAAAACGAACAAAACTTAAAAATCATATCAATGCAATATAAAAGCAACACGACAGTCGGGAAAATATGAATCAATTTTATTTAGATTAGAGTCCTGAACATTGAATTTGCAGCAAGGCTCGCATCATTTTTTGTGTGTTGATCTCCTATGGGAATATTTTGAAGATTATGATCTTAACAAAAACAGTGCTGTTACAGCAGCATGAAGTTTTTGCTTCACTTAGTTTGTGTATGAAATTTGTAAGTGATAAGATCATTCAAATTATATAAATATGTATAATTCAGTTCAAATTTCCGCCACACCATTTGAAACGACAGCAAACACACAACAACAACGACAAAACAAAAAACAGCAAAACGACAAAACAAAAAACAGCAACAACAACGACAAACAAAAACAGCAACAACAACAACGACAACAAAAAAACAGCAACACCAACGCAAACGAAACACACAACAACACAACAAACACAACAACAACTACAACAACGATGCACGACAACAACACACAAAGAAGAACGCTGACACAGATCACAGATTCAAGCAGCAACCTGTTCTGCTATACATTATTGCGCAAATAAGCTCAGAAGCAAAGAGCTGAATCATAACAAAGCCGCTTGCCGGAGAAGAAAAGAAGATGAGATTTGTCAGTCACTTACACACATGCACACATGCACACAGTCATACGCACGCGCTCGCGCTCGCGCTCACGCGCGGGCACACACACACATACATACACGCGGGCGCGCGCGGGCAAGTACGCACACACAATCACACAGACAACACACGCACTCACAATAACACACACAAACACACGCACAAACACAATCACACACACATACACAAACACACACATACACACGCATGCACTCACGCACACACACACACACACACACACACACACACACGCGCGCGCTCGTGCGTGTGCTTGTGTGTATGTGTGTATATGTGTGTGTGTGTTTGTTTGTGTGTGTGTGTGTGTGTGTGTGTGTGTGTGTGTGTGTGTGTGTGTGTGTGTGTTGTGGTGGTGTGTGTGTGATTGCCTGCCTGCGTGTGTCTGTGTATGTGTCACTGTGTATATGTGTGTATGTATGTGTGTGTGCGTGCGTGCGCCTGTGTGTGTGTGTGTATGTATGTGTGTGTGTATGTATGTGTGTGTGTGTGTGCGTGGCTGTGCGCGCATGTGTGTATGTATGTATGCGTGTGTGTATGTGTGTGTGTATGAGTGTGTGTGTACGTGTGTATGTGTGTATATGTGTATATGTGTGCGCGTGTGTGTATGTATGTGTGTGTGCGTGTGTGCGTGCGTGTGTGTGCATGTGTGTATGTATACATGTAATCGCATGTGTATGCAAATGTATATGTGTGTTTGTATAGGTGTGTATTATATATATATATATATATATATATATATATATATATATATATATATATATATATATATATGCGCGTGTATATGTGTGTTTGTATGAGTGTGTGTATGTATATATATATATATATATATATATATATTATATATGTGTGTGTGTGTGTGTGTGTGTGTGTGTGTGTGTGTGTGTGTGTGTGTATGTGTGTATGTGTGTATGTGTGTATGTGTGTATATATGTGCATGTGTATATGCAACACTAGGGTGGAGGCAGGCAGTGAGTTGAGTAAGTGACTTGGGCCGTAATGCGCTTTGATGTTGCTGCTGCTGCTGCTGCTGCTACTTCTGATGATGATCAGGGTTGATACTGATGATCAAGATGGATGTCTCTTACGGGTGATGATCAAGATGGATGTCTGTTACTGGGTGATGATCGTCACTGATGCCTGCCTCACCAGGGCTCTGGCAACGCTCAGCTTGTTCTTTGTTTTCCCCCTTGATGTTGACAGTTCTCATTCCTCTTTCCAGGGGGCTGAGCCTCTGTTCGTGTTTTTGTTCTCTTTGTCTTTGTCTCTGACTGTTTGTTTGTTTGTTTGTTTGTTTGTTTGTGTGTGTGTGTGTGTGTGTGTGTGTGTGTGTGTGTGTGTGTGTGTGTGTGTGTGTGTGTGTGTGTGTGTGTGTGTGTGTGTGTGCCTCTCTCTCTTGTGTCTTTGTCTCTGTCTCTCTCTGTGTCTCTCTGGCTCTCACTCTCTCTCTCTCTCTCTCTCTCTCTCTCTCTCTCTCTCTCTCTCTCTCTCTCTCTCTCTCTCTCTCTCTCTCTTCTCTCTCTCTCTCTCTCTCTCTCTCTCTCTCTCTCTTGTGTCTTTGTCTCTGTCTCTCTCTGTGACTCTGTCGTGTCTTTGTCTCTGTCTCTCTCTGTCTCTGTCTCTCTCTCTTTCCCTCTCTCTGTGTCTCTGTCTCTGTCTGCCTCTATCTCTGTCTTTTTTCTGTTTTTGTTTTTTGTTTTTTGGGGGAGAGCGGTGTGTTTTGTGTGTGTGTGTGTGTGTGTGTGTGTGTGTGTGTGTGTGTGTGTGTGTGTGTGTGTGTGTGTGTGTGTGTGTGTGTGTGTGTGTGTGTGTGTCTGTGTCTGTGTGTCTGTGTGTGTGTGTTTGTGTGTGTGTGTGTGTGTCTGTGTTTCTCTGTGTGTCTGTGTGTGTCTGTGTTTGTTGTGTGTATGTGTGCGCGTCTCTGTGTGTGTGTGCGTGGACGCGTGCGCGTGTGTGTATGTGTGTGTATGTGTGCACGCGCGCGCGCGTGCATGTATGTGTGTCTGTGTGTACGAGCACGTGCGTGCGCCCCGTGCGTGCGTGCGTACGAGTGTGCCTTGCCTAATTGCAGACACTGTGTGTTCTGTCTCGTTGAGTTCTGCCAGAAAGATGTGAGGGCTGTGTGATTTTCTTTTTTTGCTTGGAGTTCTCTATGCGCTGACAGTGTACTGTCCTGTAGAATACTGAATCCTGCAGGTGGATCGGTGGTCTAGGTGGTAACGTGCCTTGCCTAGAAAGCAAAAAGTCCGGGTCGGAGTGTGCAGTGGTTCAAACCCCATTTGGGCCCAAAATTTGTTCCCCATCCATTAGACCCTGAGTGGTGGTCTGGGCGCTAGTCTTTCGGATAATATGATAAACTGAGGTCCCGTGTGTTACATATCACTATTTAGCGGACGTAAAAGAACCCACGGCAACAAGGGGGTTGACCCTGGCAAAATTCTGTAGAAAAAAGTCACTCTGATAGGGAAATAAAACATAGTTGCATGCAGGAAAAAGATTTTTTTTAAAATGGGTAGGCGCTGCACTTGTGGCAACGCACTCTCCCCCGGGGAGAGCAGCCCGAATTTCACGCAGAGAAATCTGCTGTGACATAAAATGGTATAAAATACAAATATAAAAACAAAAAATACATAGCCACTGTTCAAAACACTGTGGTCAGTCGCCCTATTCTTGACCACCATGTCCATAACGCTACTGATGGACACAATCCAAAAGTCTTTCGGATGAGACTATAAACCGAGGCCCCCGTGTGCGAACGCACGCAGAACATCTTGCGCACACGTTAAATCCTGTTCCGCTTTTCGTAAGAGTAGGCCATCTTGTGCCGGTGGGAAGAGATGACATTTGCAAAACTGCATACACACGGGGACTGGATGTAAAAAAAAAAAAGCACAAGAGTGCTTGTCCCCATTATCCTCGATATAAAAGAATTAAAAAAAAATAATAATAAAACGACAAAGAAACGTGTTAGTGACGATGAAAGCCATTATTTTGTAAATGATTGAAGCTAACTTAGAGGCTAACTTAGAGGTTAGAGGCTAGGTACACAGCATGGTATTAATGACAGAGGAAACAAACACACACACATACACACATACACACAAACACACACATACACAGACAAACATACACACACACACAAACACCCCCCCCACACACACGTACACACGTACACATTCACACACACACACACACACACACACACACACACACACATTCACACACACACTTACACACCCCTACACACACACCACACACACACACAAACACACACACACACCCCTACACACACACGTACACACACACACACACACACACACACACACACACACACACACACACACTGACAGAAGAAGCAGGCAAACGGGTTGCCATGGTGACATGTGACGCCACACCACACCACACCATCCATCCATTGTCTCTGTCGATGAAGCCTGACGGGATCATTGTCGTCTGTCTGTCTGTCTGTCTGTGTGCTGTCTGTCTGTCGTCATGCCTGCCACACAGGACTAGACTCTAACCTATTTTTTTCTTTTTTTCCTCTTCTCTTCTCTCTCTCTTTTTTTTGACTCTTTTTTATTATTTATTTTATTTTTTCTTATTTATTTATTTATTTATTTATTTATTTATTTATTTATTCTTTTATATATCGAGGATAATGGAATAAGCACTCATGTGCTTCTTTTTTTTTTTTTTTTTTTTTTTTTTTTACATCAATTCCCCATGTGTATACAGTTTTGTAAAAAATCTTGTCATCTGTTCCCACCAGGCACACAATGGCCTGCCTACTCTTACGAAAAGCGGAACAGGAGTTAACGTGTGCGTACAAGATGTTCTGCGTGCGTTCGCACTTGGGGGCCTCGGTTTATAGTCTCATCCGAAGGGCTTTTGGGGAAGAATGGAGTCAGCACTGATGTTAACTCCAGGAGAAAATTAATCCCGTCGAACGGGAATAGAACTCGGGTCGTCAAAAAATTGCGAGCGCGATGTTCTGACCACTAGGCTGTCCCGTTCCCCGTGCTTTTATCAATGATAAGTACCCCTCCAGGCCTGCATTATGCTTATCCTACCTGCTTAGTAAACACACTTCGTAACTGTCAGGTAAAAAAAACCCAACAACAACAACAACAAAAGAAAGACAGACATGACGCTCCACCACAAAAGAAGTAGCATTGCACAAGAGGTCCATTTTTAGTTATTGACATGTTATTAGTTTGCATTGAAATGAGTATACATTGCAAAAAACAGATTGAAAATCGAACAATTGTATCAAAAGTTATTACAAATTGAAATGATAGACTGCAGTAAATGACAAAATGAGAAATTGACAAGTTTAGCATCCTAGTAGATGGGTCAGAATGAGGGCTTGGCTATTTTAGAAAATACGTTTTAAGACAAAAGGAAACAAAATTATGCCTTGATATTTCACTACAAGGTAGAAGAAGTGCTATCGTTCTATCATCCATCAAAATCTCAAAATTGACAACCTCACCCCCACCTGCCTTTAATGGCTCCTAGCGGAAAAGGGGGTTATGTGCTAAGCGATTCATTTCGTGATGGAGCGTCACTGCTGTCTGATTATTATTTGGTTGAAGTCACTGCTGAACCAAAGAGAGATGGGTAGTCAAGTCTCTCGATGTTGCACCTGTCGGTACCGTATACCCCGTGTACAAAACGATGTGACTAGTTCCTTTTTTGTCTTGAGTCTCTCTGTCTCTTTCTCTCTGTCTCTATGTCTGTCTCTGTCTCTCTCTCTGTGTGAGTGTCTGTCTCTGTCTGTCTGTCTGTGTCAGTCAGTCTGTCAGTCTGTCTGTCTGTCAGCCCACTCACTATAATAAAATCAGAGATGAGAGGGAACCCAACAAAACCTCACATCTGTTCCTCTTAATGTTATACAATGTATTAGGTGATTTTTTTCTGTCATAATGTTAGGATCTTTTTTTTTTTCTTTTTTTTTTTTACTAAACCAGATTGCTAACACACACACACACACACACACACGCACGCACGCACGCACGCACGCACGCACGCACGCACGCACGCACGCACACACACACACACACACACACACACACACACATGTACGTATGCAAGCTTACCCAAGTTCGTGTTTTTTCCTTGTCTTCTTTTGTATGTGCAGTTCAATGACTTTCTCATGGTCAGATGTTTTTTTTCTTTGTATTATTCATTCAACTCAACGAACAAATACACTTACATTCACTTCTATCACCCACCTCCTTCCCTTCTCCAGTCTAAAATCACTCGTTAGTGGATAGACGTTAAAACGAAGACACGCACACACACACACACACACACACACACACACACACACACACACACACACACACACACACACACACACACACACACACACACACACACACACACGGTCGCGCGCGCGCGCAAGCACGCACGCACGCACTACACAGACTCACCATTCATAATGTAAACCCGCAGTGAAGATTTGACGAGAGAGTGGCTTCCACTCAAGGCCACACACTGTGTTCTGTTCAGAATTTGTAGACACACAACACACACACACACACACACACACACACACACACACGCACGCACGCACGCACGCACGCACGCACGCACACATACACACACACATGCACATGTCTGGCGTTTGGCGTTACAGGCACAGCCCTCACCTGGTTCGTTTCATACCTTAAAGACCGAGTCCACACAGTTGCAGTAAACAAGATTCAATCAGCACCCGCCAAACTGGAATGTGGTGTCCCTCAGGGATCAGTTCTGGGCCCTCTTCTCTTTACCCTCTATACTGCTCCACTGTCACATATAATAGACCGTCATCATATCAATTATCACTTTTAAGCTGACGACTCGCAGATTCAAAGCAGCGACACACCTGAAAATCTTCCTTCTCTCTTGACAAATATGACCAGCTGCCTTCAAGACATCCAACACTGGATGATACAAAACAAATTACAACTAAATGCAGATAAAACCGAAGCCATGCTTGTAGGCACCAAACACAAACTCTCCTCCATTCCAACAACTTCAATAGAATTCGGCAATACGTCAGTTCCGCTATCCACTTCTGTGAAGTATCTAGGAGTCGTTGTGGACAACACTCTCTCCATGCAAAAATTCATTACCCAAACCTGTCAGTCATGCTACTATCAACTACGGCGTATTAGCGCAATTCGAAAGTACCTGTCCACTGATGCAACATCCAAACTCGTCACTTCTCTTATTCTCTCACGTCTGGACTATTGCAATTCTCTTTTGGCTGGTCTGCCAGCATCATCCATCCACTCCCTTCAACGTATACAAAACTCTGCTGCTCGTCTTGTCCTCAGAAAGAAAAAAAATCTGAGCACATTACCCCTCTCTTGAAATCTCTCCATTGGCTGCCTGTACCACAGAGAGTAAACTACAAGATCAATACCCTCTGTTACAAATGTCTCCACAATACTGCACCCTCCTACCTCTGTGAATGTCTTCACTTGTACACACCTTCTCGCTCCCTCCGCTCGTCGGCAGGTACTTTGTCCTTAAGAATACCCAGATTCAACCTATCTACCGTTGGCCGCCGCTCTTTCTCTGTTTCTGGTCCATCGATCTGGAACGACCTTCCTCTCTCCCTCCGGCAAAAGCCTACTTATGACACTTTTAAATCCAACCTCAAGACACACTTATTCCAAACCTAAGTTTTCTCCTTTCCGCTTCCATCTCTTACCTGTCCCTGCCTTCAACATCCACCTGCCAAAGTGCATAACGTTTGTAGGTGTGTGTGCCCGCGCGCGTGTTGCGTGCTTGCGTGCGTGCGTGCGTGAGTGTGTGTGTGTACATTCGAATTTGTTAAAACTGTAAATTGTTGTTAATTGTGTGGTGTGTTGGTCGAATGCAAGCGCTTTGATTTGTTTTTACAAGATATAGCGCTATACAAATTCCATGTATTATTATTTATTATTATTACATGCACACACACACACACACACACACACACACACACACACACACACACACACACACACACACACACACACACACACACACACACACACACACACACAAACGCACACAGACAAAGAGGCTCACTCAAGGCCAGAGCGATGTTGAGCACTGGTTGTTTTTTTTTTTCAGAATTCCCACATAATTATCGCTAGCAATAACCAATGGAACAAACTAATCCACTGGTCAGACAAGGCCACTCTGTAGCGGGGGAAAAGAGAATTCCCCAAGCTGTGTCAATCAAATACAACAGGGATATGTGGGTGGGGTGGGGTGGGGGTGGGGGGAAAACAGATTTTGATTTGATTTGATTTGATTTATTCTTTTATATCGAGGATAATGGGATGAGCACTCTTGTGCTTTTTTACATCCAGTCCCCGTGTGTATGCAGTTTTGTAAATGTCATCTGTTCCCACCGGCACACGATGGCCTTCTCTTACGAAAAGCGAAACAGG
This sequence comes from Stramonita haemastoma, assembly GCA_030674155.1. Classification (NCBI taxonomy): domain Eukaryota; kingdom Metazoa; phylum Mollusca; class Gastropoda; order Neogastropoda; family Muricidae; genus Stramonita; species Stramonita haemastoma. Next base: position 26,103,357 of record CM060337.1, read on the forward strand.
ATTTAACGTGTGCGCAAGATCTTCTGCGTGCGTTCGCGCACGGGGGCCTCGGTTTATAGTCTCATCCGAAGGACTATTGGGGAGAGTGGAGTCAGCACTGATGTTAACAGAAGAAGAATGAAATCCCCATCCTTTATTTACCAGACACTGCAGAGATTCGAGCCCACAACTTCATAAACCCATGGAATTAGAAGTCAAAATGGTCTTTAACCACTCGGCTATAGCATCCATCATACAGTACAATACCATACCATACAATATTATACAATACAACATAATGTCACACGTTACAATATAATACGGTATGATACGTTATATGATAAGGTACAGTGCAATGTACAGGTTGCCAGTTATCAAAATCCGTCTTAGTAGGATAGTGTTTGATTTCTCCCATCAATATCTAGGAGGCTGTATTTTGTATTTTTGTATTTTGTACCACTTTATGTCACAGCAGATTTCTCTGCGTGAAATTCGGGTTGCTCTCCCGGGGAGAGCGCGTCGCCACAAGTGCAGCGCCTACCCATTTTTTTTTCTTTTTCCTGCATGCAACTGTATTTGTTTCCCCTATCAGAGTGGCTTTTTTCTACACAATTTTGCCAGGGTCAACCCCTTTGTTGCCTTGGGTTCTTTTACGTGCGCTAAACAGTGATGTGTAACACACGGGACCTCGGTTTACCGTCTCACCCGAAAGACTAGCGCCCAGACCACCATTCAGGGTCTAATGGATAGGGAAAATCTTTTGGGCCCAAACGGGGTATGAACCACCGCACACTCTGACCCGGACTTTTTGCTTTCTAGGCAAGGCGCGTTACCACCTAGACCACCGATCCACATGCAGTACCATGATGGTCGAATCAGTGGTTCGTGTAGCAACTGCTTCTACTGTTACTTCAATGCAGCATCGGAATCTTATAAGGAATGGCCCCTTGAGAATTCAAGGGTGATTTGGGGGGAAATCTTCCAGGTTAACGTATCTGCCTACTTGTTTCATGGTTCCTTAACGTATATGTTACATGCAAACATGGACAAAATCAAGGATAGATTCTTTTTTTTTTTATTTCACGTCAGTGTTTATAGTAATTTACAAAAAAACAAAGGCACCAAGTATTCAAGATTCATCAACAAATCAACATTGTTGTGTAGAAAGAAAAAAAAAAAAGACCGTAAAATCATAATCATGTAAGTGGTCAGATAACAGTTATTATTGGCAAATATGAGAGAAGAATAACAACTGTACAAAAGTTTGACTCTGGTATGGCTACAACACTCGTCAATATGTTAAATTAAATGCTGCTACAGCTGTTTCTGTTTATATGTTTATGCTTATACAGCCACTGACATGAGATTTAGTTTCACAAAGGGCAGTGGTAGTAAAAGAAATTAAAAAATCGTTATCTATTAATTTCGTCGAAAGCATAAACCAAACAAATCTTTTAAAGGGTCAGCAAACCTAATTCAAATCTGCAGCCCGGATCCACGACTTACAATTGGAAAGCGTTGCTTTTTTAAAAATTATTTTATATTGAGGATAATGGAATAAGCATTCACGTGCTTTTTTACATCCAGTCCCCGTGTGTATGCACTTTTTGTAAATTGTGTCATCTGTTCCCACCAGCACAAGATGGCCTTCTCTTACGAAAGGCGGAACAGGATTTAACGTGTGCGCAAGATGTTTAGCGTGCGTTCGCACACGGGGCCTCGGTTTACAGTCTCATCCGAAGGACTTTTGGGGAGAGTAGAATCAGCACTGATGTTAACTCCAGGGGGAAAATCCCCTCGAACGGAGCTTGTAATTGTGCAAGAAAGCAGAAGAGGAGGAAGGCATGGAAAGAGGGAGGGAGGGAGAAGAAGAAGAAGAATGCAAAGAAGAAGAATGCAAAGAAGAAGAATGCAAAGAAGAAGAAGAAGAAGAAGAAGAAGAAGAAGAAGAAGAAGAAGAAAGAAGAAGAAGAACAAGAGAGAGAGAGAGAGAGAGAGAGAGAGAGAGAGAGAGAGAGAGAGAGAGAGAGAGAGAGAGAGAGAGAGAGTGGACAATGTGGAAGAGTGGTGTCAGAAACAGACAAGAGTACTAACAAGTTCAAATTCAAATTCTTTATTTCCTGTCATCCTTTTAGGGATATGGAGGATTTTTTATATAACAACAATAAACAAAATCATGACTGAACAACACACGTGCACCATGTAACTGAATATTTTCAGAACAATTACTATAGAAAAAAAAACAACCCCCCAAAAATCGTTAACAATGAAGAAATGGAAATACAGTGGGAAAGGGAAAGTGATGGCGGATAAGCCAAAGACATGTAAGAAAAGAGAGAAAAGGAGGAGGGAGGGAGGAAGAGGGGGGGGGAACTGAGCAACATGGTGGTGTAACCCTCAATAAACAAAACCAGAAGAAAAACCCCAAAAGTTTAGTTGTTGTTGTTTTTTTCAAATTGGGCGTCTTTTATTTCAAATTTTAAACATTTATAAACAGTGCCTGTCTGTTTCTGTCTCTCTGTCTCTCTGTGTGTCTCTGCCTCTGTCTATATCTGTCTAAATGTAGATAATTATCTTATATACCGTATAAGGTTGTTGTGGTGTGGATTTTTTGTTTGGTTGTTTTGTTTGTTTGTTTTGTTGTTGTTGCTGTTGGGGGGGGGGGGGGGGGGGGTGGAAGTGGAGGGGGAAGTGTTTCAGAACTTTCAAAAACCAAACGAAATTCATTTTTAACACTTTCCTATCTCCAGTGTAAGCAAATTAGGCATCCTTGCACAACCAACAATGGAAGCTGACCTATAATTATAGAAGGAAAGAGAAGCAAAGCTGGAATACAACACCTACCAAAATGGATCCATCAATAGCCATTTGACTGGAAGGAGAGAGAGAGGGGAGGGGAGAAATAAAATAGAAAGAAAGAATGAAGGAAAGAAGGAAAAAAGGAAAGAAGAAAGGAAAGTAGGAAGGAAAGAAGGAAGGAAAGACGAAAGAAAAGTAGGAAGGAAAGAAGGAAGGAATGAAGGAAGGAAAGAAGAAAGAAAAGTAGGAAGAAAAGAGGAAAGGAAAGAATAAGGGAAAGAATAAGGGAAAGAAGGAAGGAAGAAAGGAATGAAGGATGGAGCGTTTCAAAACAAAGAGGGATGTTTTGAGTGGGTGGGTGGGAGGAGATAAAATGAGGGAAAAGAAGTGGGAAATGTGTGGGGGGAGGGAGGCGTAAGTTTGTGGTGAGGGGGGAGGGGGGAGGGGGGAGGTAAACACATCGCGTGCAGCCCCACTACAGGCTGATGTGGAGGTGTCTGGGGAATGTCTCTCTCACAATCTGCAAGTCTGATTTGGCCATGGAAACTCGGGACTGTGAGCAAGAATATACTGACTCTCTGTCTCTCTTTCTCTCTGTCTCTCTGTCTGTCTTTGTGTCTCTGTGTCTCTGTTTCTGTCTCTGCCTGTCCTTCTCTGTGTGTCTCTCTCTGTCTGTCTGTCTTTGTCTCTGACTATCTCTGTCTGTCTCTGTCTGTCTCTGTCTGTCTCTGTCTCTTTGTCTCTGCATCTCTGTTTCTGTCTCTGCCTGTCTGTCTCTGTATCTCTCTATGTTTCTGTCTCTCTCTCTGTCTCTCTCTGTCTCTCTCTGTGTCTCTCTCTGTCTCTCCCTCTGTCTCTGTCTGTCTCTCAATCTCTGCCTGTCTCTCACTCCATCTTTCTCTCTGTCTCGGTCTCTCTCACTGTCTGTCTGTATCTGTCTCTCTGTCTCTGTCTCTGTCTATCTCTATGTCTGTCTTGCAACATGTGTGTGTGCGTGTGTGTGTGTGTGTGTGTGTGCGCGCGCGCGCATGCGCACGTGCTCACGCGCTCTGCAGCAAAATTACGATACAAGTTAATTGACCACTTCTAATCTGACTCTGCATGGGGGACCGACCTCGAGATAGTTGTGATGATGCCAAAGGCTGAAGGAAGACAGACAGACCAGCCTGGAGAAAACTGCAGGACACTGCCTGTCCCTTGTGTCATCTTGATGACCATCATTGTCAAAGAAACTAGTTGATGTGCAATTACCAGGAGTGCTTTTAAAGACTCCCAGGCATTGATAATTAAGGAATCTCTAAGACATTACAAAGAAAATGCATAGTGGCGAAATGTGGTTTCAGTGTTTGAAATTTGTCAAGCTGATAGTGTTTGATGGTCTTATATTATTGCGTGCGCGCTCACACATATAGTAGTAGTTGTTGTTTGTAGTCTTTGAATAAATGTCCATGCACATCATGTGATTTGGATGACAAAAATAAACAAATGATGTGCATGCAAATAACTACCCATTAACAAGGAAGAATAACAATATTTAAAGGATTCTACTTGAACATAGAATAAAGTAAACATAGTGTTATCACTAGTAATAAACACATACACATGTGTTTGTGCATGCGTGCGTGCGTGCATGCGTGCGTGTGTGTGTGTGTGTGTGCACATAATTATGTGGCTACGTAAACTGGTTGTTGGATGGTTGGTGGCTGGATAGCCTGTTTTTCAGCACCTGGGCTTTATCACAATTCTTGATTAAACAGGCTTATAATCAATGGCTTTCCCACTCATGGAAATCTATTTTACAGCTTAGTCTTTAGTGATTGACTATGACACTCTGACTAGGAGGCTTGACTTGCACAGTCCTTATGTGCTGCAGCCCTGGGGGCTAGTTGGTCTTTGGAGAACATCTCCATTGCTGACTGTTTTTATGCCCTCTTGGCCAAGAGAGTAGGGGTGTGCTCTGGGCAATGCACCTCCACTGTAATCAAATTTCTGCCCAATTTCCCAAACAGCAGTTGCCTCCTCTGCTGATTTGGAGGTCATCATTGAACATGACAAACAAATATATATATATAGCTTGTCATGCACTGAAACCCCTACTCTTACATGGGAACCATTGTTTAGATCTTGTACAAGCACAAAGTTGAAAGGAAGGAAGGGGGTGACATGGGTGAGAAGAAGACAACAATTATAGAGAGAGGGGAGGGTGGTGGGAGGAAGACTGGTTTTGGAGGCAGAGGAGAAAACAGCAGAGAAATTGACATGCAATGAGTAAAGAAAAGCGATGTTGGGAAAGGAAGTGTGTGTGTGGTGGGATGGGGTGGGGTGAAGGGAGGCATCAAAAGGGGAGAGGTGGAATAAGGCAGGGAGAGATGGGGGAAAGCATGAGATGTGGTGAGCTAAACGCTGATCTCTCCCTGTGTCCCAGAGGACCTCAGCTAGCTCTCAGAATCTGCGAGTCTCATTCCAACACGGAAACTGAAACCTGTGGCTTTTAACCCTCTTGCATTCAGATTGTCTGAACACAAACTGCCCCTAGATTTCGCACTCCATCACGAAATCAGGTCAGGCACACATGCTCACTCGCCTTTTCCTCCTTCTAAGTACATACCAGCAGCTATAATTACTTCCAGACTTTCAGCAGGGTTTCTACTTCTAGCCTGATAGAGCTTTGGCATGTGGTAGCAATTAGTGATAGTCACAGCATGATTGAAGTCTACTATGAGTAAATCCTGGCAAATCCTGGTTCGGGATTCAGAGGGGGGTGGGGGGCAATTATTCAATCCCAGCAAATCCCTAAGAGGGCTAAAGATACAGTTCTTCCTTGGCTTTGTTTCTGTGTTTTTCTTTCTAGCTTAACTGCATGACTCTTTTTTCATGGCTATGTTTTGCTGAATGTTCTCACTGACTACATGTATTGGCTTTTCCTGACTTCACCAGACATCGTCCTTCACTTCTTGAGAAGTTAGTTGGCACGGGATGCCCTCATAGTTAGAACATTGTGCTCATCCTCTTCTGGCCCGGGATTTGAATGACCATCACAAGAGAATATGATATGTAGTAGTACATAATTGGGGACGAGATAGCTCAGTGGTCAGAGCACTCGCTTTCCCCCCAGTCACGTTAAGCAGCGTCGAGCATGGTTACCAATTGGATGGGTGACCGTTTATTGCCTTGGCTACAAAACAGTTCCCCCAGTTCACCCAGCTGTAAATGGGTACCTGCCCTCTTTAGGGTCAGGGAAGGTAAAGCAGTGAGGGAGAGGAGATGGGCGCCACCCTCAGTATGCTGGCCCCCCTAGAGAAGCTGAGGTCTCTGACGCCTCACTCCTCTATGACCACACAGGTTATGGGACACCTAGTACATGGTTAAAGTGTTGCACTCACAGTATGACAGCCTGTGTTTGAGCCCATGGCCCACAGCTGAGACACCTATTCAAGGGGATTATTCCCCTGGAGTTATGAAGTGCTTTGATTTATTTACTCTACAAGATCCAGCGCTATATAAATCCCATATAGTAGTAGTAGTAGTAGTAGTAGTAGTAGTATAGTAGTATAGTAGTAGTAGTAGTAGTAGTAGTAGTTGTAGTATAGTAGTAGTAGTAGTAGTAGTAGTAGTGTAGTAGTAGTTGTTTGTTGTTGTTGTTGTTGTTGTAGTAGTAGTAGTAGTAGTAGTAGTAGTAGTAGTTAGTGTATAGTAGTAGTAGTAGTAGTAGTAGTAGTAGTAGTAGTAGTAGTGCTATCTCTACTCCTCTCAAAAGTCATTTGGACGAAGCTATAAATTAAATCCTAATTTAAACAACTACAATCAGTACAGATGTACATTGTGTGAATCATCATTAAAAAAACAAAAAACAAAATATAACTCAAAACCAAAATAACTTTTTCATGATGAAATAAACCTGCAAAGATCTGAATTGTAGAAAACAACAGCAATTGTTTTTTTGTTTATCTTTTAATTCATCTGAATGTCTTTCAAAACCGTTATTTTAGGACATGATTATTCTTTCTTTCCCTCGTCACATACAGTGTGTGCAAAATTGCGTAGCTGTTGCAGCACACACCCAAAAATAGAACCTGATGTAAACTAAGTGAGAAGGAACAAAGTTGGGATACAAAATGGGCAGAAATAAACCCATCAATAACAGTTTGACTGGATGGGGAGGGAACGAGGGAGGGAGGGAAAGCCAGCTAAGGGGGGGGGAGGAAGGACAGGGGTAGAGGAAAGTTGAAAACAACAAGGGAGGTAGGGAAGGTGGGGGGTAGGAGAATGGACAGAGGGATATAAAAGACGTGGGAGGGGGGGCGTGGCAGGGGGGGGGGAAGGGGGGGTAAATGGGGGGGGAGGGGGGAGGGTGTGTGTGGGGGGGGGGGGGGCGGCTAAAAACATTGCGTGCAGCCCCACTACAGGCTGATGTGGAGGTGTCTGGGGAATGTCTCTCTCACAATCTGCAAGTCTGATTTGGCCATGGAAACTCGGGACTGTGAGCAAGAATATACTGACTCTCTGTCTCTCTCTCTGTCTCTCTCTCTGTCTCTCTCTGTCTGTCTGTCTGTCTGTCTGTCTGTCTGTCTGTCTCTGTCTCTGTCTCTATGTCTCTATGTCTCTCTGTCTCTCGCTGTCTCTCTCTGTGTCTCTCTCTGTCTCTGTCTCTCGCTGTCTTTCTCTGTCTCTCTATCTGTCTATCTGTCTGCCTTTTTTTCTTTCTGTCTGTGTCTCTCGCTGTCTCTCTATCTGTCTGTCTGTCTGTCTGTCTGTCTGTCTGTATCTGTCTGTCTGTCTGCCTGTCTGTCTGTCTGTCTGTCTGTCTGTCTGTCTGTCTGTCCCCCCTATCTTTTTCCTTTTACCTGTCTGCGTGTTTGACTCTCCGTGTATTTATCTACTTATTTATTCATTTGTTTATTTATCCATTTATTTATTTATCATTCATTTATTATTTATTTTATTTCATGAATAATGGGGAAAAAAACACCCATGTGCTTTATTGCATCCACTCTTCATGTGTATGAAATTTTGTAAAATTTGGTCATCCACTCCTCACCCTTTGCCCCCTCTCTCCTTCTATAGTTGCTACAAGTTATGCAAGATTACCACCTCCACAGATCGAAAGTTGCTAACTTAATCATTGTCTAGAACAATTTTCACAACAGCAGCAGTAACAACAACAACAATAACAACAGCAACAACAACAACAACAACAGCCCCCCAAAAAGACAGCCCCCTGGAGATTCTCAGTGTTGTTTCTCAGCCCCGGGAGGGGGAGGGGGGTGAATGGAAATGGAACTAAACCCTTGATTGTAGGCAAGACCAATCTTCTCCAGAAGAGTCAGAAGTGAAGTCACTTTGTTTCTTGACCACAGCTTTCAGTTTCCCCCACTTTCAGCTCCTCTCAGCTGCTAATTACCTCATCATATCCCAGCCCAGATGGGGGCCAGCTGGTGCTATTTATAGCAGGAACTGACCACACTTGGACTAGGTAAAAGGAAAGGACGCGCTAAATTTAGCACTTTTGATTGACTGAGTGATGTTGGATTTGTGTGCTGTGGACATGACGTGAAAACCTACAGGGCAGAGAGAAATTTACACACAAAAAGAAAGAAAGAGAGAAGGAAACAAAGAAAATGTAAGGTTAACAAAAAGGTAAAAAGTAAGAAAATATATTTAAAAAAAAAAGAAAGTAAATTAAAAAAAAGAATGGAAAAAGGATAAAAAAAAAATCACCAAAAAAAAGGAAAAGAAAAGAAAAGGGAAAAGTAAAAAAAAAAAAAAAAAGGAAAATATACAGAAAAAGAGGGGGGAGGGAGAAAGAAAAGAAAGAATGAAAGATAAAAAGAAAATAAAAAGAAGACGAAAAAAGAAAGAAAGAACAAAAGAACAAAAAAAATGGGAAGAAAATCAACAGAAACATGGAAAGGAAATGGAGAAGGTTGCGGTGGATGGAATGAAAGAAAGAGTGTTGGTGTGGAGAGGAATAGAAGGTATGAATGTGCAGGGAAAAAAAGGTGTCTCTATTGAAGGAGGGATTGATTGGAGGGGAGGAGAACGGGGATAGTTGTGGGATGAGGATGAGGGGACGGGGTGGGGGTTGGGGGGGGGGGGAAGGAGCAGAAACTGGCTATATCAAAGTGTCAGTAAAACTTTGGTGTGCTGAAGAGTTAAACTGCTGTCTGGTGTTGTGTGTGTGTGTGTGTGTCTGTGTGTGTGTCTGTGTGTCTGTGTGTCTGTCTGTCTGTCTCTCTCTGTTCTCTCTCTCCCTCCCTCTCTCCCTCCCTCTCTCTCTCTCCTCTCTCTCTCTCTCTTCTCTCTCTCTCTCTCTACTCCTCTCCCCCCCTCTCCCCCCCCCCTCCCTCTTCT
>CM060337.1:26121679-26129179 GCA_030674155.1 Stramonita haemastoma
AAAAGGTGGGGGTTTGGGGGGGGGGGGGGGGGCCCCGGTTTCCGGGGGAAAGGTAAACAACGGGGGGGGGGATTTTGGTTGAAGGAGAGAAAGTTTTTTTTTCCTTTTGGTTTAAAGCCCAAGAAGTGCAATTTTTTGGGGGGGGTTTTTTTTTTTTTTTTTTGGGGGGGGGGTGGGGGGGTTGTTTTTGGTGGGTGGGTTTTTAATTTTTTTTTGGGGGGGGGGGGGGGTTTTTGGGGTTTTGGGGTGGTGGGGGGTGGTTGGGGGGGAGGTGGGTTTTTGGGGGGAAAAAAAAAAAAAAAAAAAAAAAATAATTATTTTAAAAAAAATTTTTTTTTTTAAAAAAAGGTAAAAAAAAGGGAAAAAAAAAAATTTAAAAAAAAAAAAAAAAAAAAAAAAAAAAATAAAAAAAAGGGGGGGTTTTTTCCCCTTTTTAAATTTAGTGGATTAAAAAATTTTTGAAAAAAAAAAAAAAAAAAAAAAAAAAAAAAAAAAAAAAAAAAAAAAAAAAAAAAAAAAAAAAAAAAAAAAAAAAAAAAAACCCAAAAAAAAAAAAAAAAAATGGGGGGTTTTTTCCCCCAAAAAGCAGGGGCGGTTTTTTTGGGTGCCTTTTTTTCCCAAAAAAAGGGAGTGGGGGGAAAAAGTAAAAAAGAAAAGGGGCCCCAACGGGGGCAAGGGACCCCCCCCGGGTGGGGCTTTTTTTCGTTTTTAATAAAATTTTTTGGGGAGTTTTTTAAGAAGGATTTAAAAAACCATTTTTTGGGGGAAACAACGCAGCGGGGGAATTCGTGGGGGTTGTTTTTTTGCCTATTTGTTTTGTCTGTCTGTCTGTTTTTTTGGGTTTTTTGTTTTCTTTTTACCCCTTTTTGGGAAAAGGGCAGGAGAAAAAGAGAAAAAAAGGGAGTGATGTTTTTACCCCCCTTTTGCGTTGGTATGTTTTTTCTTCTTTTCTGTCTTTTTTCTGTCTGTTGTTTTTCTTATACTTCCTCTGTGTGAGACGGGCTGACAGCCATAAAGGGAACCCAAAAAAAAAAGGGGGTTTTAGTTCCTTTATTTGCTGTTTGTTTTTTCTTCTTGTCTGTCTTCTTTTTCCCCTTTGTTTTTCAAAACCCGGGTTGCTTTTTCTCCTACTTACTTTTGGAGCGGGGGGGGGGTGAGGGTTTTTCTTTTCTCCCCTTCCCTCTTTTTCTACTTTTTGGCGGCCTTTTGGGGGGTTGTTTTTTTCTTTTTTTTCTTTTTTTTTTTTTTTTTTTTTTCTTCTTTTGTGGCGGCGCTTTTTTTTTTAAAAAAAAAAAAAAAATTTTCCTTTTTCCCTTTTGTGCGGTTTTTTTTGGTCAAAATTTGTTGTTTCTCTCTTTCTCTCTGGGGGCTATTGGGTCGAGCAAGCTGTGTGAACACGGATGAAAAGTAAAGGGGCTGTGCCAGCCCCAGTCTCTAGGAAAACAAACTCCGAACTCCAGCCCTGCCTACGTAGTACGCCTTTTGCCTTGTTTTTGTCCCACTGTTGCCCGCCATGTACTTTTGCCAGTTGATAGTGTTAGTCTGCCATGGCAGAGCCTCCTCACTGGGCTATATATGCTTATTGACTCTCTCTCTCTCTCTCTCTCTGGAACATGAGAGTAAAGTAGGGGAGGGGGGGGAAAAGGGGGTGGGGGGGGGGTGCGCGGCGGGGTCATTGTTTGTCTTTGATGTTATCGGGGAATATATCGCTATAGCCATCCTACCCCTTTTTTTTACCGTTCTCCTTCATCCCATTTAACGTGGAGTAAATTCACTTTAGTCTATGTCCCTTGGGACCTTTCGGGGTTTGTGGAGGGGGGGGGGGAGGGAGGGGAGAGGGTAGGGGGTAGGAGGGGATGGGGGCTGTTTTACCCCCTACAGACAGCCTTAGCTGAGTAGAGTCAAGTTAGATATTATTGGGGGGTGGGGGTTGTTGTTGTCGTCGTCGTTGTTGTTGTTGTTTTCTGTTCAGTATTTGGTTTGGGTTGGGTCGGTTCGGTTTGGTTTGGTTTGGTTCGGTTAGGTGTGGTGTGGTGTGGTGTGGTATGGTGTGGTGTGGTGTGATGTGGTGTGCATGTGGTGTGGTGTGGTGTGGTGTGGTGTGCATGTGGTGTGGTGTGGTGTGGTGTGGCGTGGTGTGGTGTGGTGTGGTGTGGTGTGGTGTGGTGTGGTGTGGTGTGCATGTGGTGTGGTGTGGTGTGGTGTGCATGTGGTGTGGTGTGGTGTGCATGTGGTGTGGTGTGGTGTGGTGTGGTGTGGTGTGGTTTGATTTGGTTCTGTTCGGTTTGGTTTGGTTTGGTTTGGTTTGGTTTGGTTTGGTTTGGTTTGGTTTGGTTTGAAGTAGATTGGATCTGTAGGATTGAGTTTGGCTTTGTTCTGTTCGGCTTTGTTTGTTTTTATATCAGTTAGGTGGGACACAGGTCTAAAGATGGGCAAAATCATGTTATTGGTTTTTTTTCTAAATAAAAAAACCCCTGCTAGATGCAAATATGGCGATTTCCCTGTGAGATTTTAAAGACTTGAGATTGTAAAACATGTCTGTAGAAACAGGTTTGTAGTACTCGTTATCGATAAAAAAAAAAACAGGTTCAGAAAATTGAAACAGTTAGTTTTAGCGGCCATAATGAACTGTTTCCAAGGAAACAGTGCATAACGCTGAGTACTTTAGAGATTGTTTAGGCTTTACAAGTGATATGCCCTTTCAATATTATTTTAATACAACTTCTAACATGAGCTTGTAAACATTTTATCAGCTTCCGTCCCCCATGTCCAACCGAACATTTTTTTTTATACAACTCTATGATTGTAACAGCAGATTTCTCTGCGTGAAATTCGGGCTGCTCTCCTTGGGGAGAGCGCGTCGCCACAAGTGTAGCGCCTACCCTTTTTTATATATACATATACAGCTCAGGGATGGTCTCTAAACACGACACCTGTGTGCATGCTGTTTTTATAATTTTGTCATCCGCTTCTACAATCATAAATTTCACAACGAAATGGGACTGCTCACGCTAATCAATACTACCATTTATTTAAATTTTTAAAAAAATATTCATTCAATACTATCAAACACTTCAGCCAAACCACCTATAAACAAATTAATTTGTGACTCTATGCCAATATCACATCATACCATGATACCAAATACTTCGGGAAAATCATAAGATCTATGAGACAAATAGCTCGATACATTTCCCTGAGTGCTCTTCAGTTTTGCGTTATGTAAGTCATTAAAATTCTTATTATAACACGCAAAATGTCCAACACAACAATCCCAACAATAATACTTACAACAACAAAAATGACAGCAGAAATAACAATAGCAACAGCAAAGGAATAACAAGCCAGGTATAACAACAACAACAACAAAAACAGCACCAGCTAAAACGAAAACAACAACAGCGACAATAACTGCCACAAACGCCCACAACTAAATGCGTTTACCGTTTACAAGGCAGCACAAACATATTTTTAACATACCTCCCACCCCCCCTCCAAAAAAAAAGACCAAAACAAAAATGTGACTGAAGAGATCAGAGGGCAGAGTGGTTTTAAAGCGCATTGACATGTAAATTTTATCATACACGAAAGAACTCCATCATAAGTAATCCACGATTCAGAAATCCACAAAAAATGCAAGCCTGTCCTCTCCATGTAAATGGAACATTTGTCTCACAAAGTAAACTCTCTCTCTCTCTCTCTCTCTCTCTCTCTCTCTCTCTCTCTCTCTCTCTCTCTCTCTCTCTCTCTCTCTCTCTCTCTCTCTCTCTCTCACACACACACACACAACAACAACCCACACACATACACACAACACAACACACACAGACAACACACACACACACACAACACACCACAAACACACCACACACACACACACACACACACACACACACACCACACACACACACACACACACACACACACACACACACACACACACACAACGTACACTCAATACAACACACACAGAGACACAGACACAGACACACACACACACACACATACACACACACTCTCTCTCTCTCACACACACACATACACACACGCACATACACACATACACACACACACACGCACACACACACACACACACACACACAACGTTCACACAACACAACACACAGATACACAGACAGACACACACACTCTCTCCCTCACACAGACACACACAGACACAGACACAGACACAGACACACACACACACACACACACACACACACACACACAACACACACACACACACACACACACACACACACACACACACAAACACACACACACATACACACACATACACACACACTACTTTGTACACGATCACCAAACAATGAGCAATACTATAATAATAAATCCAGCCAGTAGCAATCACAATTTTTCTTTTTTTCTTCAGAAGTTAATCCCACAACGAATCAATCATCACAACAACTTATGATAATCACAAAACAATCTGGATTTTTAGAAACTCAGCACTGCACTGTTCTTATTTGGGGGGATGGGGGGTTGTTAAATAGTCACACAATACATATATATCATCGAAAGACTATCACAGCACAACACTACCTTTTTAAAAAAAAAAATGGCACAGATCATATCATTCCTCTTTGGAACATGGTAATCCCACACTGTGTGAAAAACCCAACAACACATCTTCTCTCCTTCAATAATTCGCAGTCTGTATGTTGAAACATTTAACACACACACTTTTTCTTCTTTTCTTTTTAGACATAGACATCAAAAGATGCTGCTGACACATACACACACACCTTACAAAATCACACACACACCTACATAAATACACACTACACACCTATATATCTCTCCAAAACTCCCTCTCCCTCACCTCCTACAACTTTCACGGAAGCATCCAATGACACTTGTGCATGCTGCCAGACTCACAATATGCCTTAGCAGCCAAGTGAATTCTTCTTCTTTCTCGCGTCTTCAGAAGAAGAAAAAAAATTAGGAGAGAGCGGGGGATGGGTAGATGGGGAGGGGAGGGGGTTAGGGGGGAGAGGGAAGGGAGTGTAAGGTAAGGAAGGTATGGTAAGCTAAGGGAACTCACCTGGAAGCAGGTATCAAATACAGGTGGGAGGTTAGTAAGTGGACTGAGGTGGGAGGGGAGGGGGAGAAGGGTGTTAGGGGTTGGGGGTTGAGGGGTGGTTGTGTTTGGGGGAAAGAAGGGGGGGTTGAAAAGTTACACGTTTTACGAGGCCGGTGAGGGAGGGAGGGAGGGGAGAGAGAGAGAGGGGAGAGATGGGGAGGGAGACAGACAGACAGAGACAGAAATATAGACATACATATAGCAAGAGAGAGAAAGAGGGGGGGGGGGGGGAGAGAGAGAGAGAGAGAGAGAGAGAGAGAGAGAGAGAGAGAGAGAGAGAGAGAGAGAGAGAGACAGACAGACAGACAGACAGACAGACAGACAGACAGACAGACAGACAGACAGACAGACAGACAGACAGACAGACAGACATAGAAATATAGACAAAGAGCAAGGAAAACAGAGACAGAGACAGAGAAAGACAGAGGGAAACAGAGAGAGAGAGAGAGTGAGACAGAGAGAAACAGAGAGAGAGAGACTCAGAGAGAAAGACAAAGACAGAGAGAAACAGAGACAGAGAGACACAGAGAGAGAGACAGACAGAACGATAGAGACAGAGAGAGGAAGATGACAAAAATATTTGCTAGAAGACGAAGAAAACAGGACAGGCAGGGAGATTGAGGAGAGGGGAGAGAGGGAGAGGGGAGAGAGACAAAAGTGCTTAAGTAAGAAGACGTTTTCTCGTTGGTGATGGGGGGGATGGGGAGGGAGGAGAATCCACCCCACCCCCCCTTATCCCCCACCTACACCCCCAAAAGTTATTTCCACCCACCCACCCTACCCCTCTCTTCTTCCTCAGGGGTTTGGTGCCAAGGTATGTGTGGTATAGTGTGGTATGGGGATGATAGTGTGATGTTGTATGTGGTGATGGTGGTGATGATGGTGTGGTGTTGTGTGTGGTGATGATGGTGTGGCATTGTGTGGTGATGGTGTGGTGTTGAGTAGTAATGGTGATGGTGTGGTGGTGTGTGGTGTGGTGGTGTGGTGTTGTGTGTGTGTTGATGGTGGCGTGATGTTGTGTGGTGATGGTGGTGTGATGTTGTGTGGTGATGGTGGTGTGATGTTGTGTGGTGATGGTGGTGTGATGTTGTGTGGTGATGGTGGTGTGATGTTGTGTGGTGATGGTGGTGTGATGTTGTGTGGTGATGGTGGTGTGATGTTGTGTGTGGTGATGGTGGTGTGATGTTGTGTGGTGATGGTGTGGTGTTGTGTGTGGTGATGGTGGTATGATGTTGTGTGGTGATGGTGTGTGTTGTGTGGTGGTGATGGTGGTGTGATGTTGTGTGGTGATGGTGTGGTGTTGTGTGTGGTGATGGTGGTGTGATGTTGTGTGGTGATGGTGTGGTGTTGTGTGTGGTGATGGTGGTGTGATGTTGTGTGGTGATGGTGGTGTGATGTTGTGTGGTGATGGTGGTGTGTTGTGGTGAGATAATTTGTTTCTATTGCATGATGATCAATGACGAAGAAGATGATGCAACAATGCTGATATGGAAGTGCATCTGCTTCACAGACTACGTGAAAGGGCTGTTTGTAGTCTACGCTTTCTATCATAATATATCCCGGCGTCAACCAGACCCTAGAGATACATACACCTGCAGTGTTGGTCAGGAAATTTGAGCAACACTCTTTTTAAAAAATCCGTAAAGTGGGTGAAGCTTGATTGTATTGTCACAGCCTTCCCAATGAGCCCATAGCACATTCACTCTGGGTAGGAACCGGCCGGAGTCCAAAAAAACAAACCCTGTGACTTTTATGGAATTCGAACCCGCGACCTTCCAGTCCGTAAACCAAGGCACTAACCACCGCACCATGGCGGCTGGCGTGTCATTGTCTCTTTGTCTGTCAGTCTGTTTACTACTCTATATGTCTGTCTCTTTGTCAGTCTCTCTGTCTGTCTGTCCCTCTGTCTGTCAGTCAGTCTGTGTTTTGCTACATGGTTGTGTGTTAGGGGTTCCATTCCAGCTATTGTGGGCTTTGATTTACCTACAGGTTTGTCTGTGTCACTGCCAGTTTACCTATCTTTCTGTCTATCTGTCTATCTGTATATCTGTCTATCTGTTTGTCTGTCTGTGTGTGTCACTGCAAGTTTATCTATCTTTCTGTCTATCTGTATATCTGTCTATCTGTTTGTCTGTCTGTGTCTGTCACTGCAAGTTTACCTACCTATCTGTCTGTCTGTGTCACTGCCAGTTTACCTGTCTGTGTCACTGGAGGTTTACCTATATTTCTGTCTATCTGTGTATCTGTCTGTCTATCTGTTTGTCTGTCTGTGTCTGTCACTGCAAGTTTACCTGCCTATCTGTCTGTCTGTGTCACTGCCAGTTTACCTGTCTGTGTCACTGCCAGTTTACCTATCTGTCTGTCTCTATCTGTCTGTGTCACTGTCAGTTTACCTG
>CM060337.1:26134179-26136679 GCA_030674155.1 Stramonita haemastoma
GAGAGAAAGACAGAGACGAGAAGAAGAAAGGGGACAGAGAGAGAAGAGGGAGAGAAGAGACAGAAAGAAGAGAGAGAGAGAGAGAGAGAAAGAGAGAGAGCGAGAGAAGAGAGAGACACAGAGAGAGAGAGAGGAGACCAGAGAGAGAGGAAGAGAGAGAGAGAGAGAGAGAGAGAGAGAGAGAGAGAGAGAGAGAGAGAGAGAGAGAGAGAGAGAGAGAGAGAGAGAAGAGAGAGAGAGAGAGAGAGGAGAGAGAGAGGAGAGTGAGAGAGAGAGAGAGAGGAGAGAGAAGGTGAACGCTGCAAAATTTATCTCTCTTCTTTTTCTCCAACTTTCACTTCATCCCACCCCATCCTCCTTCTCACTTCCTTTCTCAACTTTGTGGCTCTGTTTTTTTTATAGTCTGCCTCTTTTTCTCCATTGTGCGGTCAGGGCAGGGCAAGGCAAGACAAGTAGGGCAGGGCAGGGAAGGGCAGGGCAAAGCACGGCAGGGCAGGGCAGGGCAGGGCAGGGTAGGGCAGGGTAGGGTAAGGCAAGGCAAGGCAAGGCAGGGAAAGCAAGCCAAGGCAAGGCAGGGCAAGGCAGGGAAGGGAAGGGCAGGGCAGGGCAAGGCAGGACAAGGCAAAGCAGGGTAAGATAAGATAAGACAACGAGCAAAGTAAGGGCAAATGCAAAAGCAAAGGCAAGGTATGACAAGGTAGGGCAAGGGCAAAGGCAAAGGCAAGGCAGAGCAAAGGCAAGGGCAAGGGCAAGGCGAGGCAAGACGAGGCAACTGGCAAGGGAAGGAAATTTGAAAAGGCAACGTTGATTTCATAACCCTGTTGTAGAGATAGATGGAAGTGTTACATAGTCAGTGTACAGAGCTCAAAAGATGAAAACTAATTATCCCAACCTCCTGGGTAAATTTGGTACTAAGAAGTGTGGATGGACCAAGGCTACAGTAGAAAAAACTCGTTTTCTGCACGCACCATTCCCCATGTGTCTTGTTCTGTCTGTCTGTCTATATGTCTGTTTGTCTGTCTGTCTGTTGGTCTCTCTGTCTGTATGCATGTCTGTCTCTTTGTTTCTCTATCTATCTTTCTGTCCCTCCCTCTCTGTGTGTATCTTTCTCTTATTCCATGTGTTTATCCCTGACGTTTCTGATCATGTCTTGAGTTTTCATTTGCTTGACCAGCTACCTCCCACCCTCCCCTTCTCTCTCTCTCTCTCTCTCTCTCTCTCTCTCTCTCTCTCTCTCTCTCTCTCTCTCTCTCTCTCTCTCCTCTCTCTCTCTCTCTCTCTCTCTCCGCTGTACACACAAGTGCACGCGCAATCTGCACACACATCTGCAAGTACACACATACCGACCCCTCCCCCCCCCCCCCCCCCCACACACAATACAACAGATGACAAAATTTACAAAACCCCATACACGCGGGGACTGGATGTAAAAAAAAAAAGTACATGAGTGCTTATCCCATCATCTTCGAAATAAAAGAATGAAATAAAAATCAAAAACACAGACACAGACACATACAGACACAGACACACGGGGAAAGGATAGCCCAGTGGTCAGAACATTGCGCTCGCATTTTGACGACCTGGGTTCAATTTCCGGTCGAGGGGATTTTTCCTCTGGAGTTAACATCAGTGCTGACTCCACTCCCCCCAAAAGTCCTTCGGGTGAAACTATACACCGAGGCCTCGTGTGCGAACACACGCAGAACATCTTGCACACACGTTAATTCCTGTTCCGCTTTTTCGTAAGAGTAGGCCATCGTGTGCTGGTGGGAAACAGATGACTCACTCACTCACTCAGTCCCATGTCCCAAAGGACGTAGGGGGGACATGAGAGAAGACGCAACAGAGATCTTTCTCCATGCTTCACGATCCTGTGTGGCTAGTAGGAGGTGTTGTAGGGGTTGGGCGGTCCAGTCTTTGATGTTGTCAACCCATGATTTCTTTTGGCGGCCTCTTCTTCTCTTGCCCTCGACTGTTCCTTGCAGGATGGTTTTTGCTAGGGTTTTGTGTCTTGTGGTGTGGCCAAACCACATTAGCTTTCTCCTCTTTATGGTGGAGAGCAAAGGCTCTTGGGGGCCCACACGCTTTTTGATTTCTTCTTTCACATAGTTATTGGTCTTGTGTTCTTTGTATGATATTTTGAGGAGTCTTCTGTGGCACTTGTTCTCGAATGCTTGGATTCTCCTCTCTAACTCTGCTGTCAGAGTCCATGATTCACAGCCGTATAGGAGGATAGATATCACGAGGGATTTGTAAAGGTGGTATTTGGTGCAGAAGCTGATGTTGTTGCTTCTGATGATCCTCTCGAGTCTGACTAGAGCAGATGTTGCTGTTGCAATGCGAGCTTTCACTTCATTGTTTGATGTGCCATCTTTTGTTAGGATGGAGCCTAAGTATTTGAATTGGCTCACTGATGACACGATTTACAAAAAGAATGCAAACACACGGGGACTGGTGTGTAAAAGCACATGAGTGCTTATTCCATTATCCTCGAAATAAA
>CM060337.1:26153503-26168503 GCA_030674155.1 Stramonita haemastoma
GTAGGAAGATTTATTCAACTTTTTACCACGTTAGGCAGTGACACATGAGAAAGATTTATTTAACTTTATACCACACCACTTTTTTGGTTGTTTTTATTCATAGGTATATCCATAACAAAAGATGGCACATCAAACAATGAAGTGAAAGCTCGCATTGCAACAGCAACATCTGCTCTAGTCAGACTCGAGAAGATCATCAGAAGCAACAACATCAGCTTCTGCACCAAATACCACCTTTACAAATCCCTTGTGATATCTATCCTCCTATATGGCTGTGAATCATGGACTCTGACAGCAGAGTTAGAGAGGAGAATCCAAGCATTCGAGAACAAGTGCCACAGAAGACTCCTCAAAATATCATACAAAGAACACAAGACCAATAACTATGTGAAAGAAGAAATCAAAAAGCGTGTGGGCCCCCAAGAGCCTTTGCTCTCCACCATAAAGAGGAGAAAGCTGATGTGGTTTGGTCACACCACAAGACACAACACCCTAGCAAAAACCATCCTGCAAGGAACAGTCGAGGGCAAGAGAAGAAGAGGCCGCCAAAAGAAATCATGGGTTGACAACATCAAAGACTGGACCGCCCAACCCCTGCAACACCTCCTACTAGCCACACAGGATCGTGAAGCATGGAAAAAGATCTCTGTTGCGTCTTCTCTCATGTCCCCCCTACGTCCTTTGGGACATGGGACTGATATCTGATCTATCTGATGATATCCATTTGAGGCTGTTGAATGTTAGTCAAACAATATTGGTAAAAATGTTTATTTTTCCTTTTTTCTCCTAGATAGATGGCTTGATGAAAAAAGCAAATCAATGCTTATTTAATGTACCATCTGGAAATAAAAATTGACTTGACTTGATTTGAAATAAAAAAGATTTATTTAACTTTATACCACACTATGCACAGACAGAGTCAATGTTGATAGTGTATACTGCTTTACAGCCACGAAAACTAAGCCAGGAGAAAATGGGGCTGTCATCATGTCCAGGAAAGCACGTTACGACTATGCCTCAATTTTGTCTTTGGTTTTAGGTAAAGGTGCCCCATAACCTACGTGATCGTAGGGGAGCCGGGCATCAGAGACCTCAGCTTCTCTAGGGGCCATCATATTGAGGACGGCGCCCATCTCCTCTCCCTCGCTGCTGTACCGTCCCTGACCCGAAGAAGGCAGGTACCCATTTACAGATGGGTGAACTGGGGGACTATACTGTAGCCAAGGTGCGCAAAACGGTCGCCCTTCCTCTTGGTAACCACGCTCGATGCTGCTTGACCGTAGCATTCCTGTCCCCAAAACCCATCTTTACACCACATCCATCATAAATTCAATAAATCTTCCAAATCTTTTTCACTGTATAGTGTAGTACAGGTTAGATAAATCTTCCTATTTTTTCACTGCATGATGTGGTATACAGTTAGATAAATCTTTCTCTTTTTTTTTCACTGCATGTTGTGGTATAAAGTTAGATAAATCTTCCTCTTTTTTTTCTTTTTTTTTTACTGTATGGTGTGGTATAAAGTTAGATAAGTCTTCCTATTTTTTTCCACTGCATGGTGTGGTAGAAAGTTAGATAAATCTTCCTATTTGTTTTTTTACTGCATAGTGTGGTATAAAGTTTGATAAATCTTCCTATTTTTTGCTGCATGGTGTGGTATAAAGTTAGATAAATCTTCCTATTGTTTTACTGTATGGTGTAGTATAAAGTTAGATAAATCTTCCTACTTTTTTCACTGTATGGTGTGGTATAAAGTTAGATAAATCTTCCTTCTTTTTTTACTGTATGGTGTGGTATAAAGTTAGATAAATCTTGTTCAATTTCTTAATAATCAAAAAAAAAAAAAAAGTTAGATAAATCTTCCTATTTTTTTCACTGCATGGTGTGGTATAAAGTTAGATAAATCTTCCTTCTTTTTTTTTAACTGTATGGTGTGGTATAAAGTTAGATAAATCTTCCTTCTTTTCTTTCTTTCTTTTTTTTTTACTGTATGGTGTGGTATAAAGTTAGATAAATCTTCCTATCTATTTTACTGCATATTGCGGCATAAAGCTAAATAAATCTTCCTATCTTTTCACTTCATGGCTGACATGCTCTAATGTTAAATAAATCTTCCTACCATTCACTGCATCCTGTAATAATGTTGTTTTTTAATCTTCCTCCTCCTCCCCCCCCCCTTCCTTCCTTTCTCTCCTGACCCCCCCCCCCCCCCCCCCCCCCCCCCCCCCCCCCCCTTCTCCTCTCTTCTGGGGTGTTTAGTTTAAACACTATCTATTCCACATGCACACATCATTAGCAGACAACCATACACAAGGGGAGAAGGCAGGACAGGGACAGGGTAGCTTAGTGGTCAGAACATTGCGCTCGCAATTTGACGACCCGGTTCGACTCCCGTTCGAGGGGACTTTTCCCCTGGAGTTAACATCAGTGCTGACTCCAATCTCCCCGAAAGTCCTTCGGGTGAGACTATAACATCGAGGCCCCGTGTGCGAACGCACGCAGAACATCTTGCGCACACGTTAAATCCTGTTCCGCTTTTCGTAAGAGTAGGCCATCGTGTGCCGGTGGGAGCAGATGACAAGATTCACAAAACTGCATACACACGGGGACTGGATGTAAAAACAGCACATGAGTGCTTATTCCATTATCCTCGATATCAAAGAATAAAAAAAAAAGAATAAAAAGGCATCAAGCTACACCCCCCCCCCCAATACACACACCCACACACACCCACACACAACCACACCCACCCACCCACCCACCCACCCACACACACACACACACACACACACACACACACACACACACACACACACACACACACACACACACACACACACACACACACACACACACACATTGGTAAAATCTACATTGTGGCCTCTGCAGACATAGTGACTTCAACATTTACACACACACACACACACAAGACACGTTTTTACACACTACATGAAAAAAAAAACCCAACAACATCAGTACTACAGAATTTAAAAAGACTTGTAAATAAAAACTGCAACGAGTATTGTCGACTTTGTTGGAAATATGTTCCTCTGTTTCAGTTTCTTTCCCTGTATAAGAGAGGTAAGGTCTTGTTAAGAAAAAGAAAAAAAACTCTTGCTTTTTATACCAAAATAAAATGATGCCAGAAAAAACCCTTGTTATTGCTGTAGGTTCTTTTATATGCGCTATATAGATAATTTCTCTCGGGAGGACGAACTAATTCTTTCATCCAAAAGATCAGGAAACCTTAGGGTCTATCCCTCATATTAATCCAATGAATGAACAGAAGTATCAGGCTTCAAACGAAAATCGGTCCAGTGACATAATTATAGCTTTGTAGACACATTGTGTGTGTGTGTGTGTGTGTGTGTGTGTGTGTGTGTGTGTGTGTGTGTGTGTGTGTGTGTGTGTGTGTGTGTGTGTGTGTGTGTGTGTGAGTGTGTGTGTGTGTGTGCGTGCGTGCGTGCGTGTGTGTGTATGTGTGTATGTGGTATGTGTATGTGTGTATGCATGTATGTGTATGCATGACTGTGTGCTTGTGTGTATGTGTGTGTGTGTTTGTGTGTTGTGTTTGTGTGTTGTGTGTGTGTGTGTTTGTGTGTGTGTTTGTGTGTTGTGTTGTGTGTGGTTTGTGTGTGTGTGTGTGTGGTGTTGTGTGTGTGTGTGTGTGTGTGTGTGTGTGTGTGTGTGTTGTGTGTGTGTGTGTGTGCCTGCTAACAGGTATTCGTTTTGTTAGGAAAACAGTTACATGAGACTTCTCCTCCTCCTCCCCCTCCTCCTCTCCCCACAAGAGAAGAGAGAGAGAGAGAGAGAGAAGAGAGAGAGAGAAGAGAGAGAGGAGAGAGAGAGAGAGAGAAAGACAGACAGACAGACAACAGAAGACAGACAGACGAAGACAGCAGACAGACAGACAGACAGACGAGAGCAGAAGAGACAGAAGACAGACAGAGAGACAGGAACGAGAGACAGAAAACAGAGAGACAAGAACAAACAATCAGACACATAGTTCAGAGAAAGACAAACAACAAGTGAACGAACAAAAATGAAAATAAATCACGCTCCTATACTTGCTCGAAGAGACCTCAAAAAAAAAAAGAACAGATTCTACAAAAACACTCACAACACAACAATCAGAGAAATAGAAGAAGAGAACAAAGATAAAAACAAAACCACAAAAAAACACCCCACAGAGGCATAACAGCCCAAAACAACATAAAACAGCATCATCACAAACACCCACAACAAACAACGACGATGACGACGAGACGGACAAAATACCGACCAGCAACATCCACACACACACCCACACTACACACAAAACACACACAACACAAACACACACTACACACACACACAACACACACACACACACACACACACATCCACCCCCACCACCACCACCCAAACACACACCACAAACACACACACGCCACCCCCCCCACCCACACACACACACCCACCCACCCCCCCACACCCCCACCCCCCCCCACACACACACATCCCACCCACACCCACCCACCCACCCACACCACACACACACACACACACACACATCCACCGCCCGCCCCCTCACCCCCCCACCCACCCCACCCACCCACCCACACACACACACACACACACACACACACACACACACACACACACACACACACACACACACACACACACACACACACACACACACACACAACACACAACACACACACACATCCCACACCCACCCACCCAACACACACAACACACAACCCCCCCCCCCCCCCCCCCACACACACACACACACACACACACACACACACACACACACATCACCTCTTCTCCCCACCACCACAGCGGCATTCCTTTGCTGGTGTGCATCGCCATGATGTCCCTTCGCCGTCGTCGTCGTCGTCGTTGTTGTCGTCGTCGCTGTCGTCGCGGCTAAATCTCCAAAAACATCGCAACACACCACACGCCTGCAGACGTTTTCTTCTTCTTTTTCTTCTTCTTCTTCTCTCTCATCACCTAAAATCCCAGCGAACTGTGTCTGTTTTTGTTCAGTGCTGTGAAGCTGTGTAGGTTTTGGGGGAATTTATTTCTCGTCCCTTCTCTTGCTCCCTTGTGGCAAAATAAGCCCATGTAGTTTTTTTTAGGGGTGACAGCTGGTTTGGCGCGGATGTTGTTATGCACACAATTTTGCTATCCACAAAAGGTCACATCTTGTCACTGTGCGCTTCAAGTTGCCCGAGGTTGGTGTTTTTTTTTTAAATCACTGGAAGTTTTTTTTTTCTATTTGGTTGGTTGGTTGGTTGGTTTTCTCGCTTTCATGTGTCGGACAAATAGCTTAAAAACTTAAATTTCACTTTTTTTTTCTGGTGAAACTCAGAGAAAGTCCTAAATGTTCAATGAAAAAATGTCTTGGATAGAGAGCATTTTAGCTTCTGTCTTTTTTGTGTGATAGTGTTCAAAAAGAACAATAGTTTCTTTTCGTTTTCGTTCAATGTGCAAAAGTCAAATTATTAGCCATCCTGTCATTCTTTTTTTTATTTTAGGAAGTCCCAGTAAAGAGAACAGACAACACAGAAATAGGAATCACAACCATCACGTCATATTTGATTGGGGAGGCTAAATTCTCCCTCACAATGCACAAGCTGTTTCCTTTAGATCTAAAATCTCTTAAATGTCTCACAGAATGCACTGGCTGTTTTTTCGTTCAGATCTGAATCTCTGCATTCTGTTTCTGAATGCACTGGCTGTTTCCTTTAGAACTGAAATCTCTGAATTCTCTCACAGAATGCACTGGCTGTTTCGTTTAGAACTGAAATCTCTGGATCCTATCTCAGAATGCAATGGATGGTTCGTTTGGATCTGAATATCTGAATTCTCCTCTTAGAATGCACAGGCTATTCAGTTTTAGAGCTGAAATCCCACCATTTGCGAACCTCGGAACTCCAACTGAGGAGCGATAAACAAAAGGATCTGAATGCAGAGCATTATCACAATCGTCGAACAAAATCGGTTAAAATTGTCCTCGTACAAGTCACGTACACAAGCTTGGGCTGACGTACATCAAATTGATGAAACGAGTCATATATCTAGAAATAAAACGTACTTTCAGTAATTTTCATTTTCACACACCTTTTATTTCAACTGAAAAGTAACCCCCAACCCTCACACACACACACACACACACACACACACACACACACACACACACACACACACACACACACACACACGATTTAGATTTAACTCGTCTTCGACCCCTTTAGGGGCATGGAGGATTTCAGTAAGGATAATCAACAGTAACATAATGATTTTTTTTTTTGACAACAACGTTTATAACAATGCATGTAACAAAAAATTAAGAAAAATATCGTCAAACATCAATGCCATGCAGCTTTTTAGTCTTGACTATAGATTTAACACACACACACACACACACACACACACAACACACACACACACACACACACCACACACACACACACACACACACACACACACACACACACACAGACACACACCACACCACACACACACACACACACACACACACACACACACAACACACACAATATACACACACATGTAGTCCTACTTGTAGGCTATCAATAATAGATCAACTGTGTGGATCTGAGTTCTCAGTTCGCTTTGGGGCAAGACTAGGTCTGATCTAGTGCTATTTCAGTTGTCTTTTCCTTGACATCCATCACTCCAATCCAATCCAATCATTCAATCCAATCCAGCTGTTTATAGCCCTGCCGACCACAGAGGCCACACATCAGGGCTGTTGCCTTGTCAATTTTTCTTTAAAATCACAGAATAAAAGTGTGCAACTATATACAGATCAAAACCGGGTATAAAATCAACTCTACGATCGTTCCTTGTATCAACGGCCCTTAAAGGTCAACCCAGGACGGTCACGGAAGTAGGTCACTAAGTCACAGGGCCGCCAAGTCACAGGGCTGCTAAGTTACAGGGCCGCTAAGTCACAGGGCCGCCAAGTCACAGGGCCGCCAAGTCATACGGTCACTAAGTCACAGGGCCGCCAAGTCACAGGGCCGCCAAGTCACAGGGGTGTAAACACTGTGACTTACAGGCCCAGTGACTTAGTTGCCCTGTGACTTACCGGCCCTATGACTTAGCAGCACTGTGACTTATCGAGCATACTGTGTAAATGTGACTTGGCGGCCCTGTGACTTGATGGCCCTGTGACTTGATGGCCCTGTGACCCTGTGACTTGGTGCCCCTGTGACGTAGCGGCCCTGTGACTTAACGAGCACATTGTGTAAGTGTGACTTAGTGGCCCTGTGACTTGGCGGCCCTGTGACTTGGCGGCCTTGTGACTTGGCGGCCCTGTGACTTAGTGAGCGGTCCCGATGGTCACCACGTTGGGAGAGAAACAATGCCAACCACACATAACATGAGGTAAAACCCAAACCAGATTCCTTAATTAAAACAGCCTTGTTCTTAATGACTACCTATAACACCTTCAGTCGTAAAAGTTACCAAATGGAAAAAGAAAAACAAGTCTCTCAGGCAATCAAAATTGTTGTCTGATGTCGTAAAAAGGGTCTTTAGAGAGTCTGCAGTAGAATCCTTGTGCATAATAAAATCAAAAGTAAAGAAATCAAAGAGTTGACAGGTTGTAACTTTCAAGTCTGATTCCAGCAGGAATGGGGAAGGGAGATCACCAAAATGACACATTTCACCACAAAAAAGAATAAGCATTTCACAAATAAACAGATCAATCAATCAATCAATCAATCAATCAATTAATCAATCAGTCAATCAACACATGAATAGAATCCTTTAAAGTCTAAACAAAAGAATCGGGCAAGGCCAGATTCAAGAGTTCAGTTTATAGAATAGTATAGTCACACACAAGAACAATGTTTCAACGAGTAGAACGTTTTAGAAAAACAAACAACCACAAAAAATCATCAATTGCAATGCCACAACTCAACGAGGTTAATAGTTGATAGCAGAAAATCACCAATTAAAACTGACGCAAGCAAACGGAGGTTAAATGGGGGATAATAGGCCTGTCCTGTTTCATTGTTTTCACCCTGTCTTCTTCCTGCTGCTTCTGTCTCTGAACTCTGACAACGTCAGCTCTTCCTTTGCTGTCTTAGTTTCGCTTATTTCAGTGTGCGTGCGTGTGTTGTGTGTTGTGTGTGTGTGTGTGTGTGTGTGTGTGTGTGTGTGTGTGTGGTGTGTGTGTGTGTGTGTGTGTGTGTGTGTGTGTGTTGGTGTGTGGTGGTGTGTGTGTGTGTGTTGTGTGTGTGTGTGTGTGTGTGTGTGTGTGTGTGTTGTGTGTGTGTGTGTGTGTGTGTTGTGTGTGTGTGTTGTGTGTGTTGTGTGTGTGTGTGTGTTGTGTGTGTGTGTGTGTGTGTGTGTGTGTGTGTGTGTGTGTGTGTGTGTGTGTGTGCTTACTTTTCTGTATCTTATCTCTGTTTTCAAAAGGAGGAAATGGAATGAGTTATTAGATTGACTCAACACATTCCTTTTATAAACAGATTTGTGACAATCTATAGTCTGTTCTTACATCTTCGACATGTGGGCGGGATAGCTAAGTGCTCGCTTTCTCCCAGTGAAATTAAGCAGCATTGAGCGTGGTTACCATTTGGATGGGTGACCGCTCGTGCGCCTTAGCTTCAGTACAGTCCCCCCAGTTCACCCAGCTGTAAATGGGTACCTGCCCTCTTTAGGGTCAGGGAAGGAAAAGCAGCGAGGGAGAGGAGATGGGCTCCGCCCTCAATATGCTGGCCCCTAGAGAAGCTGAGGCCTCTGATGCCTCCTCCCCTACGACCACCTAGGTTATGGGACACCTTTACCTTCTTAACCTTTATCATTCTACATGCACCATGGGATTAAGTCACATTTTTGGTAGCAGCATAATAACAGTCATCTTTTAGTTTCATTATCGTTATTACATCAACATCATATACTATGCAATATTTTGCTTAATGAAGAAGTGAGGTGCAAACCTGTGACACATTTTTCGTTTTAAGCATCAAACAACCTCAGGCTGAGTGTGTGTGTATGTGTGTGCATGTGTGTGTTTGTGTGTCTGTGTGTCTGTGTTTGGTGTGTGTGTATGTGTGTGTGTGTGTGTGTGTGTGTGTGTGCACGCGCGCGCGCGCGTGACCATGCTCAAACAGCACTGATCATGACGGAAAAAGTCATCCCCATAATACTGTTTAGAGCAAAATACACGGAGAGCCATGAGAAGCTGGTTTACTGTCTTTACATTGGAATGCATTACCCTCCCCCCTACTTCCCTAAAGCCATGAGAAGCTGGTTTACTGTCTCTACATTGGAATGCATTACACTCCCCCCTACTTCCCCAAAGCCATGGAAAGCTGGTTTACTGTCTTTACATTGGAATGCATTACACTCCCCCCTACTTCCCTAAAGCCACAAGAAACTGGTTTACTGTCTTTACATTGGAATGCATTACACTCCTCCCTACTTCCCCAAAGCCATGAGAAGCTGGTTTACTGTCTCTACATTGGAATGCATTACACACCCCCCTACTTCCCCAAAGCCACAAGAAGCTGGTTTACTGTCTTTACATTGGAATGCATTACACTCCTCCCTACTTCCCCAAAGCCATGAGAAGCTGGTTTACTGTCTTACATTGGAATGCATAACACTCCTCCCTACTTCCCCAAAGCCATGAGAAGCTGGTTTACTGTCTCTACATTGGAATGCATTACACTCCCCCCTACTTCCCCAAAGCCACAAGAAGCTGGTTTACTGTCTTTACATTGGAATGCATTACCCCCCCCCCCTACTTCCTTCTCCCCATCACTACCAAGGTTTGCGTCAGCTGTTGTACACATTATTTTTGTTATCCTATAGTTTGTGCTTCACACACACAGAGACAGATACACACACAGAGACAGACAACACACACACAGAGACATATATACACACACCACATACCAAACACAACACAACACATCACAACAACAAACATACACACAGACATAGACACAGACAGACAGACAGACAGACAGACAGACAGACAGACAGACAGACAGACACACACACACAACACACACACACACACACACACACACACACACACACACACACACACACACACACACACACAACACAACACAACGCCCCCCCCCCCCCCCCACACACACACACACAACACACAACACAAAACACACACAACACACATAACACACACAACACCCCCCTCCCCCCCACACACACACACACACACACATCACCCCCCCCTCCCCACACACACACACACACTCCCCCCTTACCCCCCCCCTCATCCCCTTCCCCCTGCCCCCACCCCCCCCCCCCCCACACCCCAATCTAAAGTACACTTTAAAAGCCGTTTTGTGTGTGGCTTGATCAGCAACCCCTGGGGTAAGTGCTCCGTTCATTTATTTGAAGCAAAATGGAAAATTGTGCGAACACCTGTTGTTCGGCTATATAGCTATTAATATGGTCCACAGGCGCCTCTAGTACAGTCCCACATAGGTGTGAATTTTCACATACACGTACACGCTTGTCTACACACTGACATGACACACGTGCGCTTGTATACAAGTACACGTATGTTGTACACTCATATAATGCGCTGTCTCTCTCTGTGTCTTTCTTTCTGTCTCTGTCTGTCTGTCTGTCTGTCTGTCTGTCTGTCCTGGTCTCTCTCTCTCTCTCTCTCTCTCTCTCTCTCTCTCTCTCTCTCTCTCTCTCTCTCTCTCTCTCTCTCTCTCTCTCTCTCTCTCTCTCTCCACACACACACACACACACACACACACGCACCACACCACACACACACACACACACACACACACACACACACACACACACACACACACACACACTATGAACAATTATCGGCCAATAGCGTTCACATCCTACATTGCAAAACTTAAAGACTTAAATTGATGGTCGAATCATTTTTTTTCCTGACAAAATTACTATCTTCCCTCAAAACAAGACAGCTTTTTTCTAGCAAAGAGGTCAACCTACTGTCGATCAAGTTGTCGAACTGACCACACAATCAAAATATCAATTTGCCAGATTAAACAGTGTTCTGGCCATTAAAAAAACAAAAAATCGGACGTGAAGAAAGCTTGCGATAGTATTTGGCTCGGAAAAGTATTGTACAAATAAAAGGCTACTGTTCTGTTTGGTAATATTTACAATTGCTTTAGAGAGCTTCTGCATATCAGAAGTTTGCAGGTTAAGGTTGAAAACACATGATGTACTTTCAGATGGTTAGAAATAGGTATTCCTCAAGGATCTGTGATAAAACCGAAGTTGTTTACTATTTTGCTGTGTGATTTTCTAAACCATGTCACAAAAATGTTACGGTAGCACAAAGTGCAACCTTTTGCGTATGGAAGACAACAACAACGAGTGAGTGGTTCGATACAGAAAAAAGTTAACAAGAACATGAAGTAGGAAACTTTATTGGGCAGAACCTGACAGCCTGAATACATACTTTATCAATAAGAGTTTAAAGCTAGAACGGCAGTAATCCCATTGAATTAACTAGCTTTTAACCTAGATAAGGGGGAGGGTGTCTCTTTCCTACAAATCTATTGTTACATTCTTAACAGTATTTTTATCGCCTAAACTAGCGTGGAATGTTGACATTGTGTTTCTACCAGCTTAGCCGAGGACAATGACATCAAATTCCCGGAAAATAGTTTGCAACCAGACAAAGTATTTGGTTACAAACACAGTATACCATTATTGGCTATGTTTTTCATCTACTCAAAAATTATGATGTGGACTTAGGGTCTTTTTCAGTGCACCTAGATATTAATAACAAGAGTTATAAAATGCTGACAGTAAGATCTTAAAAGTAAAGTCTCTGGATCCTATTTGATGCATTTACATAATATTAAAAAACATACAAAAAATAATGTTTCCCCACTAAATTATAACACAAAGCTGGCATTTTTTGCATAGTTGATGAATAGTTCAATTCTATGTGTTTAAAACATACTGAAATATCGATGAATCAGAAGCTCATTATCCTATCATTGTTTTCGTGTACACACGCAAAAAAATATTAAGGAAGCATGTGCCTGCCCAGCATGCTTCCAGTACCTGGGGAGGGATGGGCTCCACCAGAGTCGGCAGTGGTAGTAGTAGCACTACTACTGCTACTTCTAACTACTACTGCTGCTGCTGGCTGCTGCTGCTCTCGCTGCTACTACTACTACTACTACTATGCACACACACAAATGCATGCACTCGCACACGCGCACACACACACACACAAGACACACACACACACACACACATCACACCCACACACACATACACAAACAAACACACACGTACACGTAAACGTAACACACACACACACACACACACACACACATACAAATACATACATACATACACTACACAACCGCACACACACACAAACAAACACACACACACACCCTCAACACCCTACACACACAAACACACACACACACACACACACACACACACACACACACACACACACACACACACACACACACACACACACACACAACACTCACTCACTCACGCACACACATCCCCTCAACACCCTCACACACACACACACACACACACACACACACACACACACACACACACACACACACACACTCACGCACACACATCCCCTCAACACCCTCACACACACACACACACACACACACACACACACACACACACACACACACACACACACACTCAACACACACACACACACACCCTCTCTCACACACACACACACACACACACACACACACACACACACACACACACACACACACACACACACACACACACTTGCCCCTAGCTCAAAGCACGTCACCGACAAGGACATAAAGCAGCGGAATGAGATGTGGCCGCATGCAACATTGAACAACCAGCCCACAATGCAACAGCTTTGCACATCTGGTGGCAAGGTAACCCTCCACATCCCCACCATCACCACCACCCTCCCCCCCCCCCCTCCTCCCCCAACACCCCACTTCCATCGCCTTTTCCTTCATCATAGCCTCAATGCCCTATTCTCATCTCTTTCAACCTCTGAATTGTGTGCGCAAGATGTTGTTGTATACATGCATGTTGTTGTGGAGGTATCACTTTATAGCTTCGATAGTGGAGAGGGGAGGGGATGGCCTGGTGGTTAGAGTGATGATGCGCTCGTGATCTGCTGACCCCGGGTTCTAATCTCGTTCTAGAATGGATTTTTTTCCTCTTGAGTTCATACCAGGCCCCAAACATTCCCCCTAAAAGTCCTTTGGATGAGAATATAAACTGAGGAACCGTGTGAAAACGCACGCAGAACGTCTTGTCGTGCACTTGTTAAAGCCCGTTCCACCTTTCGGAAGAGTAGGCCATTGTGTGCTAGTAGGAACGGATGACAAAATAATTTATCAAACTGCATACACATTGGGACTAGATGTAAAAAAAAAAAAAAGTACATGAGTACATATTCCATGATCCTAAAAAAAAAAAGAAGAATAAAATAGATACAATAAAAATGAATACCCAAAGATAGAGAAGAGGGGTAGGGGTCAAAATCAATGTAAACTGTAGGGGAAGACATGCCCTGACCAAACACTAAATAATATCTAGCTGGATGTTAAAGACTGCAACACTACAGGGCAATAGCCCTTTCCCTGTCGTGCAAGCCAGATCTTTTTCTTTTTTTTTTTACATTCCAAAACTGGCTTTATTTCAAGAAAGCTCTATTTGTACAAAAAGTTGTCAATGGAAATGCCCCTCCCAAGATCACCAATAGATTCAAAATTAACGAGCACAGGCATAACCATCTGCAAACCAGATCTTGCTGATCATAATCTGAAATAAGAACCTGAAACAAAATGTAGTTTTGAAGCATCAGACTGTCAGGCATGTTTTAGAAAAAACAACGCTTAAACAGTCGTGCCCTGATACATCACTGAAAAGGTGAAAAATGCGAATGAAGAACTTTGTATCACCTTCATAGACTACAGCAAAGCCTTTGACAATGTGACTCACCAGCATCTGTTTGATACCATGTGTAACATGGGTTTTTCAAAAGAAATCATCTCCCTAAATTCCTCACTTTATGAAGGGCAAAAAAGGCACTGTCAGATGGGGCAACCAAATATGTAAAGATTTCAAGATCTCGAATAGAGTCATACAAGGATGCACACTTTCACCTCATCTTTTAATTTTTTTTCTTCTTTTATATATTTTATAATTTTATTCTTTTATATCGAGGATAATGGTGTAAGCACTCCTGTGCTTTTTTACATCCAGTCCCCGTGTGTTGCAGTTTTTGTAAATCGTGTCATCTGTTCCCATCAGCACACGATGGCCTACTCTTTTCAAGTAATGAGAAAATCTGATCGTGACGACACGGTTCTCAAAACAGGTGGCAGAAATATAACAAATCTGCACGTCACTGATGATACAGCAGTACTAGCTGATTACATTACCAGCATGATGATATTGCACAGTGGCTGTAACAGGTAGAAGAGATGGTCTCAAGCTTAATGAGCAAAAAAAAAAAGACGTAAGTGCTGCATGTTGCCAGATCTAGCTGCCAACCAGAGCATGAAGTAAAGATTGGAAAAAATCCTATAGAAAATGTCAAAGACTGTACATATCTTGGCTCTGTCAAAACAAATAATGGATCATATACCCAGGACATTAAGATAATAATAGGTATGACTAAAAAAAAAAGAACAATTCGACTAAACTACATATGAGAAAATTGCATTATGCCTCCTTATCAGCTAAAAAAAAAAAAGAAGAAAAAAAGAAATTCATGTATATCAGGTCATGTTACGTGAACCCTGGACACAAAGAAAAGACGATGAAAACAGAAACGAATCAGCTGAGGTGTGATTGTTAATAAGGCTACTAGGGGTCAGTGGGACAGGTAAAAGAACAAAATGAAAGCACACTACCTGAACTGGGAACGAGAAAAAAAAACGTCTAACAT
This sequence comes from Stramonita haemastoma, assembly GCA_030674155.1. Classification (NCBI taxonomy): domain Eukaryota; kingdom Metazoa; phylum Mollusca; class Gastropoda; order Neogastropoda; family Muricidae; genus Stramonita; species Stramonita haemastoma. Next base: position 26,168,457 of record CM060337.1, read on the forward strand.
TATCAAGAGAACTGAAACTAAGCTATGTCAGCCATGCGCTACGAACC
>CM060337.1:26173503-26176003 GCA_030674155.1 Stramonita haemastoma
CTCGTAATCTAAAGGTTGCGGGTTCGATCCCAGCTTTCGGCTATGGCGTTGTGCCCTTGGAAAAGGCACTTTACGGCTATTTTCTCACCCCACCCAGGTGTAAAAGGGGTACAACCTTGTGTTGGGGGTTAACCCTGCGATAGACTGGCGTCCTATCCAGGGGGGAGTCTATGATTCTCAGTCGCTTAACGCCACAGAAACCGGGGATAAGCACCGGCCTGATGAGCCTTAGACTCGGGACAGACTAACTGTATGTGTGTGCGCGCGTGCGTACACATTTTGCGCGAGTTTGTGTATGCGTGCTCGCGCGTTTGTGTTTGAGATTAGCATACACATTGGAGTTCAAATAATCCAACCTGTAAGGACTAATAATATTATTATTATTTTATTGCTATTATTATTTATTCTTCTATATCGAGGACAATGGAATAAGCACTAATGTGCTTTTTTTTAACATCCAGTTCCCGTGTGTATGCAGTTTTGAAAATGCTATCTGTTCCCACCTGCACACGATGGCCTACTCTTACGAAAAACGGAACAGGATTTAACGTGTGCGCAAGATGTTCTGCGTGCGTTCGCACAAGGGGCCCTCGGTTTATAGTCTCATCCGAAACACTTTTGGGGGGAGTGGAGTCAGCACTGATGTTAACTCCAGAGGAAAATTCCCCTCGACCGGGAATCGAACCCGGGTCGTCAAATTGCCAGTGCAATGTAATATAGTCAACTAGATAGATAGGTTGGTTAGCTGTACAATCAACCAGGTACTGCACAGACCAATGCTTTGAACACTTCAGAAACCCACCATGCACATTGTATCTGGCCAGCTTGTACAGGCCAAACGCTTTTGTCAGGTTTTTTTAAACTTCCAAAAAAGCACTAAGGCCTATGTAAAAACAAAAACAAAAATGGTACGTTTCCAGATCTTGAAGATTGTTTTAATCCCTGATTAGCTCCCCCTGTAGGGATGCTGGGGCCTGTCAGTATAAATGGCATCCCCCATCCTATGGAAATTCTCTGCTCAAAATTTCATCTTTTCTATCACTCTCTTTGTTTCTGCCTTGTTCCCCTTTTTTCACCTCTTTTTTTGGGGGGTCTATTTTCTACTTTTTCTGTTCATTCTTCTGCTGTTTTTTTCCTGAAAGACTTATAATATAAACAATTCCCTCCCATGCCGATGTCGGTGTGGTGAGTGACGCACAGGGCGTGAATCCTATTATTGGTGTGACCTCAAGAATGTTCATCTGGGGAACACCCAACAACAACAACAACAATAACATCTGGAGGCAGTCCAAACATCCCTTTCTCTTAACTCTCATAACAACAACAACAACAACAACATCTAGGGGCAATAAACCCCCCTTTTCTCTTCACTCTCATAACAACAACAATAACAATAACACCCACATCTGGTGGCAATACAACACTTCTTCTCTCCTTACTCTCAAACAACAATAGCAAGAGCAATGACAGCAGCAGCAGCAGCAACAACAATAACAAAAATAATGTATGGTGGGAAAAATGATACATCCTCCCTTCTCCCCTTATTCTCATAATAACAACGATAAGAACAACAATAACAGTAACAGCAGCAGCAACAACAACAACGCCTGGTGTGCAATACATCCCTCCATCTCTCCTTACTCTCATAACCACACAACGATAACAACAACACAACAACAACAACGTCTGGTGGCAATACATCCCTCCTTCTCTGCTTACTCTCATAACCACAACGATAAGAACAACAACACAACAACAACAACGTCTGGTGGCAATACATCCCTCCTTCTCTCCTTACTCTCATAACCACAACGATAACAACAACAACAACAACAACAACTTGGTGGCAATACATCCCTCCATCTCTCCTTACCTCTCATAACCACAACGATAACAACAACAACAACAACAACAACATCAACAACGTCGGGGGCAATACAACCGTCCTCTTCTTGTTCCTGCTCTCATCCAGCTCTCTGTCTCTCTGTCTCTGTCTCTGTCTCTGTCTCTGTCTCTTGTGTTTGTTGTTGTGTCTCTCTCTCTCTCCTCTCTCTCTCTCTCTCTCTCTCTCTCTCTCTCTCCTCTCTCTCTCTCTCTCTCTCTCTCTCTCTCTCTCTCTCTCTCTCTCTCCTCTCTCTCTGTCTCTTTCTCCTCTCTTCTCTCTCTCTCTCTGTCTCTTCTCTGTCCTCTCGTCTCTCTCTCTCTGTCTTCTCTTCTCTCTCTCTTCTCTCCTGTCTCTTCTTCTGTCTCTGTCTCTCTCTCTTCTTCTCTCTCTGTCTCTCTCTCTGCTCTGTTCCTGTCTCTCTGTCTGCTCTCTCTCTCTCTCTCTCTCTCTCTCTCTCTCTCTCTCTTCTGCTCTGTCCTCTGTCTCTCTGCTCTCTCTCTCGTCTCTTCTCTTCTCTCTTCTTCTGTCTTCTGCTCTTCTGTCTCTGTCTCTGTCTCTGTCTCTGTCTCTTCTCTGCCTCTCTGTCTCTCTGTCTCTTTCTTCTCTCTCTCTCTC
>CM060337.1:26193503-26196003 GCA_030674155.1 Stramonita haemastoma
AACAATAATACTAACAAAACGAAAATAACAGCAGAAATGACAATAGCAACAGCAAAAGAATAGCAAGCCAGGTATAACAACAACAACAACAAAAACAGCAGCAGCTAAAACAAAAACAACAACAGCGACAGCAATAACTGCCACAAACGCCCACAACTAAATGCGTTTACCGTTTACAAGGCAGCACAAGCATATTTTTAATATGCCCCCCTCCTCGCCCCCTCCAAAAAAAAAGACCAAAAATAATGTGGCCGAAGACAGCAGAGTGTATAGTGGCTTTAAAGCGCATTGACATGTAAATATCATACACGAAAGAACTCCATCATAAGTAATCCAGGATTCAGAAATTTTTTAAAAATGCATGCCTGTCGTCTCCATGGAACATTTGTCTCACAACGTAAATTCTCTCTGCCCCCCCCCCCCTCTCTCTCTCTCTCTCTCTCTCTCTCTCTCTCTCTCTCTCTCTCTCTCTCTCTCTCCTCTCTCCTCTCTCTCTCTCTCTCTCTCCTCTCTCTCTCTCTCTCAAACATACACACATAACACACACACACATACACAACATTAACACAACACAACACTCTCTCTCTCTCCTCTCTCTCTCTCCTCTCTCTCTCTCTCTCTCTCTCTCTCTCTCTCTCTCTCTCTCTCTCTCTCTCTCTCTCTCTCTCTCTCTCTCTCTCTCTCACATACACACACACACACACACACACACACACACACACACACACACACACACACACACACACACACACACACACACACACACACACACACGCACACACACACAAACACCCTACTTTGAACACGATCACCAAACAATGCGCAATACTACAATAATGAACCCAGCCAGTAGCAATCACAATTTTTCTTTTTTTCTTCAGAAGTTAATCCCACAACGAATCAATCATCACAACAACTTATGATAATCACAAAATAATCTGGATTTTTAGAAACCCAGCAAAAACAGCACTGTCCTTATTTTTTGGGGGGATGGGGGGCGGGTTGTTAAATAGTCACACAATACATATATATCATCGAAAGACTATCACAGCACAACACTACCTTTCAAAAAAAAAAGGCACAGATCACATCATTCCTCTTTGGAACATGGTAATCCCACACTGTGTGAAAAACCCAACAACACATCTTCCCTCCTTCACTAATTCGCAGTCTGTATGTTGAAACATTTAACACACAAACTTTTTTTTTCTTTTCATTTTAGACATAGACATCAAAAGATGCTGCTGACACATACACACACACCTTACAAAATCACACACACCTTCATAAATACACACTACACACCTATATCTCTCTCCAAAACTCCCTCTTCCTCACCACCTACAACTTTCACGGAAGCATCCAATGACACTTGTGCATGCTGCCAGACTCACAATATGCCTTAGCAGCCAAGTGAATTCTTCTTCTTTCTCGCGTCTTCAGAAGAAGAAAAAAAATTAGGAGAGAGAGGGGGGTGGGTAGATGGGGAGGGGAGGGGGGTTAGGGGGGAGAGGGAAGGGAGTGTAAGGTAAGGAGAAAGGTATGGTAAGCTAAGGGAACTCACCTGGAAGCAGGTATCAAATACAGGTGGGAGGTTAGTAAGTGGACTGAGGTGGGAGGGGAGGGGGGAGAAGGGTGTTAGGGGTTGGGGGTTGAGGGGTGGTTGTGTTTGGGGGAAAGAAGGGGGGGTTAAAAAGTCACACGTTTTACGAGGCCGGTGAGGGAGGGAGGGAGGGAGAGAGAGAGAGGGGAGAGATGGGGAGGGAGACAGACAGACAGAGACAGAAATATAGACATACATATAGCAAGAGAGAGAAAGAGGGGGGGAGAGAGAGAGAGAGAGAGAGAGGAGAGAGAGAGAGAGAGAGAGAGAGAGAGAGAGAGAGAGAGAGAGAGAGAGAGAGAGAGAGAGAGAGAGAGAGAGAGAGAGAGATAGAGAGAGAGAGAGAGACAGCCAGACAGACAGACAGACAGACAGACAGACAGACAGACAGACAGACAGACAGACATAGAAATATAGAAATATAGACAAAGAGCAAGGAAAATAGAGACAGAGACAGAGAAAGACAGAGGGAAACAGAGAGAGAGAGAGAGTGAGACAGAGAGAAACAGAGAGAGAGAGACTCAGAGAGAAAGACAAAGACAGAGAGAGACAGAGACAGAGAGAGACAGAGACAGAGAGACAGAACGATAGAGACAGAGAGAGGAGGATGACAAAAATATTTGCTAGAAGACGAAGAAAACGGGATGGGCAGGGAGAGAGAGGAAGGGGGAGAGAGGGAGAGGGGAGAGAGACAAAAGTGCTTAAGTAAGAAGACGTTTTCTCGTTGGTGATGGGGGGATGGGGAGGGAGGAGAATCCACCCCACCCCCCCTTATCCTCCACCTACACCCCCAAAAGTTATTTCCACCCACTCACCCTACCCCTCTCTTCTTCCTCAGGGGTTTGGTGCCAAAGTATGTGTGGTATAGTGTGGTATGGGGATGATAGTGTGATGTTG